>CM026213.1:3353264-3770764 GCA_014839995.1 Xenentodon cancila | reverse complement strand
CTGAAGCCAAACTAGCACCAGTTAAAAGTCAGGAAAACCGGTGTAACACTGCTGGACTACAGGCAGGAACTGGTTATGTCATGGGGGAGATGGGGAAGCACAAACAAAACGCTGACGGTCGTTGTTAAAATCACGTCTGTGTCAAGCTGGTAAGGAAGAAATGAATTAAATGAAATTATCAAAGACATCAAAACCATTAATCAGTGTATCGCTGTACGATGTGATGGCACCGGTAGGAGATCAACTTTTAATGTTTTAAAAATCAGCTGTTTCCAACTTTAAGAACTGTTTAGATTGTCGTTAAAACAAAGAGTGCTGGTCATTTCACCTGCTGGGTCCCATTTCAAACAGGAGGTAAAAATGTGGTCGCGTTTATAAATGCCAGTTAACATTTGGAAACGATAGTCGATCTTTGTGAAATTTATATTCACAAATACTGTTTTAATCTGAATTCAATAGCATTGTTTGCATCGTCATTATGAAACTATTTTGTAGCTTTAATATCCTCTTTTTGCATGAATGAATCCGACCCCAAAGCATCAGTTATAGATAAGTTTGCTTTTTTTCAGTGTTTCTGCCTAGTGGAAGTTTTATGGAAAAACAGCATAACGCTGATAAACTGAAATGATCTGCTATTTGTTGGGAAACGTAGCAGCTACTTATTTTATTATTGAGAGCTGCCATCAGCCGTTTCCTTGTTTTAAGGTCTGAAACTTAATCAGAAACTCTCATGTTTCTTCTCATGTTTCACAGCTAAGACGCTACAAGTCTGCGTGTGTTTATGTCTCAAATTTTGAGAAATGCCATCGTAGTTTCTGCTTAACACGTGCCGTTATGTCATCATCCAGCCCACATGGGGTTTGAAATTTCCATATTTCCCAGCTGACTTGCTGTTTATGATGATACTATGAAAAGTTCCTTCTTGTTTTTCCTCCACCTGACAGTGTATTGAGCAGTTGACGGTGGTCCAGGCCGAGCTGCAGGAATCGGTGAAGGAACTGACCAAGAGCAGGAAGAAGTACCAGGAGGCAGAGACCATGGCACAGGCTGTCCGAGAGAAGGCCGAGCTCGACGCCAAGTATGATCCAAATTACTCTCCTATCTTTTGTGAGATTAAGCTTGTGTTGTTCAAAGGTTTACAGCTGGAGACAAAGTGTTGGCCTCTGCTGCCATCTGTGAAAGAGCACGTTAGTATACTTTCCTACAAGGTATTAGAATTATGTAAGTGCATCCTTGGAGCAACCACATATTACACAGTTAATTAACAAAAAGGTAACTATGCAGAAGCTGAGTGACAAAATGCATCATAAAAGCCTCATGCAATTTGAATCCTTATTCATATTGATTAAGCAGTCGTTTTTACTTTGATGACTTAGCACGTAAAAAAGGTGACGTTGAAAATCTCAAACCCAGAAAGTCTGAGTATTGGACCGTCTCCAAAAGGAACTGCACACATCACGCTCTCAGCGACGCCGTTTAAACTGGGGGGGGGGGGGGTGCAGTAATGTAAACGCAGAAACAAACCTGGAAGCAGCTGTCTAAACTCTGAACAGTTTCCTCCTAGAAAGGCACAGCTTTTTTACAAGGTAACAGGAGGCAAAAAGTACTTTTAAGTTGATCAAAAAGCGATGACTTCTCCAGGAAAGAATGGACGCTGGCGTGGGGACACTGTCCCTCAACACTTTGTTTTGACGCAGCATGAACAGCTGGTAGCTGGACTCACCACATTGAAGATATTTCTCCCTTTTTTTTAATTTTTATTTTATTTTTTTTTTATACCGAGCAGGAAGGAATGCCGAGGAGCTGAGACACAACCTTCACCGACTGTGAAGAGTCGCTGTCATATGAGATTAATTGCTGGACTGACATTCATCCAAATTCTTGTTGCCTTTTTTTCTGGTCCGTTGTGCATAGACGCTCACTGAATAAGGCAGAACTTTCCTCTGATGTGGATCACTGCTTTTACTTCAGATATTCAGAAAGTGTTTTTAATGTTTTTTTTTGTTGTTTTTTTTTTTTTTTTTAAATACAAACCACAAGTCAGTAACCAGATTCCTCTCCTACCCACAAATTTACTGTGGTGCTGTGGTTTTTCTTATTTAAACAGAGCTAACTCAAAAATTCAGAGGACTTATAAAAGTTTATTTTCTGCATTTGTCAGTTTGACTCTGTCATGATATGCTGCTTCATCCACGTTTCACTTGCATTCTCATAAACAGCATAGTACAACTGTTAATAATGGTTTTTGTTTAATAAAATTAGTCATCTGAAACAGACTCGGGCCAACCTTTTTTTTTTTATTTTTCCTTTTTTATTTCAGAACCGGTAGCATTAATTTTGCATCTGTCACATAAATAACGATTCACAGGCTCTAAAGCAGAAACATTTGAATCATCATCGACTGTTGCGGCTTACTCCCTCTGAGGGGAGCGATTCCCACAGCGGATCATAGTCCACACAATGATTCGGACCGAATTTAGGCCGGACACCCCGCTGATGCACCCACCCACGCATGCACGAGGAAAGACAACCATTCACCCTCTCACACACGGCCAATTTTGAATTGTCAGTCAACCTAGACAGACATGTTTTTGGACTGAGGGAAAAAGCTGGCGTATCCGGAGTTGAACCAGGAACCTGCTTGCTGTGAGGCAGCAGCACCAACCACCTGGCCACCATGTCGTCTAGGCGTTTGAATTTGAAACATACATGACTATAATGAATAATATAGATGAATAACATAACGTCTCTGGCACATTTGTTTTAGGTCCAAGCTAAGTCTGTTCCAGTCGAAGTCCAGTCTCCAGAGAGCCAGCGTAAAGGTGTGATCGCAGCACTTGCGCCGCATTTACTAGTGTTTCAGTGGTGTATTCCGACTTGTGTGAACTTTTTTTTTTCTTTTTTAATCCCAGCTGAAAGCCAAGAGGAATGAGTGCAACTCCAAAGCATCTCATGCCAGAAACGACTACCTTCTCACACTAGCAGCCGCCAACGCTCACCAGCAGCGCTACTACAGCACAGACCTGATGGACTGCATCAAGGTGAGGCCCTAGTCTTAGATGCGGTAAATAAATAAGGATGAACATGAACATCGTGAAGCTAAACAGGTTTTTTTTTTTTTCTTTTTGGCCTGTGTTCACAGGTCTTAGATGGCAAAATCTACGAGCAGGTAAAAGACTACCTGGTTTCACTTTGTCAGACCGAGCTGGAAATGTACCAGGCTGTCCACAACACCTTCAACCAACTCCTGACCAGCTCAAATGGGGTGAGTCTTCAAACTCGTATTGTATCAAAAGGAGGAGATGATGGCTTCTTCTAACACTTTTTTCCATCGTGAATTTCTAAGTACTATTTTAGTTCGATGGAAGTAGAGGTCAAATGTTTACAGTTAGATAAATAATTGTCTCCTGCCCCTCAACATCTCAGCCATAGTTGGAAATCCAAATCTTGAACCAACCAAGCAAGACCACTGCTGCCAATTACTTTGGGAGAGATAGCCTAGTGGTTACAGTAGCCTGGAGGACCCAGGTTCAAGTCCCTGGCTGGCAACAATAGTGAGTCACACAGTGGAGCCCACAAGGAGCAAGGCCCTTGACTCACAACTGCTCCCCGGGCGCTGGGACAGTTTTCAAAGAACAGTTTTGGCCACCTCAACGGTCTTGTGACCAGAAGTCACAATTGATAACATGATCAAACTGTCCATTTAAGACGCAAAATGAAATGACGTATTAATTTTGTGTAAAAAAAATTTTTTTGTTTTTTTTTTCCTCTAAGTATGTATTTATTTGTTTTTTTTTCCTTTCGAACGCATTTGCAGGTTCTACAGGAGTTTCACCAGCAGTTGTTCGTACAGAAGAACCCCATGTTTCAGCAGGCTCCGGACTTCTTGTACCAGCCCATCGACTCAGATACGGTAAATCCTGACCTTCACTGGTTCTGACGGTCACTGGTTCTCGGTAACCAGTGGGCTTTCACGAATGCGGATGGATGGATGGCCCCTCGGCTGGTGGCTGGTTGAGCTGTAGTCCTTACAGAATGTCAGATGATGTGCTTTGGCTAAGCAGGTCAGAGAGACCGAGGACTGGGTGCCGCTGGTATTTATTGTCCGTCAGAGCTGCTGCGCATAAGCGAGGACCCCTGCTGGGTTTTGGGGTCGATGCCAAGGAGAGGCCAGATCCTTATCACCTAAGTATCAAAAATGGAGCAAAGCCTGCTGGGGCTTTGAGTCATTGTGAGGTTTTCTTTGTTTCAAACCATGTGGTCAGGCCTTACAGCTGATGTTAGGCCTTTCTTTGTTCAACACGTGGCTGTGACCCAACAATGTCCAAGAGTTTTCATCAAGCACCAGGAATGTTTCCCTCTGAGGAATCGGCTCAGGAGTGGTCAATTTGGTTCAATTGTTACTTATTTATTCTTGTAATTTAAACTTATTTGAGTGTAGCCACCGCTTCAGAGCTTGTTCAGCAACAACGTGGTGTGAAGAACTGCAGGAAAGAAGCCACTTGACTAAATGAAAAGCACCCAGGACGGCTAATATTCTGCCAAAAACGCAAGATGTAGACTGGTGCAAAGCTATTTTGATGAACTTCTGATTGTCCACAGAAGAAATGATAAACGGCTTCACTGCGTCCCGTCAGTGAAACGTCCTTAAACCATCATGTTTGGAGTTTCTTCTCATTCCTCGTTTTATTCAACATGGGATTGAAAATGTTTTCCTCTTAGATTTATTAATGTCCTTACTTCAGTTTTTGGTTCTCAGATGAACCATGTTCTGAAATCTAAGTCTGAGCCCCAAAAATACAAAAATCTACTTTTAAAGCAGTAGCCATTAAAAACCAAGTCATTTCATGTAAGGTCTTAAATTGGCTTTTTATTCTTGCTTCAAATATGCACGTACTCCAAAACAGAAGGCCTATGTTTTGTTGTGTTTTTCTTGCACTCGTTTTTACAGCTCTGCGTTGAACTTGAAATATTTTCCTTTACTGTTTGTCCTCTCCAGTCCTGAGCCAAAACATTATTTTTAAAAATATTGAATATTCTCACATCGAGTTGGCTTTTGTGGATTTTCATTGAAGCAGTGAGGGCAGACATCCATTGGAGTTCCACATCTCACAGCTGCCCTCCCTTTCTGATGGAGTAATACATGGAGAAACCTCCCATTCATGTTTTCAGCATCCAGCTCTTTGTGGAAACGGGACTTCTGATCGATCTCTGCACAAAGACTGCTCTCCACATATATCTAACTGTACTCAAAGTCCCAACTATGTCAGAAATCTAACTATAGTCTTTAAAATCAGCCAACAGGTCAGAGAAGGTTATAAATCTGATATTCCCAGTTTGAATTGTTATGTTAGAATTATAATGATAATTTTAAGTTGCTGTCTGTGGGTCACTGATATTGGCGTTTATTTAGCTCCTAGCAGGCATAAGTGAGAAAGGATGTCTGTTTTTAGAGGAACATCAGTGAACCTGCTGCCAGAGTGACAATGAAGACGCAATAAAATGCATAAATAACGCAACCGCCGTTTGCTTCATCATTGTTGCAATCAAACTGATGAAATGCTGTAGCTTTGACAACATTTTTGAGTTGCATACTTGTCAGTCAGTAGTGCGTCTGTTTTTTTTTGTTTTTTTGTGTCTTTTTAGTATACTTAAACGTTTGTAGACAAATGTGTTAAACTTGACTCCCATGATTGTGGTTCAGTTCAAAGTTGGACTGGAAACTTCTGCTGTGGATGTGCGAAAATATTCACACATAGCAGATCGTAAAAGACATTTGTGTATAAACTGACAACCTATATGACTTTGCAAATCCTACGTGAGAATTGGGAGTTAATTCAGACCCAATCTAGTCTCCACTGCACCTTTACACACCTGTTAGGAACCCTTCAGTGGGTCTCTGTGGCCAGGAATCTATTTCAGATAACCTCCTTCACTTGACTTGGTTTTTTTTTTTTTTTTTGTGGTTTTTAAAACAAACGGGTGTTAAAATATTTCACAGTCAGCTTTTTGAGATGCCCCTGATGTGCAACCTGTGCATGGATGTAGTGTAAAGGAGTTGTCAGCCGGTCCTGTTCTCCGCTGCATTAGCCTTCTGCTTCTCCGGACAACACTGGACAATTTGTTCAAACTGCAAATGCTGGCGTTGTTTTGATTGGAAGTCAAACAAGCAGCAGCCTGTTCCTAAAGAAAACATTAGTGGTGGAGAGCCTCCCTCCATCCCTCCATCCCATACCACTTGCACCAGACAGAGGGATCCGGTAAGGAATAGAGCTGAACTGGGAGGGAGGGAGGGGCAGGAGGTAGGCCGGGCCCTGTGAACAGCCCATCTGTGAAAAGAAGGCATTGTGAGAGGGCCTCATCAGAGTGCGCTGACCCCGGCCCCCCCACCGGCTGCCCACCAGCCCCCCCACCAGCCCAGCGTTTTCCTTCCACACTCACACACACACACCCAGAGCTGATGTCATGTGGAAACCAGTTAAGCCAAATTTTAGGCATTTATGCTAAACCTAATAAAAAGAAGAAAGTCAAATCTGTAAGTTTCAAATTAGAATCCGATGACTGTTGTAGCGTAACATCAAACCAGTGTTTTTTTTTTTTGTTTTTTTTATTTTTTATCCCAGATATCGTCATTTATGGTCTATACAGAAATCAAGACAAGTGTCGAGAAGGTGACACGATTCTCAACTTTGAAATTCCAGCTCTTAAACCAGATTATTATTTTTTACCCCATTGTCGGCCTGTAGTGATCTTCCCCGCTTTGCTGGTATTTTTGTAGAAACATTTTCTGGCTCTGGTGGAGGGCGACGATCTGCTTTTATTGTTGATGTGGCTACAAAGCTGTGCTCGATTCACTTTGTTTTTCCACCCAGAAAAACAGCTGTCAGCGAGCATCAGATCGGACGTGGGGAGATTCAGAAGTCTGGCAAGAACACCAGCATCAAAAGGAAATTAACTCCTTAAAGACCAGTCTGTAGTTTCATGCGGTTTCATTAAAGCTAACACAAAGACAGAGCGGCTGTAGGCAGTGGTGTCGTAGCGCTTTGAGCTCTTCGCTTTGGTTTCTGGCCCACAACTTTTGGATCGGTGTCAACCTCACTGTCACTGAAGCAGATGGCTGTGATTTCAGTGATGATCTCCTCTAATATGAGTGAAAGCAGGCGTCGTTTAAAACTTCAAGGACAGCATGTACTTTTGTCTGTACTTTGTGTTCATGTAGGCTTTTGTTTTCTTTCTTTGGGAAGGCTTTCAGCTCTGTTTATGACAGATTTGATTATTCATGTTGTAGTAAAATGAACGGTAAACAGTAAATACCTGGCACCATTTATGAGGACTGTAAGAGCTTCAATCAGGCAATGTGACGTATGCAGAGCCGCAATGAGGTAGAATCAACAAGAGTCTTGAAAGTCGAGTGCAGTGGAGCCGCAGCGTTGAATGACTGTCGGTCATGACTGACCATGTCTCTTGGATGCTCCTATATTGCGTAAAGCTCGTCCTCGTCCTGCGGTTGGTACGGTTCAGTCTGCACCATTGAAAATGGCTGAGATTGTGAGGGGTACCAGACCCGTTAAACAAGAGAACTGTCAGGAAGTTAGTTGTTTAGTTAGTATATTCTGCAAAATACTTTATCATATTTTTTCTCCTTCACCCACACACATTCACTCTGCGACAGTACATGCATATGCCCCTATGTAGAACATCTGCATGCAATATGTTACACACACACACACACACACACTAAGACAACTGCATTTCCTTGAGCTTAATATAAATCATTGTGTTAAATGTCTTGCTCAAAGACAGAAGAAGAGGCTGGGACTGAACTTCTAAACTTCCTGATGACACCCCAAACCAACCCCCCCCCCCAAAAAAAAATAAAAAAAAAGAAGCTGTGGTGGGTGGGCAGCTGCAACCACAACAGTGTTTGAAATCAAAGAACTGCTCATTTGCATAGTCAAAGTCCCCTGCATATTAAAAGCAACTATTTTCTAACATTCTAACAAGCTCCGATTTTTAGAAGCAGAAAATGCTTCAGTGTCATTCTGTGCTGCCCTGAAGGGATCTAGAGGTTTAACCGCTTTAGTTCTTCCATTCACAAGTTGGGATTTTATTTGTCCAGCCAATATTCATTCAGCAGAACTGAAAAGATTTGTTTTGTGGCCACATTTGCCTGTAGTGATGTCATACTTCAGTAAACTGCTTCTATCTCTCATTATTTTTCTGGAACTAATAAGGATATGATCTTTTATTTATTGCAATCCAAAATGCAGTAGTTGATCTGTGCCCAAGGTGAAGTGGCCCAAAGAGAAATTACCCTATTAAAGACATTTAGTTTTATTTTCTGTGAAAAGTACCTTTGTGTGTATGGTGGGTTTTTTTTGTTTAACAAGCCGTACGTTGGTGATGGGTTGAGTCATTGATCGACTTGATCGTGTTTTGTTTTGAAGTTTGTTGAATATTGCTTCTGAACTGAATTTGACAATATTTTCCATAAGTTTACATTTCCTATAAAACTGACTGTAATTTGCTGCGTGTGAATTGTTTTTCTTCTGTTTTAAGGTGATGCAGCTGCAGAGAGAGAGTGGAGTAACGGAGGAGCACAGTCTAGATAAGGAGGCAAGGAAGTGGGCGAGCCGCGTGGCCCGGGAGTATAAAAGCATCATCCACACACAGAGGGTGAGAACCAGATCAAACACCTTCATCTGCAGCTGTGAGGATGCAGGCGATGTCACCAGCTTATGAGATGAAACGTGCAACACTAGTTTACTTTAACGTTGGGGATGTTCCACAGTTGTGTCTCTTCTGTGATCTCACAATCCCTTTCATGAGAAGTCATTCACAGTGGACCTGACCAGGTTTTTCAGGTATAAGTCGCACTGAATCTGACCATATATCAGTTTGATGTAGAACTTTAACCTGGACGAGCAAAGTTAAACTTAATGTCGCTCCTTCCTCCCGTCGGTACCATGAAAAACGTGTGAATCTCTTTAGGTTCAAAATTCTGCCTTTTTATTGGCCTGACTAAGGAGGTCAGACTGCTAGTGGTAAACCTGGATGTCATAAAGTCATTTCAGTTGAGTGAGAAGTGATGAAGCAACACCGTTAGTCAAAAGGTCGTCACCACTTCATATCAGCCATTGTTACTGGTTTATCGCAACAGACAAGGTGAGACAAGCGCCAGGAGTGTTCGATCACAGCGTTCTGGAAATCGAACGGTGTTTCTGTTGCAGCAGAAAAGAAAACAAACGTCTCCAGATGGAGGCTTTGTGGCTGGACATTCAGCCTCTCCATGCGTTTCTCTGTTTACATTGTGGTTGACAGTTGTGATTTGGTTTCAGACCATGGAGGAGTACGGGACGCAGGAGACGTCCGAGCAGAGCAGCGAGCTGGAGATCAAGATGGAGGTGGCCCGGCAGAGTCTCCGCAGGGCAGAGGTGAAATCATGAGCTCCACTGACTGCTCTGAAAACACTTTAGGCTCATTTTTGACGGCGCCACTTCGCCACCTGCTGGCTAGAATGCTGAACTGATTATATTAGAGCTTCTTGTGTGGTGTTTTTTTAATGTCAAACGGTATGAGCAGGAGAGGAAATGTTGACCTGTATACGTGAGGCTGGTCGTGCATGTGAGGACTGTGCATTCAAACGTTCACTAGATCAGAGCTGCATTTGAGTCGTCCCTGCCCTTTGTCCTAGTTTCTATTTAAACGCCACCTTTTTACTGATAATCGTCTCGATTACTTTTCACATGTTGTGTTTATTCACTCATCTCTTGACATCCCTCTGAACTGATCTTGGGATTCTAGCAACATTTTCATTTGTTGCTGATCATCACAGAGACTTGTCATTTCTGTGTTTATCCATCATGTGGAGAGAAGAAATGACAGTTAAACTAATATTATTAACTTAGAAAATGTTCAGATATTTGTCTCTTTATTTGTGACAGCAGTGTTGTCTTTGTCCATAATATTTATATATTTAATTCTGCACACATCTGTCATGAAAAACCCCACCCGTAGTAGGTGGAACAATTGATCCATTTTGGTGGAGAGGAGGAATGGAAAAAAGTTATAAACAAATGCTTTATTAGTAGCGCGCTCAGAACCTGAAGAAAAAAGTCCTAAGATAATAAACTGATAAGGATGGTGTTCATTTCGTCTGCTCGAGGCTGGCCAGGGCAGAGAACATGCCGCTGGCAGCGTGAATGTAATTATTCCACCATTGTGCATCTGCAGCAGCACAACAATGCAGCTCCAACAAGAGCAAATCAACCCCAATCAGGTGGGGCTTCTTCTTTTCCACCCACCAAACCGATTTGAAAAACTTTACAAACTGCTGGAGTCATTTTGGATTTTGGAGGATGATAAAGGAACAGTTTAATGTTGGTGCCTGCGTACTCCAGCTGGAGGGATGGTTGGCTCTTTACTGCTGACCTCACCTTAAATACTCATGCAGAGATGCTGGAGTCAGTCACGTGGCCCTTTTATTGACTGCACTGTACAAGGTCGGTGTTCCACCCAAATACTGAACAAACGAGCAAAAACGAGCCTCTTCTTTGTCCTGCCAGAAGTCCAGACCTCAGTTACTGGGCGGGTCTGTGGGGCGGGTCTGTGTGGCGGGTCTGTGTGGCTGCATCCAAGCCCTCAGAGAAGAACAAGATTCTTTTTTTTTTTTTTTTTGAGAAGTGCTTAACCATCTTAAGTCCAGCTGACTCAAATAAAGCCACCGTTCTAAGTCCGACTGATGCACCCAGATGTCCACGTGAATATATTTTCTAATAACATGCAGTTTTTTGTATCGGTTGTTCGATGGCAGACGGTGAAAGTAAAAGCTGAAGCCCGCTTGGACCTGCTGAGGCAGGCAGGAGTTGCAGTTGAAACGTGGCTGAAGAGCGCAATGAACCAGGTGATGGAGGAGTTGGAAAACGAACGCTGGAACAACCTCAGCACCCACGATCCTTCACTTTCTGTAAGACCTAGTAACCATGAATCCCTTAAACAACGTTGATTCCAAACGTCCAGGAACGCGTCCACATCAGGAAGCTGAAAACTGTCGAGTGATGTGTTAAAGCCGTTTGTGATCATTCTTTAGGGAACAGCAGATTTGGAGCGTGAGGATGAGGAGGAGATGGAGGACAGTGGTGAAGTGTTGGATGACAGCAGCTCCAGCCCCTCAAGCACCTTGAGAAACTACCCACTCACCTGCAAAGTTCTCTACTCCTACAAGGTAACAGCAGACAGCTGGTGTGTCTGGAGGACAGGCAGCCTGTGTGACCCGTGTGACCTTTCTCTGCAATGTGGTGGTTGCAGGCATCTCAGCCAGATGAGCTGACTATCGAGGAGCAGGAGATCTTGGAGGTCATCGATGATGGTGACATGGAGGACTGGGTCAAGGTACCTGACATTTGCCCTTGTTTGAGCTTGGTTGTTGACTTTGTCCTGTTTGGGGTTTAGTAGGTTACAAGGTTTGGAGGGAGGGCCTTGACCAATCTTCTTCATCATGCTTGTTCTTGAGTGTCGCAGCTCATTTTTCTGCTCCGAATCAGCTTCAGCACACCAGGAACTGGTTTTGTGCAACGTAGACTTGGTTGTGAGGTCTGTGTTAGGTTCTGCTATTTCAATGACCACAAGATTTATTTACATAAAATGGTCACGTGAACGCCGCGCGTGTGAACACGTCATAATGCGTCTGGGAAGAACAGGTTTCAGATGTCATGGGTGTCTTTACCCTTTTGTCATTTTTGGTTTGGTGATTATTATGGTTTTTTTTTAGTCTAAAGTCTTTTACTTTTACAGGTTTATTTTACTACTGACACTTTTTGCTCCTTTTTTATTTTTTAAATAATTAAAGGTCATTATGTATTCAAACTAGCATTTAAAAGCTTAAAATCCTGAAAGTAATCGAATATATGAACATTTTGAGCAGAGTAAATGTGGTTTAAGTGATTAATAAAGAAAATATTAATGTATGATTTTATTGCAGGTTTTTTGCATTTTGACTTGAAGGTCAACAGAGCGCAGATATTTAAATCTGGCAAACATAAAAAAACTAATGACATGAAATGAACAGTGCAGCTTTGTGAAATACTGAAGACCTTTATAGCAAATAAAATCTTTTTTTTTTTTTTTTTTTTTTTTAATGTGATCAGTGCAACGACACGTGAACACATTTGCAGCAGTGCAGCAGGTCCGCTTATGTGCATTTGTGCCAGACAGTTTCTGGACCATCGTGAACTCTGTGTTTTCATCGTTTCCAGGCCCGAAACCGCAGTGGGCAGGTGGGCTACGTCCCAGAGAAATACCTGCAGCTTCCGTCCTCCAACAGCCTGTTGAGCATGCTGCAGTCTCTGGCTGCGCTGGACGCCCGATCCCACTCCTCCAGCAACTCCACCGAACCCGAGATCGAAGTCCCAACAGGCTCCGTAAACGGGGACTCCAGTGGTGAGGCACACCTCCACCAGAATACACCAATGTTTCCAGTTTATTTTCACTTCCATGAACAACTTTCTTCTCTTCCATTTACAGTGTCCTTCGCAAAGGCCTTGTATGACTACGCGGGACAAACGGATGACGAGCTGTCGTTTCCAGAAGGCGCAATCATTCGCATCCTCAGCAGAGAGACTCACGAGGACGACGGCTTCTGGGAGGGCGAGTTTAACGGCGTTGTCGGTGTGTTTCCTGCCGTTCTGGTGGAGGACCTCACCGGCGTCAGTGAGAATGGAGATGGACAGAGACACGGAGGTTCACAGGTGTGCTCATGTGACGCTTGATTGCACTTGAGATGGGATGGATGACCGATTTAATGTATTGATCTAATGAAGAACCATAAACATCCCAGTGGATATGTGATATTTTAGACGTTGTCAGACAAATTGATCTTCTTATTTTAACATTTTTTTGTAACCAATGACCAGTTTCATGTGTCATCCATCCACACTGAACAAATCTTTCTCCCTCCTGAGCTTTACATCAGAAACATTTTAGTGTGAATCAGGGTTGTTTGTAAAAGCCAAATGAGTAAATAACTATTCTGAGTCCCCGGCGTTTTATCTTATTTCTGTTGTCACCGTATAACTGCGATTTTGTTGCCGATTGTCTTCAAGGCTTCTCCCTCCACTTTGGCCCAGTGCGATCGCTCCCCCTGTAGTCCGTTCCAACCAGGACCTCTCCACAGCAGCCCCCTGCAGACCCCCACCATGTCCTCTCCTGCATCCAGCCCCTGCAGCGCCACAGCGTCTCCCATCGGCCGACCTCCCGCCTATCACAACGGACACCACAGACCGCCACCAGCTCCCCACAAGAGCCCCTATCACAGTAAGACGTGCCGGTTTGTCTGCAGGAAGCACTCAGAAGTGGGAGGACTGAGAAATGTATGAAATGTAAACTCTCCTCTGTGTCTGCCCCCTCAGGTCCAGCACAGGGGTCCCCTCAGCCTCCCAAATACCCAGAGAGTGGCGCCGGCACCATCCGACCTGTGAGTGACAGACTGAAATAACCATGTGAAGGCTGACGCTTTAAACCGACTCGCTCATTTAAAATTTGAAACATAAAATATTCTTGAGTGTTGATAATGAATCTTTTCGTCTTCATTTTAATCACGCCCTGGATTAACGGATGCTTGCAGGTCCGTGCTGCTCCCCCACCCCCGAAGCAGCATCCTCGTGGGCAGGTGAAGCGAAGGGAGGAGGTGGAAATCACGCTGGTGTGAAAGCAGTCGGCTGCCTCCAGCCCGCTGGGACTTGTAGACGCACTCCTAAAGGAACCCCAAGGAAGTTTTACCCGTGTGAGGATGCCTGGAACAGGCCCCCACCGGGTCAGTGTGCTGTGGAGGAAATTGTGCCTTTCTCTACAACATTCGTATTCAGTTGCTTTTGTTTCTCCCTCATCAAACTCCAGTGTTTGTCTCCTTGTAGGAATATATATAGTACCGATCGCACATCCAGCTGTTCCGACTAGATGTGGGTCACGTTCATCTTAAATATAAACCGACTTTTCACTGCTACAAACTGATGCACGAAACCCCAGAAGAACAGCTAACCTCACATTATTAACATATCATCTGGTATCAGGATGTTTTTGTTCTTTTTGTTTTTGACTGAGCAGTAGAAAACAGCCCTCCTCTGATATTAAAAAAAAAAAAAAAAAAAAATCCAAACTAACACAATAAAATGACCCGTTTTGTGATGACAGCCCTTTAAAACTAATAGTAGTTTGTGGGCAGTCGAATCACATGACTCACCTGAGACCAGTACCTGCAGAAATCACTAATATTGCCTTAACTTAAAACACTTTTTCCAACTTATTCTAACAGCAAACCGTCTAATCATCACCACCTCTCCAGGCTCAGAGGAGCCGGGAACGTCGGTAGTTCTGCTTGGTCTCTTTCCCGTGTATCACCTTCATGGGCCGCCATCCGAAACCCGTGTGAAACCAGTCATTCACACTTTTTTTCTGTACATCCAGCTGAGATTTATAGACATTTTATGGCTGTCACAATGTTTGATGACAAGCGAATCCAATTCTGGAATCATATTTATTCAATAAATGAAAGTAAAAGGAAGAAAATATTCCGTTGTTCTCCATCCATCAGTTCCAACACCTGCACTAAGTAGTTTTTTTCCTTTCAGTAGGTGGTGATTGGTTGTAGGGATAATTACTGATGGTAATGATCTAGAGAGGACTTCATCCAGGTCCCTCAGCGCCATGTCACCGTTTCACCTGCCCACCTTCTCAAACTGTCTCAGTTTCAGATCACTTCTATGCAACAGAGCTTCACCTGGCAGCATGTTGACATGTTAACACGTCACTCTGACACGAAACCAAAAGTCTGGTTGTCTCCACGTTCGATCTAAACGGCCGTACGGGCGAGGCTGGTCCTCTCCGCCGACGGCCGTAACTGGACGCAGTTACACAAACAAGGGAAAAGTGGCAATTCTAGTTGTGATCGTTTTTGTCCGTAGAAATGATCACAATAACGGCTCTTTTTATCATTTATTCGTTTTTAAACCCCTCTCGTCAAACTAGTTTTCTCTGCATTTCAAGTAAATGAACAATTTAAGGGAAAACTGTGTACATACATGTTCTAACCTTTTCTTTTTTTTTTTTTGTGAATATACGGATTTAGAGATGTTTGTATGTCACTAATGATGCCAGTTTGAGTTCCTGGTGAGAGCGTTGCTTCGGCGACGGTTTACACTGAAGTCCTGTGCAGTTTAAACGCGTTCGTTTGAGGAGGAAACCATCCTGAGCTGCTAGCTGCCCATTTTAAAAACTATACTGTCATAGTGAAGCACTTTTTCTTGTTCTTACTTCCTTTGAGTATTGTTGAAGTTGTTTGAAGTTTGTTTACCAGCTGTATTGGTATGAAAACCTTCCTTCTATGAGCTCCTGCGTTATTTAGCCTTAAATAGCCATCGTAGTGTCTTTGACAGATTCAAATCTGATTTCTTTCTTTTTTTTTTTTTTAAACCATTGATAGTTTACAGAGAGCTTGGAGATGGATATCTGTTTTAAAAAAAAATACTAATTATAGCAAAGCTTATTTTCTTTGTTTTTGTTAATTAGATTTAGAATTGAAAACATTAAACCACAGTTGGATTTGATCAGAGGAAAAGTGATATCTGTCAGCCGTGTTGCTGTGTTCTCGTTGATCTCCTTGAGATCTGAATGACATCAAACTTATTTTTGAAGTTTGCATATACCCTTTTATTAATCAACAAACAAAAAAAGTCGTCAGACTTGAGTCTCTTTTCCGTTAGAAAAGTTGTTGTTAACCTGCTACTGGTCCTGATCCAAAATAAAGTCCAATTCTGAAATTCAGCAACAAAATTCCCGTTTCACGTTCTGCAGAAGCTGCAGAGCGTCAGATTTACACACCAGTGGATGTTTAACTGTATTTATTGTGTACAAATAAATGTGAAATAAAGATAGCTCAAATGAAACAAACACTGCAGTTTTCATTCTGGTTTTTTATTTGGCTGTGAAAAGCAGATAAGAGAATTACGATGTATTTAATAACGAAATGAAAATCTGTACAACTTCAGACAGACAAGCCAGCTGTCACCAAACTAGCATTTAACTGGAAAAAGTAAGATGAGTCCCTCCCTAGGGCTTAAAAAAAAAGATGTGGTGATTTGAGGACAACGGTGAGTTTTTTTAATGCTGCAGGAGAAGTTCAGGGAAGGTCGGAAAGAGTTGCTTATCTTCATAGATTTGGTGCTGAGGAGGGAATTGAAGTGTTGCATAAGTCTGGAGAGACAAAATGTTTGAGTGGCACAAGACCTGCATGACTGCAGTACACAGGTGGCATAATGGACAGGTCCAGGTGGAACTGTGACTGCATCGAGGCTCGGCCCGAGCCCCTTCTTGTTCGTCATGGTGATGGGTAAGTTGACAGAGGTCCAACAAGTCTCCGATCGACTGGTGTTTTCAGATGACATTACGGTCTGGAACAGGTGAAGAAGACGGTCCGAGCAGGGTGGACTGGATGGAGAAGATGGTCTGGAGTGATCTGATAGAAGAGCGTCTGCAAGAGTAAAACCAAAGGTTTGGACACCCCCAGCACTGAACAAGAAACAAGAAGCAGAATTTAATTTCTTTTGAGAGTGACAAAGATGAATAAAATGGGGCTCATCAGGGGGACAGTCGGGGTTGGGAACTTGGAGATGGATTAGATAGATTTCTGAAAATGCGTAATTAACCAGCAAATTACAGACTTTTCTTTCTCTCGTACATAGCACTTTTATTTAGTGAATGATTAAATACAATAAAAACGTATCTGCAAATGTTATATGTACTAGTGTATTTCAAAAATATTTGTGAATAACCGATTTGCTAAAGTAATTACAATATTCAAATAACATGCGAAACGGTGGTTAAATTTGTTATCGATTATATTTGGAGCTGCTTTATCTTGTTAACACCGGAAGTGGTGTTGTATAATGCCCCTATGGCTTGATAATGATGTGGAAAAAAAGGCTGCATCAGTATCAACAGTGACCTTTTCTTAGGCTGCGTGTCCTAATGACGGCACTTTTTTAAACATGATTTGATCGACAGAAAAGCAATAGACGGGATATTTGGACAACACAACCCGAAACGGCCGTTAACTGCGTTATAACTGCTTTATTTTGTTAATGCCGAACGTGGTGTTTTCACTTCCGGCTGGCTTGACACTAGTGAGGAAAAAATGGCTGCTTCGGCGGCAACAGCGACTTCTTCTCCAGGTTTGTGTCCTAATTACGCCGTTATCTGCTCTTTCCTGGAGCGCTACGGAGCGTTGTTGGACTTACCGGAGTTCACGTTCCCTCAGCTGGAGAGATACCTGCAGGATTCAAGCTCAGGTGGGGCACAGAGCCACGAAGGAGCGGCTGCTCCGTTGCATCGCTGATAATGGGAGCATGCTAACGAGCCGGAGGCTAGCGTTAGCTCGTGTGTTATTGTGTGTTTTTGTATTTAACGTTCGTCTTTGCTCGTTTACAACAGAACCGTGTTTCACACCCGCCGCTCGGAGTGCACGGCGTTTCAGCGACGACTCGAGCGGGAAACCGCCGAATCACTCGATGTTTTCTGTGACTTTTTAGCTTTTGAATTGGGCTTAATTTTTTCCAGCCTTTATCTGCCGCTGCTTCTCACAACACTGCTGCCAACGGAGGCGATTACACCGTCGTAGGAGCGCGTGAGCGCGGTGCAGCCTCACGCCCGCGCTCTGGGTTTATTCAGACCGAGGACGAGCGTGTCAGCGTGCGAGAGTGTCTTTAAATGTTGGACTTCGGGTACAGTTAGAACATTTTCTAGGTAGTGGTTAGCTCGTATTTTGTCAAATTATCTACCGCAGCGTGAATATCCGGCCGATGATTTCAAAATAAAACTCTTTACTTTTGTAAACATCACCAGGAAACTACTCCAATGCCGTACACATGACTTCCAACTACATCTATACGTTATTTTAACATATCAGCTTCTGTGTACATGCATTAAGAACAGTCCTGATTAACTTTAGATTTTTACGTGCGTTTTTACACTTCCGCGTCTTCCGTTAATTACGGTTGACTTGACGGTTTTCTTACTGATCTGCGCATGTGCACCCTGCCTGAAGCGCTTCTGACGGTGTTTTAATTTTCGCTCATCATTAACACGTGTTTTCATAACACTTTAAACAGCTCCGTAGAAACAAAAAAGAAAAACACCCCGTCAGTAAATAAGTTCTGTAGTAAAAACAACCCGCTGTCTGTTGTTGTCACGGTCAATTAGGTGTTTTATTTACCTAATGGACACGAGTAATGTAAAAGTATACAATCTATGATCAGCAGCCTGGCGATTTTAAATGAACCTTTAAAGCATCGTAGTCGTGACAGATGCCAGCTTTTCTGACTGTTTAGTCCAACAAAAAGAAGATTAAAATGTAGAGAGGAAAAATAAACACTTGGGCTATACATACTTCTCCCATGATTCTTTTTGTTCATCCAAATTTTGCTGCAATCATTTTAAAGTTTCCTACATTTCTTAGATTGTTTTGGAGACATTTTGACTTTCTGCAAGGTACTTGCTTCCTGTGACTGTAAAATAACACCTTTTTAATAATTCAATTTTCTCTTATCTTTCAAGCGCATTCGTTCAAGAAGTCTTGTGGTTTGCTCAGATGCAGTTGTGTAAACCTCGGTCTTGTTTTCATTTTCAGTTTTTTTTTTTTTTTTTTTTTTTTTTTTTTTTTTTTTTTTTTTTTAACCAAAAGGCCTTTCTCCTGTCCTGTCTTGAAATTTATTTATTTGTTTATTTATTTATTTTTAATTTGCATATCTCTTGACACTTGTCACAGTCTGATTTTTTTTTTTTTTCTTTTTTTCTTTTTTTTTTTTTTTTGTAAATGTGTTGGGATATCTCCTCCTGGGAAGATTTGTGATCATCTTGAACACTTTGCAGTCATAAATCATCTTTCCTACTGAATAACACTGAGCTCCAGATTGTTTGGAAATGGTTTAATAACAGCCTCCAGGGTGGTGGCGACAACTGCTTCTCTCTTTTTCTATAATTTATGTCATTCCCTCTTGGCATTGTGATAACACCCACCTGAAGGTTTCACACCTTTAATCCATGTCTGCATACCTGCTGATGATCAGTTCAGGGAGGGCCCTCTTAAATCCTGTGGGAGCAGTGAGGAGGTACTTCGGATTTCCCGTGTGGTTTTTAAGGCTTCACTTTTGTTACTTTATATAATAATACAGTGTAAAATGTCATGATGTAGTTAATTTGAGTTTGCATTTTTCATACTAAGGTCCACTGTGCTCAGATTTCTTTTATATTTTAATACACAAAAACAGGTTCTCACTTTTGCACGACTTCAAGAAGCAGTTGACTACATGTTTGATTGCAGTAAACATGCATTAGTGCGTTAACGGTAGCCTTTGCAGGTATTGTTGAACGATATTGCAAGTGAATAAGTAATAAATATTAAGTGATATATGTTGTATAAATTTTTAGTGAAATAATTAAATTGATCAATATGTAATGACTAGGTCACTTTAGTGAAATGTTTTGAAAACAGAAATGATTAATAGATTCAGTGTTATTGGATCCCGGGAAAGTGATGAATATGATGCTTCTTATAGTTCAATCAATAAAAAATGAACATAATATTAATAAAAACAGGCATGAGTCATCCACTAGATTTTTATCTCTTAGGCCGTTTACCGTTGTTTCAGTTTAAAGTTGTTTTAAGAGGTTGCTGAGGCGCAAAGTCAAGAATATCTAGAGCTGCAGCTTTTAGTTGCAAGTCAAATTAACTTCTAAAGCAAAATGTAAAAACTTTTTACTTTTATAGTTTTGCAAATACGACAGAAAGTGGAGGATTTTTTGATTACCAATATTCTGCTCAAACAAATCGTAACTGCAGGAGAGATTTGCTTAAAACTGAGCATTTATGTATAACTATTGGATGTACGAAATAACTGTTGTATGTTTCTGAGGCTTTTTTTTTTGGTAATTCTTCATTGATGCCATTTATAAAATAAAAAATCAAATTTTTAATGGTGGTTTAAAAAAAAATTAAACGCCACCATCAGGCTTTTTTCCTGCAGAAAAGTACTAAATAAGTCTCTGCTGTTTATAATCAAGTAGACACATTTTCTCTGAACGAGCTGCTTTTTGGTGCTTCAAGTGTGCAGAGTTGTGCGATAGCTTTCAAAAACACGTTTTTCTGGCCACAACATGTTACGTGGAAGCTCTGAACTATTGTAAACAATCAACCACTTTTTTCTGAGGTGCTGAATAGAGGCGGTTGTCCACCAAAGCTCGTAGGAAAGTCAGATGGGATCGTTTTACGTGGTCGTAAAGCATGTTCCTGTCGTGGTCAACGGGGACATCAAGGACACTGAGGGTAACCGTGCTGCTTCTGGTCATGGAACAGAAGATGCGTTTGGCCCTTTTCGACTATTGATTATGGCCAATATTTAGCCCATTTAGTTTGTCTCTGCTACAAACTACTAACTTTTGCACTTAAACAGGTTATTACATTTTGAACACATCCCAAAAAAAAATTACTACATAGAGTGGCTTTAACAGCATCGGCAGGCAGTGATGACTCTCGGTGTGATATTTATGTTAATCCTGGTTTATACTTGCGTGCAGCCGCTACACACATTTCCTGAACTGTATCAGCAGCTGAGCAGCATGTTTTAAACCAGTTCACAGTGAATTAAACTGGCAACATCGTTGCAGGATGACATCAGTCTGACAAAAGCTCCATCCAGCACTAGTAAATGTAAAACAAAACAAAACACATTGGTTTAAAATCGGTTTGATGAAAGCGGTCAAAAGAATTGTATGTGGCGCTGGTACATACTTTTTGACCCCTTTCACCACGAGACCCAGCTTTTAATTGAACCCTGGTTTTTACTTGAACAGTGGTAAACACACTTTTGGTGCACAAAATGTAACTTTTTTTTAAATCTTTTTTTTTTACATCTGCTCAGTCCCAAAGCTCCTGGTTGACCTTCACGTGAAGCTGCTGAGGAAGATCGGAAAGTCTGTGTCAGCAGACAGATGGGAAAAGTATTTAGTCAAGGTAAAGAAGTCCTCTTTGGTTTGCTAATTTGCTTTTAATTAATGTACTGTACCATAACTCAAACATTTTGGTGGATTTGTGTACTACTGTACTGTATATTAACAAAATATAGTTGCTACTGAGAAAACTTCTCTTTTTTTTTTTTTTTTTTTTTTTTTTTTTTTTTTTCAATCAATGAGAAACAAAGTTTTCAGCTTCTTTTTTTCTTTTTTCTTTTCTTTTTTGAAGAAACAGATAATAATAATAATAATTTTGCATGAGGTTGTTTTAAATGATGTGCTAATGACAGCCAAAGAAACCCATAATTCAAAAATACATCTTTTATTGAACTTTGCTGCCAGTCTGGGTTTTGCATTGGCCACTGCCGTATTGTTTACCTGGCCCTGTACTCTACTGCGCATGTGCAGTTCTCAGCAGAGATGCGACGGGTGGATGATGCCTCACTCTGTTGAAAACCACATATGGTGACAATAGCGGCTGAAATCTATTGTGCATATACAATTTTCAGCAGAGATAGGAAATAAAGATGCTTCACTCTGATTTTCTTTTTAAGCTGTAAATAGTCAACAATTACATTTGTTGGTGACTGCTTTTATTATTGATTTTTTTGGTGACTGTTTTTATTATTGATTTTTTTTGTTTACAATGTTGACTTATCGTTTATATTTTTCCACCAGCCGAAATCATGTATTGTTATTTTAAGCTGAAAAGTTCTACCAGGAAAACTGTGACAAGCTCCTAATGCGAGGCTGTGGTTTCCAGGCTATAACAAGAACAATAATGAGCAAAACTGCTGCATTTCCATTACTTTTTTGGAACAAAAAAGCTAAAGTCTGAATTTGAAATTAAGGTATAGCTGCCGGGGGGGTCGGTGTTTCCATTAAATGGTGTTTTTCCTCTCTTTGAGTCTAACTTTCCTTGTTCTTTTTCCATATGTCCATAGCTCGTCCTGTAAGACTCTTCAAAACAACAAAAAATAAAATCTCAACTTTGAAGAAGATGGACAAAAATGTCTTTAGTCTTTGATAAATTACTGTAATTGCTGCTTTTGCTATTGTGAAAATAGTCAGATGATGAATGCAGAGGATGATCATTCTAGGGATTATTCGGGGGCAAAGCCCTTATGTAATGCAGTAATGATTTTGGGTTATAACACAACATCTTCTATTAATGAGGACAAAACCTGCTGGAAACTAGATTTTGATGACTTTAGATTACCGGCTACGTCACATCCGTCGCTGCCAGAGATGTGGACGTGCACAAACGGCGTTTTTATTATACTTTTGCGGTAAAGTGGATTATCAAAGCATCTGAAAACCACCATGTGAAAGTGTAAAAACGCTTTTTGCGATGTTTAAGACTTTTTTTCAAATGAGAGCCATTTCAATTACAGGTTTTCTTTTTTGATATTTGGGTCTTGCGCAAATCCAGGGCCAATAAAAACGCGACTTTAGATGACCTGCTGGTCATTGACGATAAATTTCAGCGTGTAGTTGAACGTCTTGAAGTCATGGTAGTTTTCCTGGTCAGAAATACAACTCTAAAACTGTTCTATATTTATTGGTATGAATATATGTAATAGATGAGGCAACGCTGCTGGTCAGTCTGAAATTATGCAAAAAGAAGTCGAGAAGATTTTTTTTTTTTTGTTGTTGTTTTGCAGTAGTAACGGTATTTAAAAACACCTCACATTGCTTGAGCTTTCCAGTGCCCACACTTAAATATGCACTTCCCGTTTTGCTGGCAGGTATGCCAGGAGTTCAACACGACCTGGGCATGGGAACTGGAACAAAAGGGATACAAGGAGATGACCACGGAGTGCAAAACGGGAATACTTAAAGTGAGCTCACCGTTTTTGTTGTTGTTGTACAAGACTAGTCTTGTTTTCTCTAAACCTTTTATTGCAGTTTTTTTTTTTTTTTTATGCATTTGTGATGTCAGTGGAGGCTTGATTACATCAATACTTTTTTTTTTTTTTTTTTTGTCTTAAGTAAATCCCTATTGACATGTATAGTTAATATGTTCACTGTTTGATATGAGATTTTCGAGTTGCATCATTTCCCAAGATGCAGAACCCTCAAATCCGACAACAGCGAGGTGTAAGGATGTAATGATCTCAGGACCAACTGGATTTATCATTTAATTTTACATTATAAAGCATCCAAGCCCATCAAACCATTCCCAGACTAAGACCAAGCAAGGTGAAGCAGGTTTTGTGGGGAAAAGGCTGTCCAAAGTCACATGGTCTGCTAAAACAGACCATGTGAACAGAGGTTTGTTGTGCCTTTTTAATAGCTATGTATTCCTGCTTACTCTTACCTTTGTCTCCTTTGTGGCGCTCCTTGGTTTTACTTGTCTGAATTTGTTTAACAGGAATATATTTGCCTGCCGGCAGGATTCTGAACAAATGTGTGTCTCTTCTTTCGTCCAGTATTTGTGCGAGTGTCAATTTGACGAAAACGTGAAGTTCAAAACCGCCATCAACGATGAAGACCCGGACAAAATGCGGCTGCAGCCGATTGGCCGGGACAAAGACGGGCAGATGTACTGGTTTCAGCTGGACCAAGACGACAACGTGCGCGTTTATGTTGAGGAGCAAGACGATCTAGACGGGTCATCGTGGAAGTGCATCGTCAGGTAAACTTGCAAAAAAAACAGTTTAATGCCAGTCTTCTGTAAAAGTGTGTATTTTATTATTTATTCTGAAAAGGAAGCACTTACATTTTATTTCAGACAAATGAATGATCAGAACAGACGCTGTCAACGTCCACCGGAGCTATCCGTGTTCTGTTTGACAGCATTTATAACCTCTGAACTGATTTCCTGGTCACATCTGGGGAGCTTTTTTTTGGTAAACCGCTTTTCCTTTTCTCACTTTAGAGATAGAAATGAATTGGCTGCAGTTGTTGCTCTCCTGAAGACACAAATTGACCCAGAGCTGTTGAAGAGAGACCAAGAAAAGAAAGACAAAGAGAAGGAAGACAAACCTGATGGTGAGGAGGAAACGGGAAGTAGAGGTATGGGATAAGCTGGTAAAATGCCCTCTTTACAGAACATATTTTATGTAGACCTGTGTTGTCCTTAAGACTTGACGAAGCATTTGTGACATGATGTGGTCCAAACAAGAGAGACAGCAGAACTGCTTTTCTTTTAAGGAATGTAAACGCACCACTCCATTGATCCAAGGTTCAATCTTTGTGCTTCCTAGCCAATTGAAGCCTCATTAAACACAATTTTGGACCTAAAAAGGTGGAGATGGTGATGGTGATAACTCTAATATAATCTGACTCTAGTGATGTCACAGTGTCCTGCAAATCTGAACAGCTCAATGAATAAGAGAAGTTAAGATCTCTCTCAAGCAAAGTGACAATGTTTGCTGTTAAACACAGAAAAACCTTTCCTTTTTCTCCTGGCAATAATATTTCCACTTTTTAACATCTACCAAAAAACTTTTTTTTTTTAACAAATTGTAAGGTAATATAACCTAATTATGAAGGTGCTTTTGAGTTGTGAGTTATTGTCCTCAATGAAGTTTGAAGAAGAATCAAAATCCAGCCTGTAGGCTAAAATTTCAGTTTTCAAATGTTTATTTTGCAGATGATGCTAAAAAAACTGAAGATTCAACAGATGAAGAAGACTTTGTGAAGACAAAAGAAGAAAAACACGCGTGTGTTGCCTCGCCAAAGTCTGAAAATGATGAACTAAAACGGGAAGAACAACTGAAATCAAAAACGTCAGAAGTCAAATCATCTCTGAACGGCACAGTTGATGGCAACTCTGAGACAGATCTCCACTCAGAGAGCATCAGCACAAAACCCCTGGGCATCAAAGAAGAGCCGAGCGAAATGACGGATGCTAAACCGGGCCTGACTGAACCGGCTCCATCTTCCGAGAAGTTATGTGCATCAGTAAAGGATGAAAAAGGAGAGGATGCCAAGAAGACCAGTTCAGAGGAGACCCAACAGGCCGTGAAGAATGACCAGCAGGCCAAAATCCCACTGAAAAAACGGGGCATGAAATTCAGCGAAGACTTTGAAAAAAACGGTGCGATTACAGTTCAAAATTCATCCGTTTCCAACCTGAAGGAGGTTAATAAAGCAACTCCAGATCAGACAATGAAAGCTCAAAAAGTAAATGATCAAATTAACGGCGAAGTTCAGCTCCAATCTGGGTTATCTGAGGACTCTAAAGCTGCTGTATTGTCATGTGTTATTAAACAAACAGAAAAATCATCAAGCAGTGACCAATCGGAGTCACGTAAACCGACTGACAGGACTGGTGACATTGGAGAAGTGACCTCTGAGAAGTCCCGTGAGGCCAAAACGGACAAGCCTAAAGATCCAACAAAGACTGTCAGCTGTGCAGATGGTACAACGTCTGACGTTACAAAGACGAGTGACTCTTTGTCTGGGCCAAAGGTAGAAGAAGCTTTAGGTCTCCAAAACGATCTGAAAGAGCCACAAAAGGACGGTGAGACGGAGATGGACGCTGGTGGAAAAAAGACGACGAAGAACGCCTGCAATGAGGAGGAAGAGACTCCCAGTCTCATCCAGAGAACAAACATCTGTGCAGAAAGTGGTAACACAGAACCGGAGAAAACTGATAAAACGGAACCGGAGAAAACTGATAAAACGGAACCGGAGAAAGCTGGTGAAGCGCAACCGGAGAAAGCTGGTGAAGCGGAACCGGGGAAAGCTGGTGAAGCGCAACCGGAGAAAGCTGGTGAAGCGCAACCGGGGACAGCTGGTGAAGCGCAACCGGAGAAAGCTGGTGAAGCGCAACCGGGGAAAGCTGGTGAAGCGCAACCGGGGAAAGCTGGTGAAGCGCAACCGGGGAAAGCTGGTGAAGCGCAACCGGGGAAAGCTGGTGAAGCGCAACCGGGGAAAGCTGGTGAAGCGCAACCGGGGAAAGCTGGTGAAGCGCAACCGGGGAAAGCTGGTGAAGCGCAACCGGGGAAAGCTGGTGAAGCGCAACCGGGGAAAGCTGGTGAAGCGCAACCGGGGAAAGCTGGTGAAGCGCAACCGGGGAAAGCTGGTGAAGCGCAACCGGGGAAAGCTGGTGAAGCGCAACCGGGGAAAGCTGGTGAAGCGCAACCGGGGAAAGCTGGTGAAGCGCAACCAGATACAAATGATAAATTAAAACACGATACAACAAAACCTGGAAAAACTGGTAAAACAAAATCAAGCAAAACTGACAATGTGGAACCAGACAAAAGAGAACCAGGCCAAACTGATGTGATGGAAGCAGATATCTCTGATAACGTTGAACCGGGCAAAACTGAAAAATTAGACCCAGGAAAACTTGTTACAGACGAACAAGGTAAAACTGATGGAATCAAACTGTGTAAAGTTTATAAAGTAGAACCAGAAAAAACTGATGAAGAAGAACATAACAAAACAGGTAAAATAGAACCAAATAAAACAGATAAAGTAGAATCGGACGCTAATAATCTCTCAGATGAGGACAAAAAAAGCAACAGTCGAGAGGTGAAGAACAGTAGTGAAACTCAGCCAGAGGAAGGTGCTCCTTCCAAAAACGAGACTCCGGTGCACCGGAGGAGAGCAGAGCTTCTGAGAGAGGACCGGCAAGGAGACTCCGAGTCCGACACGAACACCGGGAGGTCTCTTCGAAGATCCGCGAGGATCTCTAGACTGACACCAAAGGCGGTAGAGACGCAGGACAAGAAACAGGAGAAGTCGCAGTCCGCCCCAACCCCTCAGAAACATGAGGACGACAGGGGTGAGAAAGAAAACGAAGACGAGGAGGATAAGGACGTGAAGACTATTCAAAGAAAACCCAAAGAAAAAAAGGTTCTTCAGGATGGGCAACCCAAACCCAAGGTCAGAGAAGAACCGTTTACCCCCAGCATTTATCAAAATACTTTTTAATTCACAATCTTCTAAAGCAAATGGTTTGGTTTATTTTTAGGGGAGAAAGAGACGGAAGTTCCGGTGGTCCAGCACACGAACACGGCGGAAAAAGAAAAACTCAGACGACGAGGACGACAACAGTGACGAGGAGTCCACAGAAGAGGAGGAGAGCGAGGAAGAGGATGACAGCGACGAAGACTACAAGGTCGAGCAGAACCGGAGGAGGCGTAACCGGAACCGAGCGAGGCGGAGCTCGGACTCTTCGACGTCCTCCGACGATGACCTACCTCCAAATGACGACCCTTGTAAACACTGTGGTCTTCCGAATCATCCCGAGCTGGTAGGTATCAGGATCTGAACCTTTAGAAAATGATCTACATTCTGTTTCCAGCCAGGGGAGGAAGAAGGGAAATGCTTCTTTGGAGGACCAGGAATAGGGACAAAAGAGGTCCAACAGGAGTAGGGTGGTGTTTTTAACAACGTTAATGACGGTAGAGGCCACTCTACTAGTTTTCAGCCTCGGCATTGGAGCAGCTGCAAGTTTTGGAGCTCCTCCAATGGTCAGAGAGCACAACGCACTTGGGTGCATAAAAATGGGTACAAAAGCTCTTCTCGTCACTCCTCACCTTCACTCGGGTAGCCGGGAATAGCAGAAATCTGCCGCCTTTGCTGACGTCAACATCTGACTGCATCATCTTCTCCAGATCTTGCTGTGCGACTCGTGTGACAGCGGCTACCACACAGCCTGCCTCAGGCCTCCCCTCATGATCATCCCTGATGGAGAATGGTTTTGCCCCCCCTGCCAGCATGTACGTACCTTTCAGAGCGCCACAGATTGAAGACGTGAAGGTAAACGAGACGTGAATGGACCTGACAGATGTTTCATTGATCTCATTTGCAGAAGCAGCTCTGCGACAAACTAGACGAGCAGCTCCAAAACCTCGACGCCGCCTTGAAAAAGAAGGAACGAGCCGAGAGGAGGTGAGCGATTTTTGTGCTTCGGTGTTCAGTTAAAACTGTGAAGCCGAGCAGATGATGTGACAGGATTCAAGTCAGTACCGGGTCTGGATACGTTTATTCTGTTTCCGATCATCAAAGGTCCTGAAAATAGGAAGCTGCTATTACTTTGTAAATAATGGTGAGCTTTTCTACTATGTTTTATCTCCTGCAGGAAAGAACGTCTCATTTACGTTGGAATCAGTGTGGAGAACATCATCACGCCCTCTGTAAGTATTAACTGATATGTACTTTTCACTAGAAGACAAACTCAATAATTTTATGTCATTTAAAAAGAAATGACAACTTGTTGCAGGTGGAGGAAGAAAAGCCGGAGATAATAGTCAAAGAGAAGAAAGAAAAGCGCAGTAAGAGCTGGGGTCGGAGGTCGACGAGGGCGAAGAAATCCATCAGCTACAGGTGTGAAATGCATGTTAACACACAGGCGGCGATTCTGTAGCTGAACGCAAGTATGAGGCTTTGATTTGTTAAACCTCTTGCAGGTCTTCAAGTACATTTTTTAAGTTGTGCTAAAGCTGTTACACCAATGACAAAGGTGCATTTAAATTGTTTTAGAAGTTCACTGTGATTCTTCACTTTTTACAGGTTCGATGAATTCGATGAGGCCATCGAGGAGGCGATCGAAGAAGACATCAAAGAAGCAGAGGGTGGAGGTAGATTTCAGAAACTTGTTTTTAAGAAAGAGAAATCAACTTTTTGTATTTTTATGGTGTTTTAGTCCATAAAATAAGAATGAGGAAGTTTGAATTGCCCAACCTACTGTCCTCATGATATGAGAAAAATATCTCAAATATTGAGTGTAAGAAGTGCAAATTTTGCTTTGAACAGGAGCTGGTCGGGGTAAAGACATGGCCAACATCACAGGCCACAGAGGGAAAGATATCTCGACTATCCTCCAAGCAGAGGAGGGAAAAGAGAACGGCCGGCCGCCCCGACCCAGTGCCGCTCAGCGCAGGAAGAAACGCCGGCGACTCAACGACCTGGACAGCGACAGCACGGTGGACGAGGAGGAGAGCGAGGAGGAGTTTTGCCTCAGTGAAAGGTGCGTTTTTGACTGATCATTTTGTCTCTGCTATTAAACATAAATTTTGTTTAAACACATTTATTTTGGGTTCAGCTCAGAGGAAGAGTTCGCAGTATCAGACAACGAGACAGAAGCAGAGTCAGAGGCAGGATCCAATGACAGTGACTTTGGCAGCAACGGCAGCCGTCGGCGCCACTCTTCCTCACGGACAAGAAATTTGCCAATGAGACGAAGCTCCAGAAAGCGGCGAAGACCAAGAGGGTACTCGGATGACGAAGAGGTGGAGACAGATGAGGAGGATGACGAAGATGAAATGGGTATAAAGATCATGATGTTGTCTTATCCGTTTCACATTTCTTTAGTTTTTGTTGCATTTTATCCTCTCAACAAAACCTCTTATTTCATTTTTCAAAGCATTTCTTTCGAAGCCTGGCCTGGCCACTCTTCCTCATTCCTTCCCTCCTTTGATGAAAAGGACAATTCAAATCACTTATACAGCATGGCAGATTTTAGTCTATGTTCTGACATTTGATTGAGTTAATTATTAATTTGGTAAATAATCTGTACAAAATCAATGATTTATGAAGATATTTTGGTCATTTAAGGAGGATCTCTACATGTGTTTAACACTGAACTGAGTTTTTGTCATCAAAAGGTCTTCCATTAAGCTGCGTGTAATATTGTTGGGCGTTTCAGCCCACGGATATTCAGGCAGACCTTTTCTGTTTTTTAAGCCATTGTTGTTGTCTCATGTGCAGCGACGGAGGGCTCCAGCGAGTTCAGCGACAGCGATCTGGACGTGAGTCGAAGGCGGTCTCGGCGAAGCCAGAAGAAGCAGGTGAACTACTGTGAGACCTCTGAGTCTGAAGGCTCCCAGGCAGAAAGCAACCGGGCCAAACTGAAACCCAGACGGCGCCAGGACAGCTCCGAAAGCGACGGTGAGTCAGAAAGGCGGCCTTGGATCTTTAACCTCTACCTAACCAGGTTCGTTTTGAGAGAACTGTCAAAAGTGAACCTCCTAGTTTAAAATGTGTGTCTCGGTAACTGCATATATGAAAATAAAGCTGACATGTAAAATGACTGTATGAAGTATACAGTTTCCAGGCCAAATGTATGTAAATAAAGGTGGAGCTCAGCAAATAATATATTTAAAGAAAATATCTCCAACAGACAAACTTCTACTTTTAGTCTTTGTATTTCTTACTTTTGGTCATCTAATAAAAACCTAAACACTCCAGAAATCCATTTTAGGCTATCTCCTTTTTCTTATCGAGCTTTCAGAGATGCTTTGTTTTCGATTTCTCGCCCATTTTTTTCCTACAAATTTGAGTTTTCTTCTGACACTATAATATAAAACCTGTTTTATTTTGTGTGTTTTATTTTACACATACAGCTCATCATGCCTCAGTGGCCACAACTGTGTTTGGTAAGATTACGAGTAAATTTATGAAATTATCTCTTTACATTGTTCTAAAGGGGTGGTTTTGGAGCGCCGTGGAAGTCTGAATTCCAGAGATGTTTATCATAAGTTTGCTACTCTGAGTATTTAAGCAGTGTATATGAGTATAAAACAAAAGGTAAAGTTACAGGCTTGATAACTCAATAGGGAGACCTTCATTTCTTTGGCAGTTTTGATCAAATTTAGCAGCTCTGGTAGCAGAAACTGTTAAATTTTGCAATAATTTTTAACTCATTCTCTAGAGCTTCAAAGCTCAGAAGATTCAAAATTAAAGTTTTATCTTCGGAGTGAAGTCTGGTATTTTAGTTTATAGATGAGTGCCAAAGTGATGAAAGCAGATAAAACATCACATTTCTGCTTCAGTCGTTGTAATAATTATCACAGATGGCCACAATAACCTCAACTGTCGTTAATTTATTCTTGAGTCATTTCTGTGATCAGTTGTTCCAGTAGCTCCTGCAATGTCTCTTAAAATAAGACGTTTTGGTTCCTAACCAAAATTCAAAAGGTTTTGCTGCCATATTAGGTTTTGTGCTTGACCATTTTACCAGGACACGGGCACCTGGTTTCCCATTATAGCTGGTATTTGTTGTAGTGGCTTCTATAGCTGCAGTCGGTGGACTGCAGTGTCTGCACATCATCACTCACAATCAATCAATTGTTTCCACTTATTTAAAACCTTGACTGAAAAGCAAAAAAAAAAAGGTATGTGGTACAAAAAGAAACGAAGGCACGGCCCACATTCTGTATTGGGGGAAAAATGCCCTGTGGCTGAAACATTCAGCACCACGGAGAGCGACAGGATCCTTTTTTTTTTTTTTTTTTTTTTTTTTTTTTTTTTTTTTTTTTTTTTTTTTTTTTTTTGGCACATATAAAAAAAAATCGAACATCAGCATGTGTAATACAATGTAGGAGCTTTAAAAATACAATAATACTGTAAAAATGAGCAATTTTTCTCTGGCAGGCGATTAACGTCCGTTTTCTCTCCCCAGCGAGTTTCTCCAGAGACTCTGAAGAGGACTCAAGAGATCGAAGGCCGAAGAGAAGAGCCGACTCCTCAGATGAGGATTCGAGACAGCGGCGCAGACGACTGGCGCTGAAACGCAGGCGAGCATCTGAAGAGGACAACTCTGATGATGACTCGGACGAATCTTCAGAGGAAGATCGTCCCATCCGTAAACGGGTGAATCGCATTGACTCGGACGATGATGATGAGGAGGAGGAGCAGGAGAAACCTAAAGAGAAGAAGGTGACAGAGGAGGATTCAAAGGGAACAAACCCATTGGACAGTAATGTGGTGGAGCTGCAACCTTCAAACGGACAGAGTGCAATGAAGAGTTTGGAGGGTCTCATCAGCCGGCCCCCTGCCGGGGCTCTGGGCCTCGCCCCTCATCTCGAGCAGCCTAAAACCATCAGCTCCACACCAGCTGCCGCCGTGGCACCAAACGGCCTGGTTGGGCAGGACTTGGCAGCGCAGGACGATGACGAAGACGACCTTTTAGGAGTCACAGACCTAGTGGACTACGTCTGCAATAACGAACAATTGTAAAAACAAAAATGGTGTACTGTTTCTTTTTTTTTTGTGGTATTGTATTTTTATATTGCTTAACTTTATTATATTCCCTCCCCTGCCAACACTTCCTTTATTCTCCGCTGTCTCACCAACAGTCAGAGCTGGATCCGTGTCACCAGTCTAACACTGTCCCTGTGGGGATTTGTAAGCAGTCAAGGGCACCAACATGTCATTCATGTGTGTAACAGTCACTTTCCCTCCAAACCACTCAGCTTCACTTCAGCTTCACTGCCAATCCTTTCTCTACCTGTTGTCACCCCTTTTAGTTCTCGTTAAACATGAGCTTTGTACCCGTTTGCTCCAGCACTAACGACGTATGGAAACTTGGCACTCGTTACGTTGGTATTTGGTGGGAGAATAGTTGTCATTTCAGTGCTAAACAACAGTTGTTAAACATCATTCTGTAATTAACTTGAAGTTTTGGGCATCAGTTATAGGAAAAGTTTCACACGACTGAAAAACACAAACAACTTATTAACTAATCAATCAGTTACCTGAGAGTATAGATGCAGCGCCCGCGTTTTTAGTCTGAAAGTGAAGCCAGTTCACTAATCACTAAGAGTTTGTTTTGTCATTTTTCTGTTTACCTGACCGCATTCATGATTCATAGTCAATCGCCACATCATAACAACAATGCACCAAAAAGGCACTCACGGCAGCTTGGTCAAAACATTGAATTTTCCATTTGTATATATATATTTTTTTTGTTGGTTTTTTTTTTTTTAATTAAATGGTAATCAAATGTTCTAAAAGAAGAAAAAAAAAGTCTAAAAGTTGTTGAACCTTGTTGGCAGCACCAGATTTTCCTCCTCAGCTGCCACTCTGTAGCAAAGTGCACCTCTAGTGGGACAAAGTGGTATTACAAGCCCCTCCCAACTGAGCATCGTCAGTGGTTCTTAACATGGTAGATCCTGTTCTCCCCCATGTGGTCACCAGTGGTATTGCTACATATAGTGGCTTTTAGACTCCAGTAAAGGAGACATGACAGTTTCCAGAGGTCTTATTGTAGGTGTTGTAACACATTTTGGCCAATATACCAAATGGATTCGATATAAAAGGCTTCTTTTCAACAATAGACAATTTAGGGGGCAGAGTCAAACGCTAGACTTGACTCCAGCGCCCTCTTGAAACTGTTGTTGCAGATTTGTGGTACCAACATCTAAGTTGCATCAAATCCAGCATGATCTGAAGTTGGGAGAAGATGACGCTGGATAAGTGCTTTGATTGGGTCAGAGGAGTCGACTCACTGAACGAGAGGTTTTCAGACCTGTGGTGCCGCAGAGTGACGGAGCTGTGTTATGTCAGGTGCTTTTAGGTTGAAAACCTAAATACAGTCTTGATCATGGGGAAAATGTTTTTTTTTTTTTTTTGTATAAATGCCTCCATCAAGGCTTCGATTTTTCATCTGACGTTCTTCTGCTCTTGTCCACCCCCTAGTGGGCATTTAACGTATTTGTCCTTTAACAAACCATGCACATGCATTCAACTCGGTTATTTAGTTTCATGTGAAGAAAATAATCCACCAGCTGACTGTCAGAAAGGTTCATAACTTGACTCTCGGCGCCTCTTTTCATACTTTATTTTGTCTCCCGTGCCAAGCTAACTGGCTGGATCTTTCAGTGACAGATTTGCGAGCTTTCCTTTTCCTCTCATCTTTCTCCTTTATTATAGAAGGATTTTTTGGTTGAGTATCCTACTAACTAATATAATCAATAAGCTAACCTTTCACACCTCAGCTGGGTGTCGTCGGTCACCGCGCCGTGCACGCCGCCGCCGTCAGAAGGAAAGGGAAACCTTCCACCCTCCACGTTGTCATCCATAGACATTTAACCTTGTGCATCATTTGAACGTGACGACGTGTCTGTGTGACCAACCTGCGTTTGTCAGCCCTCCTCTTTGAACTTTTTGTAGTTGAACGATAGAGTAGCTTTTGTACATTGTATATTGAATAATTATGTGAACTATGGGCTATGTGCGCTGCCATCAGTACCAGTGGTGAACTGTTCTTAGAGTTTTGGGGGAAACAGTCAAAAGAAAAAACTCCAGTTTCCCTTCAACTTCAGATCTAGTCTAGTGTCGTCTTATTACATTTGTCATTTTGTTTTTTAATAATTATGCTTTTTTTTTTTTTGTATATCTAAACCTTTTTGTTTCTTTAAGCATAATGTAAAGTGTCTTATTTCCTTTGTACATTATCCTTTCATGCAAGGTTCTAAAACCTGTAACCCCCACGACTTATGTTGACTAAAGTAACACTCGGCTCCAAAACGCTTTTTCTTTTCTTTCCCATCGTCTCCTTCCTCGGCCCGTCCTGCGAACGTGCCACAGCTTACATCCTCCGTTTTCATAATGTCGAGCTCAAGTCACGTTATGTTTTGCTTCTTGACCACAACCCCAAATCAAGATGATGAAGTGTAATAAAACCTAAGAGGCGTCACGTCCAGATGCAGTTTTTGAGCAGGAGATGGACTTTTAAAGGAAGAACGTAAACATGGACTTTACTGACCTCTGCTGGAACCAGTGTGTGTATATCTGTAGTTTTTGTTGTATTATATTTAGAGGCATTTTGTAATCAAGAAAAAAAAAAGTTATATTCAGCAATTCTTTGGATTGCATGAGTTTATAATAGTTTGTTTTTTTTGTAGGAAAGTAATGTTGGCACAAGAGTTTTTATAACAAAAATCCGAAACTTTGGCATGTTTTAATCTTATCTCTGCTCTGTTCTGTTGGTGCTGGAGGACGTAGATGCACCACTTGATCGTCATTTGTGGTGCAAGTGCATAGGTGAGCGTGCACTGACCTAGAAACGGCTTTGTGACAGAGGTTCACGGGGAACGGGACGTTGTCATGGAAATCATTCCAGGATCGTTGTACGTTTAATTGTAGAACAAATGAAGCTTGTTTGTAAGATATTTTGTAAGATACTCTCAGCATGGTCTTCTCAGAGGATGAACCACTCTATTTATCGTACAGTTTTGATACTGGCCTCGGCCGAAAACGTGACTTCCGAGAGAAAAACCTTTTATGTGCTGCTTGCAGTGCACACGACATACAGTATTTAGCCTTTTAGATGGACAGAATATAGTAAAATCCAAATATACAACCTGAGAGGTGTGTTCTGGAGGGCTGAGTCAGAGTAAATGAATATGGATCTGTGTGTCCCCGTTTTTATTCTCCGTAGAGATGAGGAGAATGTGTTCAAATGTATTTGATGGTTATGAAATAACCCGTAGTGAGACCGGCGTAATAACTGATCGAAGTTTGTGGCGGGGTTGAGGCAGGTCATCGGTGCCAATGACTGAAGTGTGAACAGAGTTTCCTATTTACCTCATGATTAATCTGGGAGGAAAGACACCCTGTCCGCTCTGTAAAGGTCCTTGTAGACTGGTTGTACGTGTTTTGTCTGCTTCTTACATTTTTGTTAATTTTACTGTCATTTCTTATGGATCGGATCTTATACATTTGTCATAATAAACTGGGTTTTAAGCCTGACCTCAGTCTTGTCTTCTTTCTACTTCTGTGGAATTAGAAAAAGTAAAAGTTTCAGTAAATGTGTCTGGATAAATGCAGTTAAAAGTACGCTATATTTTCAAAAGTATTGGCTCACCCATCCGACTAATCAGAATCAGGTGTTCCAGTCACTTTTATGGCCACAGGTGTTTACAATCAAGCACCTCCGCGTGCAGATTGATTTTACAACTATTGATGAGAGAATGGGTCGCTCTCAGGAGCTCAGTGAATTCCAGCGTTGTACCAAGTGTAAAGTTTGGTGGAGGGGGGATGATGGTGTGGGGTTGTTGTTCAGGAGCTGGGCTTGGCCCCTTAGTTCCAGTGAAAGAAACTCTGGATGCTTCAGCAGACCAAGAACTTTTGGACAATTCCAGCTCCCAACTTTGTGGGAACAGTTTGAAGCTGGCCCCTTCCTCTTCCAACATGACTGTGCACCAGAGTACAAAGCAGGTCTATGAAGACCTGGATGACAGAGTCTGGTGTGGATGAACTTGACTGGCCTGCACAGAATCCTGACCTCAACCCGACAGAACACCGTTGGGATGAATTAGAGTGGAGACTGAGAGCCAGACCTCCTCGTCCATCAGTGTGACCTCACAAATGTGCTTTTGGAAGAATGGTCAAAAATTCCCATAAACACTCTTAAACCTTGTGGACAGCCTTCCCAGAAGAGCTGAAGCTGTTAAAGCTGCAAAGGGACCGACGTCATATTGAACCCTCTGGATCAGGAATGGGAGGTCACTGACGTTCATATGGAGTCGAGGAAGGTGAGGGAACACTGGGTCCGTATCGTGAATATTAACCATCTCAATGATCGTTTATCATGTTCGTCTCATCAGATTGATGTTGAACATTTTCAAAAGGGGCTGAATAGAAACACGAGGCAGCTGCTAACAGTCGATGTAAAATTACATGTTAAGTATGGACATAATATTTATTACAGCAGCACACAAACATACCAGGGTTACATGGCTAAAATGAACTTAAACATACGTTATCGTTCCAGTATTCGTCTATTTTTATCAAACTGACCACCTAAAGAAGCACGTTAACGTTGGTGTATTCGTACGTGTCATTCGATTTACTAAACATGTAAGTAGTCGATGTGCCAGAATCAGTTAAAGGTTACCATGTAGAGAACAGTTAAATAAAAAAGACCATTTAATTTATGCTGCTGCTGCTCCACCAGGTGGCGTCGGACTTCGACCCCACAATCAGATACATTTTCGTCAGGGTTCAAGCCTCCCCAGTGAGATTAACTCTGGTGTCCTGCTAAACAGCCATCCGACGTTTGTTGGAGGGTCGTGGAGCTGTTCAGGGTTCAACCGTTATCAGCGCCGAAAGGTGAACAGACCTGCAGTCTGGCATGTGATTGAGCTGGACTGTGAGAAAGGGGGAGGAGAGGCACCAAAGGTCGTGTTGCGTAACGGGAAGCACGGTTCTTTGGAGGCTGACAGGATTTGATGGGAGTTTCCTGTTTGGCGTGATCCAAACGAGTGAGAGGATTAACTGCTGCATCGTTGGTTGAATGCTGTAAAGCATTCAAACTGTTGTGACCCCATCTCCCCTTTTATTGGTTGAACACTGACTCAGCGTTTTTTCTTTTGCTGCTGTTTTAGAAATTTGAATAAAATACTATAATCATACAGTCACTTTAAGCTCAGCTGTATTTATTCTCATTTGGACTTCAAGAACAGACAAAGCAGTTTAAAACCACAATGACGACCATTAATGTAACTTTTTTACTTTTATTTTAGAGTATTTAAAATGGTATAACAACGGTACCTAAATTAAAACACTTTACAAAGTCTATAGTCTAAAAACATAATGAATATCACAGAAACATCTGTATTCAGTGAGACCTGAGATCCAACGACTGGACTGATGTGATTCACATTAATGAGCAAAATCCCATCAACAACCTGTGCAAATATTAAAGAGTTTACCTTAATCCTGTAAATACGGACTTAAAAAAATAAAGAATTAACAGCCAGACTGGGAAAACATAGAAATATAAAAGATGAGGAGAAAAACACCAACAAACGCACAACTTTGGTCTTTTAAAACAACAAAACAATCACCATTAGTGTCAAATCTTTTTTTTTTTTTTAATTAAAAAGTGTCCTTTGGTTGATGTGCCCTTCAACAATTCACCGACAAATATTCCTGTTAAATAATTATTTACCAGATAAGTTTGTGCTTCTGATTGTCTTCATATGAAAAACGTTCGCTAGCGTGTATTTAAAGCTTAAATAGTTGAAAAACAGCAACAGTAACAAAAATAAGTTGTTGTTTTTTTTGTTTTTAAATTTAAAAAAATTAAATTATTGCATCCCAAACAGGGTTGTCACGGGTCGGTGTGTCAGTGACAGACTTGATGAGACTAAACCAGATGTTTAAAAACTCGTAAATAAGCTAAAATAATCAAATTTGTTTGTTTGAACTGCACAACCGTTAACTCATAAACTAACGTGTATTTTACCTGTGAATAAACTCAAGCAATGGAAACAATAAAACAATAACGACAATAAAAGTACTACGGATGAGAAAAGGCCCCGCCCCTTTCTGGGAGAAAACATCCCAGCTGATCGTTGAGGTTTTCTCCAACATGAAGGTTTAATGCGAGTGCAGGGTTGCTTCACAGCTGTCAGACGCTTGACTCTCGTGGCCCGTCGGTGGTTTTCTGATCCGTGATCACCAGCGTTCATCAAAAACCTTCACCCACCTTCATCGGAGTGGACGAGTGAGCCGCATTAGTTTCACAACCTGTCACCCCCCAAAAGGGGTTGTGGTTATCCTGCGTCGAGGCAAGTGATGCCCATCACGCCTCCTGTGATACAAACAGGGAAATCTTATCCAAGTCGCTTTTTCCCACTAAAATAGAGAACTTGAACGTTGCTGGGGTTCAAAGCAGGGCGCCGCTCCACTGCTGACTTATGAAATCACAGGATGTTTAAGGCGCCGTGTTGCCGGGCCGCATCTATGTATGAGACTCGCTGTTTAAGTTGTTCAAGTTCATTATTTAAATGAGCTTAAGACACGAGTGGAAGCAGGTGGTAAAAGCGCTGGTGTGTTGCAGCTGCGAGCGTCTCGGTAACCTACAGCTCCAACATTGAGCTCATGGCGAGGTAGAACCGGTATGTGCATGCTCGGTGCGTGTTTACACACACAACCTTTGGACTCTGCATCCTGACTGGACCTTCTGTCTTCATAAGTCCAGGGGTTGATTATACTAAAATAAAAACAGGTGTGGCCTCCCTCTCACTGTTACTGGGTCTTCTGTTTCTGCGCAGCAGCTCCGTCCACCGCAACGGTTCTCTTCCCGGAGAGGAAAGGGATGATCTTCTCAAACAGGAGGATGCAGCTCGCCATGCCTGCAAAAACAGACAACACTTCGCAGATGCCCCTGCAGATATATGTGAAGTATGATTCAAAACCTACTTTCAGTGTCCCTGTGAGCTCACGTAAGGATGTACAAGTTAAAGTTAAACAGGTAGGCACGAGAGTGGAGCTGTCATGCTGTGGGAGCATGTTGGGGCAAGTGGTTCAGCAAGCAAATAACCAAAGATTCAGTTGATTACAAGCAACGTCTGTGCACAAAAATCATTCATTTTCTAAATAAAAGATTAAAAAAAGAAGCGGACAACAGTTTTGCTTCTACGAGAAAATGAGCAGAAACAAGGCCAGAAATCTGCAACAGGTGACCTGAGATTAAGACGACCTGCTCACAAACTGAGATGATAAACTCATGACTGCGTCTGCAACGGCGACGCCTGAGTGACAGACGTTTCCTTACCTAAGATGGGCCCCAGCCAGTACACAAAGTAGTACTCCAGGTACGTGTGACCACTGCAGGGGAACATGACGGAGAACGCCAGGACGGGGTTAAAAACAGCCCCTGAAATACTCCCACCTGGTCCAACGACAAACAATACAAAGAAGCATTGCTGCTGTTTAAACATGATCCGCGCTCACGACACATGTCATCATCTGAGAAAAATCAGCACTTCTGAGTGGAGTTTTATCGGGTTTGGACCCATCTGCTCCTGTACGGGTCTGGTCGTGCCATTTGTGACGATGTCTTTATATACATGGTGCTAAAATCACTGGTCTGCCAACTGATCAATTAGTTCCTGCAGTTCTCTACTGGATCCTGCCTCATATTTGAGACTAAAGTTCACTCTCAACATTGATCGTGGTCTAAGTTGACTGTTTTGGGGTTTTTTTTAGCTGGCAGTGTAAAAAGACTCAAAGTTTTGTGCTTTTGTTTGTCGCATTAATTCACGTCCCAACGTGGTAAAAACTGTTGATCTTTTTTTCTATTTCTATGACTTCATCTCCTTTATTGTTGGTGTGTGAACCAGGTCAAGCAGCCCAACCCCACGTGGACACACCTGCACAGACCACCACCGTGATGACGGCAGCCACGAAGTGAGCTCGGAGCTTTTGGTCCAGTTTGTGCACATGCATGGCCGCAGCTTGGACCGTGAACGCGCAAGCCAGCTCCGCCGCCGCAGCCTCCAGAACTGTCCCGCCGAGTGGGTCGAAGCACCTGTACCCAAACCTCTGGTGTCGACGGTGCATGTCCGACAGACCCAGAGACCACACAGACGCTGCGAAGAACCGCGCGGCCACCGCGGCTCCGAACTGCAACGCAATGAGTAGGACCGCCGCCTTGAGGCCGGCGGTGCCGCGGCACACGGCCGCCAGGACGGAGCCGGGGTTGCACGTCGCCTCCCGGAACGTTACCAAGTGGAGGACCGTGATGCTGTACGTGAGCGTCAGGCTGACCGGGAGGTTCAGCCGGGTCGTTTCGTCCAGTAGTTTCAGTTCGTGCGTGCAGCAGCACAGCTGAAAGGTGGACACCGCTTCCAGCAGGTAAATGCAACAAACTCCGGGGAAAAGTCGCTCCGCCGTGCGGCGAGTCGCCTCGCACAGAAGCAGCGCAGATCCCAGGACCGCCAAGGTGACCCCCAAGTCCGTCATGGTCCCGTTCAGCCCCAAAGTACAAACGGCTTTGATGGGGTCGACTCGCAGATGTCGCGCTTGAACTGTCAGCTCGGCGTCAAAAGTCCAGTTGATCCACGCTGCCGCAGCTGCGTCAAGCCGCGCGCTGTCAAACGGGAAGTCGCGCCGCTAGGCTTTCAAAATAAAAGCGAAAATCATGCTCGTATAGCAAGTTAATTTATATGGCACAATTCAACAAAGTGATTCAATTTGCGTTACAGAGAATTTAAAACATCACATATATTAAAAAGCATGATTCAAAATCTAAACGAGAGAAAATTGACCAATAGATTAAATCAGTGGTTCAAATGTAATCAAGTTTTGAAATTTAAGCTTGAACGTAAAACTGTGCCGACTTGGAGCTTTATTAGCGTCAACAGAGAGAAAATGATCAGAAAACAAAAGCACCCACATGTTCGTTTGTTTGTTTATTTTAAGGGGGAAATATGCAATTTTAATGACTTCAAATTTTGTTCCGGTTCCTCCATAAGTATTTTTCTTTTTTCTCGAGTTAACATCATATGTGCAGTTAGAGTTTCTGTATTTGAAAAGAAGCTCAACAAGTACAGTAAAAGTCTATTGTGCTAAAAGCACATAAAGCCAGAAAAAAACTGATTCACCGCTGAGTCAACAGGATTTAAAGAAGTTATTTTTGTTTGTTTGCATTTTTAAATGTCCCTGAAGAGGGTTGGTAGTTCCCATTAGTAACCTAATTTTATCATTGAGGTAACTTCATATATGTAAATAAATATGGTATATACGTAAAATACAGGTAAAGAGTCTTTACTTTACCTTTCAGTTAAAATTTGGATGCAAACAAATAGATGGAACCCCCTAAGCAGATTTTTCTTTTATTTTGGAGGCTGTAACCGGAAACGCAGGTAAATAACGTGACCGCTGTGATTCTTGAACTTGTTTGGAGCAGCACACAAAGCCTGAGAGGCTCAGTTGGGGAAGGAAATTCCTGTTCTTGCTGTCTGACCACTTTTCCAAGATGCAGGCAGCATGTTCAGGCAGAAGAGAGAAATTAATTTTTAATCATCAGGGTTCGCTGAAGTACACGGGGACAGTGATCCCAGGAACAGCGAAGGTTTTTAATCGTACCTAAAGTGAGTAAAGACTCAACCAAAACAGCAGAGTTCACCTTTGTTCCCAGTTGGATCGGTTCCAAAAATCTGCAGTAAAATCTGCAGAAACAAACAAGATTTAGTTTTTACCAGAACAAAAATGAGAAGCTTCTGAGTAAAAGCTGCAGGAAAACCTGTCTGCAGCTTCCCAGTGGCCTTTAAAGGACCACCTGAAACTAAAACTGAGCTCTGGACTCCTGTGATCCACTGGTTCCTGAGTCGGGACCAAACAAGACCCACATTGAAAGGTCGTCTTGATTTTTCTCAACAATATATGTTATTAAGAAATGTGTAATAATGTACAAAACCCTTATTCTCTCTCTGTCTTTAACACTTTCACATAAATTTACTTTTCTTTTTTGTCTTTTTTCCTTAGAAGTGCACTAAATGCTATTCCGCATCTCTTCTATAATCTCTATCATGTTCCCTCACACAGGTGGAATAATGGCATTTTGGCGAGGTGATCCAGGAAAATGTTTGAAATGCTGAAAAACAAAACGACCCTCTTGTCAACGGCTCCAGGTGCTCTGACCGATATTGACATGTAAACTGATAAAATTGATTTAGCTTTCTAAAGTCAGTCTTTCAAAAGTTGTTTCATAGTTTTAGTTTCAATCAAACGTATAAGCCTGTTTTAAATTGTTTAAACTTGTGCCCCACACACCACTGACTTTATAAAATTCAGTGTTATTCTGTCCTGTTCTCTCTTTATTTTTCACATTTGGATGGCCGGTCCCCCGTGACCCTGCAAAGGATTAAAACGGGATGGATGGATGGATGGATGGATGGATGGATGGATGGATGGATGGATGGATGGAGGGAGGGATGGATGGAGGGAGGGATGGATGGAGGGATGGATGGAGGGATTACCTGGGATGAAATGAATTATTAAAACTGCCATTGATGTGTTTGCGTCACGGTGGTAACAGGTGGCGGTGGGTGATGCAGAAGAGCAGAGCGTCAACGCAACTTTTGAAAGTAGTTAAGTTTATAATGACCAGTTTCCGCCTGGTTTTCAAAATAAGAGTGCGAGGACTTTTATTTCATTCCATTCAAACTTGGGAATAGAAACGAATCAGTTCCCAGTAGCCGGGAGAGAGGAACGATGGATGAGCTCTGCCCACCTCCTAAAGTTACATTTTTCAGCCAGAATAGTGACAAATCCAACCAAAAGCAGAAATCGGCAAAAGTGCAGCCTATTAATGTCTCATTCTGGTAATCAGACCGGCATCAGTCGTTAACAGGACAAGGATAATTACTTTCTGTGCTTGAGATAATTTATTTGGCTGTTTCAAATCACTACCTAGTAAAAAAAAACTTTAAGTTAGTACAACCTTAACAACGTAGGGTGTCTAGATGTGAAGAGAAGTCATTCAGTGACATCATAGACCCGGATCAGGGTGGACTTATCTTCAATCGTACATTTGTTTTGCCTCTGAATTTAGTAGCAAAAAGGCACAATACTGATCTTTAAAAAAAAAACAAAACAAAAAAAAAACTTTAGGACTGTGGTGTTTTGACCAAAGCATGCCACAGATGTTTCTTTAAAGGACACGTGACCTTTTTCAAAAGCTAAAACATTTTCTTGAAGTCTCAGTAGTTTTGCAACATGATTTGATCAATGTTGCACTTGGGAACAGTATAAAACCCACTATTTTCAGATGCATCATAACCCTAAAAGCCAGCTTAAGACCTGGAATGTACTTCGTATGTTTGTGTTCACAGGCTGCTGCGCTGTGACTGTGTGATGCTTCAGCTCTAGGTAGGCAGCACATGCAGCACCGCAGTCAGAAATACAACTGAGTAAAACGAGACGACCGTGTTAGAAGAGAACGCCGTTTTGCTTTTGTTTGTCACAGACTCTTTACCGCTAGTGTGAGCTCCATTTGTAATACACTGGTTCCTGAGTCTCCTCCATATGCTGTGCCTCCACACTTTGCAGGGACAGCAAATACAGCATTAGGTGATACTGAGTGTAAGTACATCAGTGTGACCTGGAGAAATCCACTCTGATCTGGATCTGTGATGTCACAATACCATGCGAATGTGATCAACTCACTGAATGAAAGATTTTCAGACCAAGGCGGCTCCTAATGAAGTGACAGAGCACTATGAGTGTTATGTCCAGGTGTTTGAGTTAATGACTTCAAACACCTACATAAATCAGTCTGATTCTGATAAATTGTCTTGACTAATGTTTATTTTTCACCACATTTTCTCTTTAACACATCAGAAAATTGTTTATCTAAAAAAAACACCAAGTGGCACTAATTCAACCAACTAAAATGCTACTCTTTCTATTTATGTTTACACTATCCAGATACTTCCTTAGAAAATGTATGCTTTTATTTTCTTCGTTGGAAGCAGCCCTCTTCCGGTCCCCCCGTCCGTAAATTCAGCCAACTTGACGTGTCTCTTATCTGGTACCTGCTGCCAGCGGTGACCGAGGAAGAGCTCTGAACTGCGGCTTGTGCTCCGGCTGACAGCCGGGAGACTGGAGGTAGGAGGTCCAGCCCTGCACGTTCATATAATAAAAACGGAGCAGAAATACCGCAGATATAGTCCGGCATCGAATAGTTTCAGTAATAGTCAGGTTCATGTTTGGTCGTGGAGAGTAGGACACCAGGCGGTTTAATGGATATTTTAACGGTCGAAGCAGTTTTTATTTTAAAAAACAAAACAAAAAACAACCGGACCTCCGGAGTTTTATTGACGAAATAAAAGAGTAAAGCTACTACCTGCTGAAATAAGTTGTGTGTGGGTGGTGGATTTACGTGTACGAGGACAGGGTTTTTAAATCCGTTTTCTTCATGCCGGCGTCGACCACAACATGTGACGGATTATTGAATCCAAATTTCCACGTTTTTTCCAGGAACAGTAGTTGGAAGCTGTTGAAACATGGAGCTTTGTTCTCCTGGGTCATAAACACTCCTGGTGGAGGTGCAAAACTACTCGGTCAGCTGTTTTTGTGACTGCTTTTAGCAGCTTTTTCGGTCTGTTCCTTTACCGGGTCTTTTCATATCGGCCGATATCCGATACGGATCCAATATCCGATACGGATCCAATATCATCGTGTGCAGAAGCCCCAAGGCTTCAGGCTGGACTGAAATGTACCGACCCAACTTTGTATCAACACAAAGTGACACATTATCTCATAGATATAAAATTACTTGGCACACAATTACCCGTAAAATTCAGTGGCAAGAAAAAGTGTGTGAACTCCTTTTGAATGAACTGTTTTTCTGCTGTAATTTGTTGTGAAATACAAACGGACCTTCATTACACTCGGGTCCAGAAGTGTTTGAACAATGATGCAGTTTTATTTTTGCTATTAGTTTGCATTCATACAACACCAGAATTGGTTTGATATAAAACACTCGATATGCGATCAAAGTGTAAACTTTCATCTTTAATTTAAGAGGTTTTGCAAAAATGTGTCCGTTACCATTTCAGGGGCTCAGAGCCATTTGGACAGTTGACTAAAAGAGAAGTTAGTTGGTCAGGTGCCGTCTATTCACTTGTAACCTCAAAACAAATGAGGCAGATAAAACGGATGAAGGTCTGGACTTGGTACCGGGTGTCGAGTAGTTGGCTGTTTGACTGGAGCCACCACACTTGGCACCAAAAGAGAGGAACATTGTGTTTGGTAGATTATTTCTTGGTTGTAACAGGGCTTACGGGCAGTAAATCTTAAACGGCTGGAAAGCCTGTTTTTGTTCTTTGAAATGGTGCCACATTTGTAAGGACCGTGCGTTTGTGGGCTGAGCAGTACGTGGGTTGTGCCCATGAAAACACTCGCCAAATCTTCTCTGTCAATGCCAAACACTGACTCTGTTTTGGTGTTTGGTGGATTGGATGATTTGGAGTTTGAAGGAAAACCACAGGGTGACAATTTGACATTTGATCCAAATAACAAACAGGAGCCTCAGTAGCGTTGTGGAAGCACCGAACAGCCGCAGCAGCCGGGCACCTCCTCCTCATCGATGTGGGACCAGCCGGGTCACACGGATGTGGGACAGCATCCCAGACTTCAACCAGCATTTGTCACAAGCCAGCCAACGTGGTCTGTTAGTCACTCACAGGCACAAACGGCCAAGCTGACCCACAAATGGGGTTGAGGTCAGGTCTGCCGCCAGGCCGCTCCTCCTCTCCCAAGTTCTGGAGGTGGTCTCTGTGGGCCGGGCGTTGTCATCTTGGAGGTAGAGTTCAGTCCCTGGCTGCAGGATCTCATCTCGATATCTGTCTGTGTTGAGATCGACTCCAATCGATAATCAAAGCAAAATTACAACTATGAACATGTTTGTTCCCTCGTGAAAACGGCATCGCATGAAGAACACGAGCTCTCATTTCTGAAGAAGACAAAACACGTGGGTTGAGCAAGATTAAAATCCACTTCTGGGAACCTCCAAGCAGCTGCTAAATTTCTTTTACTGTTTGTAAATAAAAGCAAAAACTGTCACTGATCCAAGACTGAGGTTAAACAGGAGCTGAAGTCGCGGCAGCGTCCCGGAGGCCAGGCTTTGTCCCACACTTGTTTCTTTTCAAAATGTTTTTTTTTTTCTTTTGGGAAGTTTCATACCTTCTTAAAAGCTCTTTTGAGCTGTTTTCACAGGTGTTTGTCCTTATAGCTGTGTAGGGATGCGCTGCAGATGTCCAGACGTGCTCCTGCGTGAGGCAACTGCCTTGTTGACCGGTCTGAGCCCGTAACGCCGTCTGGCTCTCCAGCTGCAGATCCGATGACAGGATTTTAACATCGAGGGCCCGCTTCAGCGTAACCATCCTTTGATTTGACCGTTTCCTTGAATTCACCCAAAGCAGAAACGGGCCCTCATATTTCCTCAGACACATGGCTCGTTGTTCATTTAACATCCGGCGTTTTCAGCAGCAGCATCAAAACCCTCGACTGAAGCTGAGACTGTCACGGTTCAAGCAGAGAATTTAACATGTTTGTCTCTGTATTTCAGGTGCGTGAGAGCGAGATGGAGGCTGCGTGAGCCATGGCGTCCGCTTTGTCCCGGCGACTGCGTGGTGTTCGCGGTAAACTGCTGCGCCGTTACGAGCACGGTCCGTTTGTGTCGTGTCTGACCGGTCTGTACGGCTGCCGGTGGAAACGCTGCGAGAAGATCAGCTCTCAGCCCGGAGAAGAAGACTGCTGCTGCAACAAGGTCAGACAGCTGCCGGCAGCGGTGTGGGGCGGGACCGGGTCGGACCGGGCCGGACCGGGCCTCATCTAGTCCAGTCGTTGTCTGCCTGTGATGTGGAGCAATCGGATGATAGTAGCATAGCTCTCCGGTTCTCCTGGATGGTCCACATGCTGCTCAGAAGCAGTTTTATCACAATAAGGTCCGGAGAAACCGGAGGAACATTAAATTTGAACCCTGACCGTGTATATTTATTTAATAATGATAAAAATGGAGTGCAGATAATTTTTATCCTCGCTGTGAGAAAACGGGCCCATCTGATCCTCTTCTGACTTTGTCACGGAGATGATAGAACAGAGAGAGAGAGGGAGCGGGCGGGCGGGCGAGCGAGTCCCTACTGTCAAAGTTCAGCCATAAAAGAGCTTTTCTGTTATCATGAACAACGATCGCTCTTCACCCAGCCGCCTCCACGCAAACAGGCCAAGAAACGAAAGAATAATTTAGGCTCTATGTGAGGAAAATGTTTTTCACAGTTTGCTCTTCTGTCCACAGTTGGAGGGCGCGTCGTTGGCGCTGCTCGCGGCAGCTTTCTGCCTGACGCTGGTCTTCCTCTACTTCTGGGCTCAAGCAGAGAACGACTACAATGACTTCGACTGGTGCGTCGGGCGACACTTTAGTGTGGTCACACACACACACACACACACACACACTCCAACCATCCAGCGTTTCTTCTGTCTCACTTTTACTTTCTGGATTTTAATCTGACTTGTTTATATATGTTTTGTTTTTTTTCTTCCCACCAAAGTGAAAAAGATCAGTTCCAGTTTTGACAGAATTGTGACCAAATAACCTCAAACTGGAAAAAGAAACTCACTCGTTGAACCTTTTTCATTTGCAACAGAAGGACGCCGGTTTTGTGATTTTCGTGCCGTGAAAGTGACCAAACGTGTACTATTCTTTGCTCGTCTGACCAGTCGACTGCACCGCACCAGAACAGCAGCAGAGACTTTACCACATGAGCTGCTGCCTTCATTGGTAATTCAGGACATTTTTATGCGTCTGGGTTTTGCTGTTGGTCTCGTCGGTGACCTGATGTTTCTGGGAGTGTCGCAGGTCGACCCACCGCCCGGTCAGGACTTTGTCCACCGTCAGAAACTCTGCAGCAACACAGCAGACGTGCGACTGAAACGAGAGCCGTTGTGTTCTCGCAGCAGCTGGTCGCTCTGCTGCACTAATCTTTCCCAGATGTTTTGGGTTCGGGCCAGTTTGTCGATTCTGCTGGATTCTTACAGCGTAGATGACGTCGTTTCTCTGCCGTCCTCTTTGCATCACTAACACTCGCTCTGTCTTTTGTGGGTCTGACATCACTGTGGGTGTGAAGGTTTAACTTTGGGAACTTGGGCTTCTGGTTTCCCTGGTCTGTGGTGCTGCTGGTCATCGCTGCAGGCTTCTTCTGCTACGTCACCGTGCTCATGGTGAGGCACAAACACAACACTGACTCCTAACAGATTTCATGATTAAACCGTGTGGTTGATCGAACCCCCAGCGCTTTGTTGTTCCTAGAAAGAAACGGTACCGGGTTGCAGTTCTCCTGACCCGGGTGGACCACAGACTCATCCAGCAGTCTGACAAACTGCGTGTTTAAGTACAGCTTTGCAATTCTCCTTCCAGCTGTATTAGTTTTACACCTGATTTTAAGTTACTAGGCCATTAGGAGGCCTGTGCACCTTGACGACTAGCTGATGATCTGTTAATTTGAACCAGGTGTGTGGAGCCGCTGGAGCAGGAGAACATCTGAACTATGAGGCCGGTGGTCTCTGAGCAGCGCTGCTTTATGAATGTCTGGCGTGGATTCTGCTGATGTGATCACGTGGCTGCAGGTAACGTCACTTTCTTATCAGGATGAACTTGTTTTTGTGTGCAGCTGCTGGCTGTGTGTTTGTTGTCAGAGGGACAGAAGCTCCATTTACACTGGAGTCACAAGGTAAGTTTTAGATCCAGATGTGCATCTACAGCTTAAATGTTCAGACCGTGTTAGACACCAGGTATCTGCATGAGGTAGATGTTTGAGCTCACAGGCAAAGTTATACGTAATGTGAGCATCAATTCAAACACACGAAACCGTTCTTAAACTCTTCCTCACATCTGAAAACCACATCTCTTCGTCAGGTCGGGATCCTGCTGAGCCTGACGTTCTCCGTGGTGGCCACTGCTGTCCTGTCTGACCTGTGGAGTAAAGAATGGACCACGCTGCTGCTTTCCTTCCAGGTGAACCTCCGCTCTCGGTCTCCGCCGTTTCCACCTCTGATGGCAGATTTGACGGGATTTTATGTGTCTTGTCAGGTGACGGCGCCTTACTTACATGTGGGAGGAGTCTTGCTGATGACGTCACTGGCCTGGCCGGTAGCTCTGCACGTGTTTCGCATGAACAGCAAAGGTGAGGTGGACAGTTCTGTCAAGCTTGCATAGAGATCAATTTGGATGAGAACCTTCACAAAAGCTTTTCTTTGTGTTCCAGTAAGGCGGGGTCTGGTCATGGGGGTGTATCTGACCGTCCTGTTGTTGCTCTACCTGGTGCCCCTCGGTTTGTATTCTCCGTGCATCAAAGAGGAGGGGAGTCTGGGAGCCGCCCCGGCCCTCATCGGCCACAGAGGCGCCCCTATGGTGAGCAAAGACGCCGACTCGGCCGCTCGGCTGTCCCGATAAACGAGGGCGGTCTTGAACTACTGTAGCTGAACACAACCGACATGACCTCCCACAACTGCAAGTGAAAACAATGTATTCACTTGGTAATCAGCCTGATAACGCAGACATCATCCAGATGGATTGTTGTTTTATTAGGCAACAGGTTTTATAGAAACCAGCGTCGACTGGACGTCTTCTCTTGGGAAAGTAAAAAAGTTTTATGTGATTTACAAACGGTTAAAGCATTAATGTTCACTTCTAAAAGTGACGCAGATAGTTTCTGACATTATTCTGCCGTTATCAAGTTACTTGTTTTAAGTTGTTTTCAGTAGAAATGAAGTTAATTCTCTGCTAAACCATCTGATCGCTCTGCTCACGTCCTTCCTGTCAGTAACATGTAGTCTGGAGACGATGGGTCCAGTTGAAAAAACAAGAGGTTTATTCTGTCAAAGCTTCGTGGTCACACTTTTCTAAGTGACCGTTTTCATCCGCTCAGACTGTAATTAAAGTAAATAAATAAGAGGACAGCAGCGCCGTTTACGCTTCAGTTTCACTACCTCACATCACATCTTTGCAGTGTTTCCCAAGATCTTACAAACATCTCCGACCCTTTTTCCTTTACTTCACGGCACTGTCAAGGAAAACAATATAGGAGGTGATCTTTGACTGGCGCGTTCCCCGTGCCTTGGCCGTGGCCCGAGGACTTGAGCGTAAACGTCTTCCGACATATGTGTTGTACATGTACTGGAATAAGATGATCAGATTCTGTTTGTCATAACTGCAGCTCGCTCCAGAAAACACCCTGATGTCCTTTGAGAAGGCGGTGGAAGCTGGAAGCGTCGGCCTGGAGACGGACGTCACCATTAGGTCAGCACGTGCAGTCGTGGTTGTAAGAAAAGAAAACGATGCACATCCTCCAGGCAGGAGCGCCGCTGTCGGCCTGGAAAGTCGTGTGAACCGGAATGTACCGATAGTTTTGGGAGTTGTTTAACATTCTTTTACTAGAATCAACAAGTGGCTTTTATCACAGGGAAGCATCTGTCCGGCAGTAGTCCAGGAAGCTTGTAACGGTTGGGGCTCTGCAGCCACGCTGGTGGCTCCAGTCTGCCATCTGTGCTTTAGATGCTGCGATCGTTTTCCCGCTGGATTGTTCCAGATGATCAGTTTCAGTCTGAACGTTCACGTGACAAAGTCACAGCTGAACGTTTCATCAGCATTTGGGTTTTCTGCATCTTCTTCTGCTCGTTGCAACCCAAAGATTAAAAAAACAAATCTAATTTTCCAGCTGCAACGCTGATTATTTTATACACTTGTTCAGTACTAATATAAGACGATCCCACCAGTTAATGTTTGTTATACAGTTTAGTAGTTGCAGGATGTCAGTTCTTGAAAATGATGTAATAAACGCGCAGCAGCCGTGTCCACTGAGCTTTTCTCTGCTGTCTGGTTCTAGTTTTGACGGCGTTCCCTTCCTGATGCACGACTACACCCTGCAGCGCACAACCAATGTCCACGAAGTCTTCCCCAACTGGGCGGACACCCCGGCAGCCATGTTCACGTGGGCCAAGGTGGAGAGCCTGAACGCTGGAGCCTGGTTCCTCTCGGTGAGGGATGGAGATACCTGGGTCGTTTTGACAAACGGGGCTCCTCGTGAGCTGATTATCTGCCACCTGCTGGTCTTTGCTCTATTAAACCGTCATGTCAGTCATACGAACACTAAAATGCCAGGTAAAGTTTTATTTTTGGTGCGACGTGCCACTGACTTAAAGATCTCTGCTAAGGAGGTCCAGTGAAGGAGACGGTATATCTGACAGAGGAGCGGATTTTCACCCTCCAGGCCCCCGACTGCCCGGCGTGCTCCAAGGTTTCATTACTTCACTGCTTTTCTGCTGAAGTTCGTTGAAAGACGAACTACAGAACATTGATTAAAGGTGTTAAACTACTGTACTTGTTCAGGATGGATGCACTCAGACGCTGGTTTTCTAGATGATGCTGCCTCTGTTCTTTAGTTGCCACCTTAAAGCCCCAGTTTAAGGGTTTGTCAGGCCTTTGTCCAACCTCATGACGGGTGGAGCCACCCTGGATGGCAACAGCTGCAATCAAGCGTTTGTGATGACTATCAATGAGTCATTCACATGGCTGTGGAGGAGCTTTGGCCCACTCGTCTTTGCAGAATTGTTTTAATTCAGCCACAGCAGAGGAGTTTTGAGCAGGAACAGCTTGTTCAAGGTTAAACCACAGCAGCTCAACCAGATTTAAGTCTGGGCTTCGAGTAGGCGCCTCCAAAACCTTCGTTTTGTATTTTGGGTAGAGAGCAGAATTTATGTTTCCATCAATTACAGCGAGTATTCCAGGTCCTGAAGCGGCAAAAGAGCTCCAGGTCCATCACGCTGCCACCATGTTTACTGTCGGTATGTTTGTCTGAAATGCTGCTGGTTTACGGCGGATGTAAGTTTCACTTTGGTCTCGTCAAGATGTTTCCTGGCAGAAGTCGGATATGCTTTTAAGGACTAAGGCACTATAGTTTTATGTACATGACCTCGGGATTTTTTTTTAAATTCTGAGAATATTTGTCATGTAGGAAAAAACGCATATAATCAAACAAGTGTTTCTACGGCTTTTTGTAGCCGATTTTTGTTTCAGAACTGTTAAACATTTACTATATATATATATATATATATATATATATATATATATATATATATATATATATATATATATATATATATATATATATATATATATATATATATATATATATATATATATCTATATATATATATATATATATATATATATATATATATATATATATCTATATATATATATATATATATATATATATATATATATATATATATATATATATATATATATATATATATAAAAGAAACATGATTTGGTCATAGTATGGCGCATGAAGGTGGAGGCAGAGCTGTGAGCTGTAGCGGCTGTTGACTGACACAAATCCGCTCACTGGTTTGTGTGTTTTTAATCAGTTGAAACAAGTGAGGACAGTATTGATGTGTTATGTCACAGTAGTAATTGATGGTCTCCCTGCAGAACGATCCGTTTGGTACAGCTGGTTCTCTGGGAGCAGCGGAGCGACAGCGGGCGGGAAACCAGTCGGTCTGCAGCCTGCAGCTCTTCCTTGAACTCGCTGCCCAGACACACCAACTGGTGATATTTGACCTCAACCGTCCTCCGCGAGGCCACCCGTACAGAAACGGCTGGATCCACCGCACGCTGGAGGTCATCCACGAGTCGTCCATTCAGTCGTCACAGGTGAGAGCGCTGGTCGAGTTCAGCCTCAAACAAACATCCGAGTCAATAGATGAAATGCTGAAAGTGCAGATGCAAGAAGAAGAAGAAGATGCAAACATGTTTGTGGGTTTAAAAAAAAAAAAAAAGTTCGTCAACTTCCTCCAGAGCAATTCAATGTTGTTCAAAATGTTTTCCCAAACCTCAGAAAGCATCTGGTACAAAACATTCATTATCTTGAATTATTACAGTGAGAACTGATTCCTTTGAGTATTTTACTCTGCAACATGCAGAAGGTTCTGGATGTATTCTGTTAGTATTTAAATTATTATTCTGCAGAACATAGCATCTAGAAAACAATGAAAACAAAATAACGACACGAAATGGCAAAAGGAAGCAATCTTACTTTATTGGATAAATCAAAAATCTGTGAGTTTTGTAATTGAGTCAGTTTACAGGTTGTTTTTTTTTGTTTTTTTTAAGTGTTGGACATCGTATGTCCTCAGATCCTCTTGACATTGTAAATGCGTCTCTCCTTTCAGGTATCTTTCCTCGGTGCCTAAAAACAGCCGTCATTAAGCCACTTTTAAAACAAGAAGTGTCTAGACAGGTCATTTATGAACAGCTACAGGCTCGTATCAACCCTCCTCTTTTTTAGTAATCACAGGAAAAGCTGTTTCTCCCGGCTCTAAATGACTGTATGACGTCCAGTCTGATTTCCGGCCACATCACAGCACTGAGTCAGCTCTAGTAAAGAGCCAAAGACATCCGCTTCAACACGGATAGTTGCAACATTTCAGTCTGTCTTACTGGATCTCGGTGCTGCCTTCGACACAGTTAACCATAACAACATGATAGACCAGTTAAAGAACTGGGGGGCTTTCTGGTGCAGCACTTGCCTGCTCGGAGTCCTATCTAAAGGACAGGGACTATTTTGTGTCTTTGGAGGTAACCAAAATAACGTGCAGTTCCTTAAGGTTCAATTCTGGGGCCTCTGTTGTTTAACATCTAGACACTATCACTCACTCACATTATGAAAAAGAATAAAATGTGTAACCATAACTATGCAGATGAAACACAAATCTATATAACTATCTCACCAGGAGACTATAATTCAATGCATTTACCAAATTAAAGAGTGGGTGTGCCAGAAGGTTCTGATAAAACAGAAATAATAGTTTTTGGAGCCAAGGAAGAAAGATTAAACGTCAGCGCTCAGCTTCAAGCAACAGCCAAGCCAGAAATCTGGGAGTGGTTCTGAATTCAGACCTGAATTTTAACAGCCGCATCAAGTCAGTAGTGAAGTCCGCCTTTTTCAAAGAACATATGATGGATTAATGGACTGAGGTCTCAGCAGGACTTAGAAGAACTGGTCCAGGCTTTTACCTTCAGTAGACTGGACTGCTGTAACGCTGTTCTTACGGGTCCCTAAAACATCCACCAAACCGCTGCAGTTAGTCCAGAACCCTGCTGCCCGAGTCCTCACTAAGACCAGGAGACTGGACCACATAACTCCAGTTCTTGGATCTTTTCACTGGCTTCCTGTCGGTCCCAGAACAGATGTTAAAATCCTGCTGTTGGTTTTTAACTGTCTGAATGGTGTCGGACAAAAATACATCTCTGATCTCCTGGTCCATTATGAACCAACCAGAGCCCTCAGGTTGTCAGGGCCACGCCCACTTTCTGGACCCACAGTTAGAACCAAACATGGTGAGGGGGTGTTCAGCTTTTATGCTCCCCACCTGTGGAACAACTTCCCAGAATGCATCAGGGCCTCTGAAACTGTCGCATTAGGTCGAGATTGAAAACCTTTTTATTTACTGCATTTTAATCCCATAATGCACTACAACCTTTATTTCTTGCATCTCACTTGTTTTATACTTTTTCAACTTATGTCTCTTTAATTCTGCTTTGACTATTTTTGCTTTTCAGTGCATTTTTTACATTTTTTTAAATCTTTGATTTGTCTTGTATGTGATGTGCAGTACAAATAAACTTGCCTTTACAAAGCTCTTCTACCAAATATTATTGTTGCAGCCTGATGAATTGAAGGCTGCACTTGTCAGTCCTGCACAGTGTCAGATTCTACTGTGTGTGTGTGTGCACGTGTGTGTGCACGTGTGTGTGCACGTGCGCGTGCGTGTGCAGGTGCTGTGGTTGCCCTCAGATCTTCGAGCTGTGGTCCAGCAACTGGATCCTGAGCTCCAGCAGACTTCAGGTAGTCGACTCCCTATAGAGGAGCTGCAGAACAACCACATCATCAAACTCAACCTGCATTACAGCTCCATGTCCGCGACGCTCACCAGGTGTGTGCATGTGCCACCTATTATAAATCATGAAGTTGAAGTTTTGAACATGTTGTGCTTTACAATTTTCCTTGTTGGTTTGTGACTCGGTCTCGGTCCTTACATGTGTGCAGCGAGTACGCTGCAGCAAACATCACTACCAACCTGTATGTGATCAGCCAGTCGTGGCTCTACTCGCTGGCCTGGTGCGCTGGAGTCCACTCCATCACCACCAACGCCCCCCAGCTGCTCGGCACGCTCAGGTCCCCTCTGCTCCTCATGGTGAGTCCAACAGCAAACACCTCTGGTTACACCTGTATGATGATTACGACGTGTTCGTCTGGGCGTCAGATCTCAAAGTAACAACGGTTAAAGCAATTAAAGCCTGCTAGTTACAGCGATCAATAGACCCCAGACTGTCGGCTTGTATGTACTTGGGTCTACTCCACCCTCCAAAGGTTGTACCATGAAGACGGACAAGTTGGGTTGAGTCACAAAATAATAATGAAACTAAACCAAACTTTGTTGTATATTATTAAACACAAGGAAACGTGTCCCACCTACAGTGTTTGTAGGTGTTAACTCTAAACTCAACTAAAGACATTTACGCCGTAAACAAGATGACAAAACGTGTCTGGTGTCAGGTAGCATCAGCTGTCAAGGCTTTGGGATCCCTCATGTATTTTAACTATTCGAATGAATCTTCGTTTAACTGTTTTTTGATCGTTTCCTTTGTCTCCACTTGATTACTCCCCACTTCCGTAGTTGTCAACGTGTCACGTGTGTACTCAGTTGTTCGTCCGTGGAGATGTTGACTGGTCGGAGGCCTCAACCCGGCATGTGTGAACAAACATGACAGTTAGTAGCATTTTGATTACGTGCTGTGTAATTCATCAGTTCCCACAAGATTGTGCTGTAATCATGTAGATGGATGATATGAGAGAGATTCACAGGTGGTACCTCAATTCCATCAGTCAGACATGCTACAGTCACTATGCAACCCAGCACCCACCACTCCTGCAGGTGCCTCATGATGGCTTCAGATGTGGAGATGTTACAATGGTGACCTCTTTCTGCTTTAGAGGTCCGACCATGAAGCCTGATGGAATCTATTCCTCCTCTTTATGATACATTCACTTATGTTCTAAAGAGAATTAAGTCTAGTGGTATATATTACTGCATTATTATTCCTTATTATCACTGCCCTCCTGTCGACGCAGGGTTTCACCCATGTGTCACAACTGTTTATAATGCAGTGATCTGAACATTTGCATACTGCTCGCTGACATACTCGCAACAAGTTCTGCAGCTTGTGCTGACGTGTTGTAGGAGCTATGCAGCTTAAATGATTTTATCGGGTAGTTCTGACTTTCTCTCTCTTTTTTTTCCTCCTCATTTTATTATTAGAACAAAAAGATAAAAAAATGCAGAAGTAATCATATGTACGTTTAACCTATAAAAGGCCTGCACATCCCCCACTTCCACCATAAAACCAGGGACAGTGGGAGCGGACTTTAGTCACCCAGAGAAGTTAGATCAGCTTCCTCTTCCTCCCCCACGCTGCCCTTCAAACTTCTTTTTTGGACAATCTCTGAACCAAGGGCTAGTATCACCGCAATTCCAGCACTCATCAGAGACCCGACTGGGGTTCTGATGAGGTGCACTCCAGCTCCCTCTCAGTCCTCTGCCTCTTCCTCTACCCCTCTGAGGGCCTTGGAAAAAGATATGTACGGCAAAGGGGGGGTGTAAGTGGAGAGGGGAGAAGCCAGCGGATCATGGATCTGGATCAGGGGACTCAGAACCACGCAATGGACAATTCTGGACCATCGGACTCAGCAGAATTCCGCAACGAATAATTCTCGGCCCGGGACATAGAACCTCGCAACAGACAGTACCTGATTCTTGGACTCGGATCTTCTTCATCAGAAAGTGCCTGATCCGAAACAATAGCGCTTAAAAACAATAACTTACCTCTCTGATGGTTCGCACTTCCTCCGTTCGAATCTCGTCAATCCGCCGCTGCCAGAAAAAGTTTGACCTAATGGCGCCGGCCTGGCGAAGAATTCCCCTCCCGGGTCTTTGTGTCAGGTCCTGTTGACTCTGGCCGTGCACGGGCTTCAGCTTGTCGTCTCCTCCTGGCAGCGGACGGGTATGTTGAGATCCGGGTCACGGCACCAAAATGTTAGGGTCCTTGAATTCTTCTCCAGGATAGGAATGAAGCACACTGGAGACGGCAGTCTTGTTCAAACTTTTGGAAAAGGGGGAAAGCCGACACCGATGTGTAACACACACGTGTAACACAGACGTGTAACGCACGTTGGTTCTTTATAACACCTTTTTTAATGTGAGTAAAATAGTGACATGATCGTTTTGAGTACATGCATTCATATAAATATGTAGTTTACTGCAGTAAAATGCTGGAAAGGTTTGAAACTTGACCTTTTAAAAAGATGCTTCAGTTGACCTGAGAAGGGAATATTAATTCTGTATTGATTTCACACAATTATCTATTTATTTATTCGTTTCATAACGCATCACCTTTGAGTGGTTTTAAAAGTTATTCAAAAAAGGTATAAATAAAGCATGTAAAGCCGACCTCCAGTCATCCACTTGTCTCCTCTCCGCCTGTCAGACTCCAGACGAGTACAACCTGATGTGGATTCTCACAGACGTGGTGTCCTTCGTGCTCATCTTCATCATCTTCTGTTTTCACTGGTGAATCACACTTTTATTAAAAACTGTTGTTGCCATTTGACGAGGCCGTCATCGGAGATAAAAATGTTGTTTTCAGGTGGCGGGAGCGAGGACTGGCTTTCTGCTCCACCAGCAGGGCGATGCAGGAGAACGGCACCTACAGCAAGTTCAAGACAGGTGAAGCGGCGTGGGGGCGGCGAGCTTGATGACACTTTAAACGGACGGTTGGAGAAAGTGGAGTGGAGAGAACATCACTCGCAGCTAAGACGTCCAAAAATACACAAAACAAACCAACCACGGTCCCCATAAAAAAGTGTTTAACTTATCATTTATGATGTTTCTAGTTGCATTGTGGCAACTTTTACAAAGTCTGGTGGAAGCAAAAATGGGGGAAAGTCTCTCTAGATAACTCGGCCACAATTATAAAGTTAGAACTAATATTCTTACCTAAAAAGTCTTTAAACTTAATTCTATTACACAGCAAAGTTCTACGTTTTATTTTACACTCTCTATTACTTGTTGATGCCAAATGCATTCTGGGATCCTCCATCCAGGATTTTGACTGGAAATGACCAGATAATTTTGAAGTAGATCTTCAGCTGCGACTGACGTTTCACAACCATTAAGATATTAAGCAGCTGTTTTAAAACATCTCAGGTGTTTGGGAAATGGAATATGGCTTTTTTTTTTTTTTATAAATCTCTCTAGTTTGTAGGTCTGGCGAGTGGTTTCTTCATCTTCAATGTCGTCCTGAAGGTTGTGACGTTTGTTCACGTCTACGGTTCGGTGATTCTCCCACGTCTGACTCTCGTCCACAGAGATGAGGGACATCTGGTCCATCACCAGTCCGGACTCTCAAACAAAGATGTCCAACCCGTCTTCAACGAGCGAGCAGTAACCGCTGCGCCGCCGACCAGGACGTTCACGTTGTAGAAACAAAGACGAAGAATCGAGCCTGCAACACTCTGGCGAGGAAATCAAACGTCCCTCTCAGGTAGAAGTGTCTGTGCTTTTACTTCGGTAGCTGGAAAAGACTCTGATTTAAATGAGCCTAAAGACATGTGAACCGTAAAACTTGGATTTCAGGTTCCTGCACTTTTTTTGTTTGTTTTGTTTGTTTACAAATGAGGGGACACAAAAAAAACTTGTAAATTCCACTTGAATCTTATTTGTACTGTAAACAATTTAGTTTTGCATAATTGACTTGTTTTGTGTGTAAAACATCAGTTTATTCTGCAGGAGCTTCTTGTTAAAGAGAGTCGAACCTGAATGGTTTCTTTGTAAAATGTTTATTGGTTTGCTACAGAAAGATGTGGTCACATGAATGAAACTACTTTCTTTTTACATTTACAACCTAAAAAACAAACTATAAAATAATGGAGACACACTGGAAACAGATGAATTTTGAATTTCGTGGCACACAAACACGACTACAGCGACAATAAAAAAACCACTTATTTCTCTGAACCGGGCTACATTTAAATCCAGATCGTTTCACGTCTTAAAAACTGACTGAAGCTCTGAGATCAATAAAAATGCATCTGACGTAACGGTTTGAGATCATTTATCAGATGTCTAATTTAAAAACACGGCAACTTGAAGAGCACAAGTTATAAAACTTCATCGTTCCAAAGTCGGCTAGTTGACTTAAACGCTGAATTAAAAGGGAAGAATACTTAGTTTAGATATTCAGTTTTCTCACTGTCGCATAGTTCAGTTCATAGAAATTTACAGTAGTCGAATAAAACCGGTCGTAGAAATGCTGTTGGGGTTGGTTTTTTTTTTTTTTTCTTTTCTCAAAGGCAAAGGTGAATTTTAAGACGGGGCCGCTGATGTCATCACACATGAAAAACAGTCACAGCGTCACAGTTTGGTTGGTGAGGGAGAGAGACAGAGACAGACAGAGAGAGAGAGAGAGAGAGAGAAGAGGTTTCCAGCAGTGCGCTCACTTGCTGTTGCCCCGAGAGCTTCGCTGTTTGGTCATCGTCGTCAGCATCTGGCTGATGTAGGAGGTCAGGAGGTCGTCCATCTTGTAGCCCTGAAGGAGGTGGAGATGTAGATTTGTTTCTTCTACAGCGGGAACCCGACCAGACTCGCCCCAATAATCAAATCGATTTACTGACAACTGTCACACACCTGGTGTCCCATCGGTGCTGTGAAAGGCCTCCTCCTCTGCAGTCATTAAAATCATTGTATAATTTCTCTTCATCTAACTTGGATTAACTGCTGCTTAATTAAAGCCGCTCTTACAAACGCCTTTAACGTTCATGTAGAGGGTTTTTGTTTGGCTTTTTCATTTTTGCTCATTTAGATGAAGGTTTGTCGTCATTGGATCACGGAACAGGACCACGACCGGAGGACGCCGACAGTTTAGTCAGCTGTACTCATGTTAGTGACAGTTCACGGGTTACTGACTGTAAATGGGACCAAATCACTTTCAATTATTTAGCCGAAAATCCACTTCAGATGTAGTTTTGTGATGCTCAGCAGTGGGTTCATGTTCCATTAAGGCTCCTGTTTTTGAAGTTTTGCTGTTAACAACATTGACATTTAGAGCACAAGTGAAGCACTAAAATAAATGCATATTTCTAGCATCAATGAATTAACATGTACCACAAATACTAAAGCAGTTTCTGAGAAAATGTAAACATAATTTAATTTTTGCTGCATGTGAAAACACAGGATGGTTCTGTATGCAGGGATTTTCTACACTGATTTTTATCCTGTAAATACAGTATTTCATGAAACAAAAGAAACTTCAATACAGAAGATTTTTTTTTCCCAATTAAGTTTTCAGTGTTTCACTCGTGCGCAGACACACGAATGCACTAAGCATGATCTGAGGCAAAATTTGCTTTGCTTATGTTTTTACCTTTTGGCATTGTGTTACACACCTGAATGGATCACACCACTGAACTGCCAAAATGTTTGCTTTTGTAAAGATTTACACACCTGCAGAGTAGCAGCGTAAATCCTTTGGAAGCGGTAAGGGGGTACATAGTATTGCCCACTTTAAAGTTTCCTTTAGTTTTAGTTTGTTTTTAATGACGCAGTGAAAAATGGTTGTTTGTAAGGCTTACTTATGGTTTTTACACCAGGAAAAGCAAAAACCCAGTACCCAGTTCTTTAACTTTTACTGTGAAAGCTGGACTCGGTGGTGTAAATGTAAACGCGCAGCAGCTCACCAGCGAGGTCTCACACAGCAGCTTGCTGCCTCGGACCAGGTTTCCAATGGTGATGTGGAAGTAGGTGTTGCCGCTGCTCCAGTTGGAGATCTTGGTGAAGGAGTGAGTGGTGAGGATGTCCTGCAGGGAGGCAGATCATCACAGAATCAGAACTTGTATGGCCCAGAAACATGGACGCGAGGAGACGGAACCGACCGCGACCACACGGTTCTCACCTTAGTTTTTGGATCAATCAGGCTGACTCCATGCTTGTTGATTGCTATCAAGAGGGTTTCTGGGTAATTTGGATCAGTTGTTTGCTGCAGAAAAACAAAATGGTGTTAAACGACAAGTAGCCACAACAGCACGCGCTCATGACCCGCTTTAATCTTCAGTCGTTACCTTCACTTCGAAGAACGCCGAACCAAACGTGGGCCACTTGTAAACCACTTTGAGGAAGGACAGTTTGGCGTCCTCGCACGTCTTTCCTGAGTGTTTGTTGAAAACCGTCATGATGGACTGAGGAGGGAAACGATATTTCACACAACCGTAAGTTGAATAAACGTGTTCAACAAAAGGAAATGTGAACAGGATCAAATATTTGTAACAGATTAAAACTTTAATGAAGGTGAGTGTAAGAGCTGCGTTTCAGCATTCTGTGGTTCAGTGCGCCCACCCTTTTCCAGTCGTCGGGGGACAGGTGTCTCATCTGGTCCTGAGGAACCAGATCCTTCAGGATCTTGGAAATGTTTTGGAAGTGGGCTTTATCCTCCTCAAACTTCACCCTGTAGATGAGGGCTGCCAACTGATGCACTTCTTCCTTCGAACACTTGTGGTACCCACGCAGATATTTGGGGAGCTCCTACGAACAAAACAAACAGTTGCTTTTCCATTTGAGGAAAACCAGGAGACGGTCCTCAAACAGCCCCGTTAAAGGAGACCGACCCTCCACTGTGTAGATTTGCGGCGTTTTCTTTCTACCGAGTACGATGATATTCCTTCAACCTCGGGCCCGTCTCCTCGGGGTTCCTAAGACGACCTTTTGTGCACCAACCAGCAATCATTTACCAAGAGTCCCTAAAGCTGTACAAACACTGCTATTTTTACACCCTTTGGTGTGAATTATTTTAAACATCGGACTGCAAAATGTTAAATTGGGAGATATTAGAAACAATCTGTTCACTAAATATGTGGTAGATGACTCATCGGTCTGCGGTTCTTTCACTCGTAATTTTTAAAGCTTCATTTCTATCTGTGCCGTCATCGTCCATTTGAGCCGTCGGAGGTAATGGTTGGTTGTTGCCATGGTGACCATCCACGGTCACTTCAGAATTAACTTAACTAGGTAGGCGATGAAGGGATTTTCAGAACGCAGCGCTCACTTGGTAGTAGTGAAAGATGAAGTCGGCCATGGAGTCTTTCCCCGGAACCGTGTTGGTCCACAGCTTCTTCATGAAGAACACCTGATAGGTCAGTGAAGGCACCACAGCTGCACTTCCTACCAACACATGTGGCAAGATGAATATTACAGAATAAAAAACACGTACTAAACAGTCTTTAGAGTTGGGGGTGAGCTAGAGTTTTTACCGTCTTTTACATGTCTGGCTTTTTTGATCCAGTCAGTCAGGTGCCTCACAAAGTCAAAGAAAAAGTCACCGTCCGGCACGCTGATGACCTGGAAAGTCAGGGAAAAAAAGACCATAAGGATTACCATTTATGTGAGGAAACCCACTGCTGAAGTACAAGCATAGAAACGGTTTGCACAATAGTTCCTTAAAACGTGTAAATAAATAAAAACTAGTGTTAGTTGGAGAGTTTGTGCCACCGGTTTTTCAGAGGGCCCAATCTAAGATTAGGTTATGTTAGGGTAAAACAATGAGCTGTAATATAATATTTTGATTAGGTTTTTATATTAAGAAAATACAAACAGAAACAGTTGTCAAGGCCGGAGAGAGAAACACAGACAGAACCAGCAGGAAGTAGCCCAAATACAGGAGACACAACAAACACGACGAAAGAGAGGAAATAAAAATACAATGAGAATTGTAGAAATCAAGGAAAATGCACCTAAAAGACCTCAACTGAAGCTGTTCTAATCCACCAAGTCGTCCAGCAGTGACGCCAGCACGCTTGTTGTCAGGTGATTAGTGAAAAACGCCAAACAAAGTTAACATTTGGTTTTGGAACTGCACTTTTTCTTGTTTCCACGTCGGCTTCAATCCAGAAGTTGGAGTGTTGACGCTTGGTTTTCAGTGGAATCCAGAAACATGATCTGACCAACTAATTTTCTTTTCTTTTTGAAACCTGGTGGACATTTGACTCAACTCTAGACTGATTGTTTTTCTCTGTACCAGTCTACAAATCGACTTCACCTTGTCTGTGATCTTCACAAAAAGACTGAAGCCCTCTGAGGACTTCAGCATGAGCCGCCCAGATATGTTTTGACAGAAGTCCTTGGCCTTCGTGCTGGACTCCACTTCGAACACCTGTGGACAGAAACACAAACCTGTAAACCATCAACATACAAAGTTCATAAACACTCAGCAGATCCTGAGTGAATCTAAGGGATCACAGAGTTTACTATATGAATCTTCTTCTTTTGATCATTTGAGTGCTTGCTGATGATAAAAGCCACTAACCTCATCTGAGGCATCGGGGAAGTAGACCTTGTGGAAGATCTGAGTGGTTTTGTGCTGGATGGCCTCCACCTCCACCAGGTGAGGAGGATACTTTCTCGATCCATTTCTACAACAAGTTATGCAGTAATGACAGGTGATGCAACTTCCAAGTACTGACGAACAGAAGGATGACGGCGTAAATGTCAGTTACCGCAAGGCCTTCTGCAGCCGCTGCATGCAGTCTGGAGCCAGCGGGTAGTGTTTCTTAGCCTGGAGGAACTTCTGGACGTGAGGCAGCAGGTTGTTACTGGGAGGAAACAAACCAGTGCAGAGCCACAGCAGCTCCCAGCCCTTCTCCTCGCTGTACCTGCACACAGGTGCAACAACAACCGAGGCGGTGGAGCGTTTGAAAGCAGAAGTCACCAGTCCATCATGGGACCACACATGCCTCAGACAACGGAGCAATCTGTCATATTCGTAGGCGTTTCATACTCACTTGATGTGGTTATCAGTAAGCTGTTTGATAATCTGACAGAAGATCTCGTCTTTGAGAGGCTCGGCCTTCAACGCTCCTTCAAATATCTGATCGGTGAGCTCGTTGACAGATCGCGCTCGTTTGGACGGGTAGTCGCCCATGTACTTCATGACTGGTACGGATGCGGTCAAGGACAAAGACAGGAAATCTAGATTTACTGTTGAGTGGAGGCTTTCCGCCAGTCCAGAATGTCTTGATGGTCTTCAGATTCCCCTGGCTGCAGTAAAGCAGCTCCAGAACATAACTGAGCCTCCTCCGTGTTTCAGTTTTAACGCTTTGTCATCAAATATAAACTCAGACAGCTCTGGTTTAAAGGATATCTATGAAGGCCAGGCAGGCCTCCTGAGAGAGCTCCTCGTGAGCCAGCACCTTCTTCAGCAGAGGCTGTTTGAGCGGCTCCCTGGTGCAGCTCCACAGACGCTCCTTCCCTCGAGCTTTAGAGATCATCACCCTGCTCAGAGTGCTTTTTGGAGGCGGCCTAAAACACGCAGCAGAGGTTACAGAGGTTTTTATTCATACACCTGTTTGGAGTTTTTACCTGCCGTTGTTTATGTAATCATTGCTCGGGGGTCAAGTTCTGGAAAGATCCTGGAGACAACTTGTGTTGTAATAGATGTACATAAATAAAATTGAATTCACCAACTTTACAGCCTGTCTGGTTTAGTAATCCACCTGAAGTAGTCGTAGGAGAACTCCTCCAGCGTGTAGGCCTTGGATTTGTCCTCCTGCTCTGAAAGGTTCATCTGAGACAAACTGATGGATTCCCGCCTCTGATCGGGAGTCATCGTCACGAGAGCCTGAGACAGTGAGACACATTATCCTTTGTTGTCTTATTGGTTTGTTGGAAAGGTGCTTATGAATAAAAAGTATGATGATAATAACACAGATGGTGACTGAATCCTAAAATCAATGACATGATCAATTCATACTTTCAGGTTGGATTTAGCAGCATGAAACTGGCTGAAACATCCCAATATTATCAGCATCTGGACTGCAGAGACGGTGCCAGGAATGATGCCACCATGTTTGTCTCAGCTCTCAGGATGGACCGAGTCAAAACGGAAAACTGACGACTCAAACACTTGAAATTATGTTCAAAAGATGACAAGAGCCATGTCATACCGGCTGGGTAACGTGTTCTGTAAAAGACTACACAAACTGAACAGGGTCTTGCTTATTTCAGCAAGACAATGCCAAACCCCAAATAAGCGCGCGCTGCTTTAAGCTGAACTCCTGGCAGTCCAGGTCTGTCGCCACTGAACAGATTTGAAAAGCTTCCGTTCAGCGCCCGTAACATGTCCTGCAGAAACTGAGGAAGTGAATCATGAGCGGCGTCCACTCACCACTATGTCATACTGTGGCCTGGTGATGGTGGGCAGCACATAGACACAGTCAGCTGGGAAGTCTCCTCTGCGTTTGGTCCTGTCGTTGATACCGTGAGCCCAGCCGGAGTTCATCACATGCTCTCCGTCGTGTTCGTCCAGGATGATCAGATCCCCCTTGGAGAAACTCAGGAAGTTCGAATCCACCCCCGCTGCCAGATAGAGGCAACAAAAACGAAAAAGGATCAAGTTTGAGACAACCTGTCAGAAGATTGCTTCCAGAACGTCACTGGAGCTCACCAGGGTTCGGACAGTCCAGCAGTCCAACCACGTATTTGGACCTCTTCCTCAGACCCTCGAGGAAGGTGACCACCAGGTCACGGATGTCCTCGGCATTGTTGGAGGTGAATGTGTACTCATCTCCTTTAATGGTGGCCAATGTGAAACTCTGGCCCTGAAGCTTACCCCCCCTGGAAAATAAAACAGTCTCAGTAAGAACTTCCAACATGGTCACTGCCGAGTATCCAGACCAACGCCAGAACGACATATTACTGTTTAAGTGAGACGGTGCCAAAGAAAAGGCACCATTTTCCTGATCCTCTACGTTTTTTTAAATTATTTCTTGAGTCTTGGTTTGAGGAGATCAAACCTGCTGCTGGACACGGCTGTGATCTCTGGGAACGACAGCTCCAGAAGGACCTGCTCCTGTTCGTCCACGAAGTAAACGCCAGTCCAGTTCACTGCCACGATGACGTCGTTTTTAGGAAGACTGGGCCCTGTAACCAGACAGCGTCAAGCCAACAAACAAAACAACCCACACACACCGACAGCTTTCATGGCACCTTCATGGTGGACCAGCTGTCACCAACCTGAGAATTTGAAGGCCTCATAGAAGCGTGAGAAGAGTAAAGGCCACTTTAACCGAGCAAAATCCACCACATCCTCCTTCACTTTCTGTGTGTTCAGCCTCCGTTTGTTGTGTAATCCCTGCACAGACAATTACAGCCAATCTGTCGCATGACGGCAAAAGCAGAAGAGTCGATTTTGGTCAACTGAGCAGATCCGCAGATACCTTTTTGTGGGCGTTGACGATGAGCTGAGCCCACTTCTCTGCCGTTTTAGTCGAAGTTATTTCTCTGTCGGGAATGTAGGACGGGATGAGGCTGAGCAGGCGCTCCTGGAGGATCTCAGAGCCGTAATCTACGTAGTACTGCTGAGAGGCCAGCTCTGCTAGATCATCCTCCTTCAAGACACACACACAGGAGAGCCAGGATCTGATACGGGTCGGCTGCTCTTCTGCAGGGGACATGATAATGTCGCGGAGCACTGAGAAAGCCACCCACGCATTGATCGGTTCCCGGCTTGATTACTGTAACTCACTTTGTTTTGGGAAGTGTGGTGTAACGGTTAGACTGGGAGCTGGGTCTTTAAGAGGTCCTGGTTTGAGACCTGGTGGTGCAGGATGGCAGCATCGTTGCCGTGATGAGCCCGTTTCAGTTTTTTTGGTCATAGTTTTGACATTGTACCAGCCGAAGATCAATGTTTAATTTTAAGTAAACTAAGACTTGTCCTCAGAAATATCTAGAAACTCATCTTACGGTTAAATCTGGTCCTCCTGCTCTGAAATCCCCACCCCCTTCAGGCCATGTGACAAACTCCCGCGACGGTGCTCGCTGCTCACCCTCTCACAACGGTACTCTCCAAATTTCACTCCCCGGACAATCTGCTGGTAAATGAGGTTGGTGGCGATGTAGTCGTCGGCGGGGTTATGCCAGGGGCTGAAGATCTCCTTCCTGAAGAACAGCCGCCAGGGCGCGTTCCTCTCCTGGGCGCCCTGCTCCTTGGCATACTGCTCACACTGCGACACGGCGTCCATGACGTGGTCGCTGCCGCTGCCCAGTGATGACACCTGACAGACAACCTCCGTCACATCTCACACAGGCGGCATGGCGGCGGCGTAAATGACCTTGGGTGTCAGAATGTGCTCAGGTCGTACCTTGTCAAAAAGAGCAATGTACAGCGAGAAGCCGAAGCGATCCCTCAGGATGATTTTGTCTGCCAGAGCGTTGCAGAGCTCGCTGGCGGTGGTGGCCGAGTCTGCGAGGAGGGTCTTCGTGGTCCCGTCCATGAACGTGACCGGCAGCATGATGGGCTTCTTAGACTTTGTGGCCTGAAGGGAAGAACCAATCAGATTCTAGTTCAGGTTATTCATCAATGACAGAAATGCATCCTTGTGTCCCAAAACAATAAAACCAACACAACTGAGCAATGAAACGGATGTTTTCTAGACGTCTTGTGCTGAATGAAACTGTGAACATCCCTCAGGTCCCGTTTCACAGCAGTGCCAACAAGTAAAACACTTTATAATGTGGATTTGCTGCGGTCACATGACCTGCTCTCTGTACCTGCAGCTCCAACCACGATGGCGGCTGCGTCCGCGTTCGGTTGACAAATGTCCTCCTCAATCTCTCCTCACAGTACGGCGCGTAACCAGGAGGACCGTTGTTCAGAAATGTCCGGAGATACTGACGCGGGAGCGGGAGGAGGAGGAAAAAACCACCTTTATTACATCCAGATGACATTTAACAGACAGTGAACAGATTCTTTTCCCTTCAAGTTGGCATCCAGAACATAAGAGACCATGTGGTCATCTAGGAGCATCTACCCCTGAGGCCTCACGGTCACTGTCGTGCCGTTGGTGTCTCCTCACAGCAACTGAGCTTCTTACTTTGACAAACTTCTCCGAGGGGGAGAAGCAGCCCACGCAGAGAGACAGCAGGATCCATCCACGAGCGTGGCTGCTTTTGGACGGGTTCTGGGTGAGCTGTTTGCAGATCTGACAGTAGATCTCATCCCTGAGAAACAGATCAACAGACACCCAAAACACAGATTTAAAGATCCGCCTGCAGGAAACGTTCACTGAGAATCCGCTGGCCCAGATTTCCCACCACCCGACATCGATCCACTCTTATTCCTGCGTAGTGTTACTGGGATCTGCTGGAGTCTGTCCCAGCAAAACATCCATGTTCCCAAGAAGACGCCATATGACGTCTCTAAGGTTTAAACTCGTGTTTAACGCAAGTTTTGAGTTTGAAAATGACAACACATTCAGGTAGATGTGGTCAAAGCCACCTGCAGCCTCAACACATCGCTGCTGTTTCAATAAAACTACGAAAAACAGACGGATGGACGTCTTTGTATTCGCACCGCAAGTGACGATACTCACCTGAGAGCCGGCCGCAAGATACCGTTACCGATGATGAAGTGAAGTTTCTCCAGGTTGGAGGTGGGTCGGTCCTCCAGCATGCTGTTCCCCTGAAGGGCGTAGTCGCCCCCCTCAGTCAGACGCCTGGCAACCTGCCACAAAGGCGCAAAAGGTGAAAACGGGACAGGTTCATCTTCATGAAGCCAGAAAGATGGAGGAAGGAGGATACGGCTCATTGGAAGCCCTGCATGGACAAACTTCTTCTAATCTGTGTAGATGCAGAAAATGAGTCTGACCTCCTCCGTGATCTTGGATTTCCTCTTTAGAGTGAGAGACACGAGTTTATGTCTGACGCTGTTCCTCTTCTGGGTTTCTATGGGGCTGTTCTGTAGACGAGAACATGGGAGAACATTGGAGAACAACCTCGCAGAGTTGAGCATCAACACGCGGACCGGTGTCAGCTCACCTCTCCTTCCACCTGCAGCTCCTGCAGCTCCCGCTTGTACGTCCTCTTTCCAAGGGTTTCGTAGATCTTGGTCATGACGGGGATCTTCTCGCTGCCATCGTTGATGACCATCTGACACTTGGGTTCTGGGAGGTCCCCCATGAACCTCAACACGGTGATCCACACCGCTAAAGCCGCCTGGAGGACAGATTTTGTAGGGGCTAAGACGCACTGAAACAATGATCATGTCGATTTTTACAATGCTGAATGAATGTAATGTGAGTTACGAACACACGCGGGATATTCAGACAAAGAAAGGCATCTTCTGTTTTTAAAATCAAAATAGATATAGGACGACCCGTATGTTTGAGAACTGAGCTCGGTCTCACCAGCTGGTCGCCCTCATCTTCGTGGAAAAGCAGAGGTTGCTTCAGCGGCCGTCTGATGTACGAGTACGTGGAGACACCCTGGAAGTAGGTGGCAGCAAACTTGGAGAACTTGTACTCGGACAAGTCTTCCTCTTCCTCCTCGGGTAACGGCGGAGCTTCGTTCAGGACTTCCTCTTCTGCTTCCTCACTGCGAGGCATCTTTTCCAAATCCTGAGGAAAAGCATCAAGGTGTGAGGTCACCATCTCCGAGTGTCTCAGAGCTTCAGAAAGCTGACTTTATGTTCACAATTTTGTGAAAAACTCGGATGCCCGTTTCCTGAAATTTCCCATCACATCTCACCGGCTCCTCCTTCCAAACAAGCGCACCTGTTCCCACTCATTTAATCATCACTCTTAAAACTTGTGTTTTTCCTCCACTCCTGCTAGATCCTAATGTTTTCTAACCTCGTTTGATTTGTTTTACTTTAATATTTTTTATGAGCTTTGTCTTTTTGTCACAGCAGCTGGAATATTTCAGTCTGAATCAGATGGACAAATCAATAACTCCAGTCTCCAGATCGATGAGCTCTTAAATCCTTCTGAATCCAGCCACTCCCACTCACCCTGAACTAGACGGACGCCACCCCAGGTACCTACTTCAAACCCCGCCGGCGCTTGTCCGTCCTGGTTTGGTAGCGGCCCGGAGTCCCCGAGGAAACCAAACATGCGGTCAACCATGTCGGAGTGGTCGACGGGCTGCTCCTTCTCCCTCTCCATCTGCTGCAGCAGCTCCTTCTTCTTCCTCGCCTCCTCCTTTTCCTCCCTCTCCCTCTCCTCCTGCTGCTGGGCCAGCTGGATGAGTCGCTTCTGGTGCTTCCTCTCAGCCTCCGCCTTGGCCCTCCGAACCGTCATCTGGTTCCTCAGCTGCTCCTCCTCGGCCAGACACTGGCGCTCCGCTTCCAGGCGACGCTGCAGCTGCGAGGGGAGGAAACAGAGGGAGACGGGTTCACAGAGGCAGGGCGGGTGGGCTTTAACATTTCACTTATTTTTCTTTAATTTGGCTGTTTGGAACCAAAGATCTGCAGAGTGATTGGAAATATTAGAGATTTAGATTAAAAAAAAAGGAAAAAGCTTTATATAATAAGAAAAACGTGACTGGACAACAACGGTAAAGAAATGTGAGTATTTTTACCTGTTAACTAAAATTTAAAATGGGTGCAACTGAAAATATAAACTTTATATAAACATAAACAACCAACCAAAACTCTTGCAGCATGTTAACTGGAGCCAACAAAAACTCGATTTAATAACAAACTGAGATTAAGCAAACATTTATAAAATAAAATAATTTATTGGGGACTCTGGTTAAAACATGACAATTCACAGACAGACATAAAATCAGTTTTCAACAAACACATTAAACACATCTTAAAAAAAATAAAATAAAAAGCTTTAATGGTGACAAATCTAACGATGAGGATTCAAAGTGGAAAAAATGACAAATTTTATATATATATATATATATATATATATATATAAATAAAAGACCTGTATTGGAGAGTTTAAGGTTTATTTACACAATATAAGGATTTTTTTTATTGCAACAAAGAAAACATGTTTTCAGCCTTGGGTCATTGTTTAAAAGATGAAAAAACTGAATTAAAAGGGACATGTAATGAAAAATAAAGATTTCTTTGCTTAGGAATGTTATTTTTGATTGACTAAAGTCATGACCACATAAAAACAGCTGCGTTACTACATCTGGAGTATTCATGTCAACGTACATGACAGGATCAGGAAATAGTGACAAAAGCCTCATATGTCCCCTTTCTGTTAAAAGGCACTTTTACGTTAATACCAAACCCCATTTCTTTAATCATCCGGCAGAGATATTTATATAAAAGAAAATTAAAACCTTCAAAAGCATTTGAATGAATTAGAGCCTAACCAATACAGGACTTTTAAGATCGATGCTGGTTTTGGGGTTGTAAATAATCTCTTTAAAGTTATTGTGTGTAAAGTTTGGCCTCACATGAACAAACGTGGAACAGTGTCACAGTTTCTTTTGGCCACGTCAAATGTGCGATAAAAGACCGTTTTTTGGTTTTTTCCATCAGCACCAGCAGCCCTCGCGCTCTGGAACGTAAACAATCAGATGGAAGTAGCAGTAGTTGACGTAAAAACTGTTTACCTCTGCCCTGAGCCTCTGGCAGAGCCGTCTGGCTATCATGCCTCTGGTGTAGGCCTGGATGGTCAACACAGCACGAAGACGCCGCCAAAAGGCCTGCCGGACCAGGAAGCCCCGGCAGCGGGCCTGGATGAGCGTCACACGGAGGCGAGTAATCCGGTAGCTTCTGTAATACTTCCTGGACCTGCAGACCGCCTGGAGCCGTAAGAAACCCGACTTCATCTAGAAGAGAGAAATGCAGTTCTGAAGTGTTCTTACCTTTTTATCTTCAATCTGCAGTTATTTGATTTGGATTCCTGCCGATCACTCAGGACTCTTTAATGATCCATATTTACTTGAACTTTTAGGATTTACAGATTGTTGTGTTGCAGAAACACTTCACTTAAAAAAGTTTTTCTTTTTTTTTTTTAGGATATTTTCTTCACTGGAAACACGAATTGCATATTAATGATATAAAAGACTCACAATTTGGTAATTCTTCCTGCATCGATAACCTCTCCAGGCCTTCTGAATGATCGTCACAGCGGTCCTCAGTCTGAGGAAGCTGGTCCTATAAATGAAACAAACATCCGGCTTCAAACCATGAACCCAGAATCCCTGTTAGAGATAAACATGTTATATATATTTAATCAGTGTTGAAATGAATTTGATTATAAATTCACCCTCAGCAGAAGCTGATTTCTGCTCCGCGTTTAAAAGATCTGTCTTTTATTTTCATTTCTGATTGTTTTGTATCATAAGAACTTTTCTCAGCTGGTAGTTTGACTCTTAAGTAGAGAAAAACCTGTTTGGAAAAAGCTAACATTTAAACATTTATGGATAGTTCTCAGTACTATCAAGAAATTATGATTTTAGAAATCTGCAGAATAAGAGAAACAAAAACAAAAGTTCATACGTGATCATATTTCAACACTGTCCATGTTGGTGTTATTCAACAAAATGAAGGTGTGTAAAACACACAGGCAGAGCCTGTACAGAGGAGAGACTTTGCAGGGTCTGTGTTTGAAAGCTGCTCACCTCACTTTCATCCCTCGAACAGTCTTCTGGATGAGGATGACCTTGTCGGTGATGGCCTTGTCTCTCTCGATCTCCAGCTGCATGTCATGATGGTCCTGAAGTGGAACCAGATGACACCATGAGGACAAAAGAAAGAAGAAAGACTGTATATAAAGCTTTGCAAAGTTGATCAAATCAACAGCTGAAATGGTACAAAAGATATCCAGTAAATATTTATTCTTTTAGATGAAGTAGTGAAACTGATCTGTGGAGATGTAAAATGTAAACTTTCACAAATCAGGTGATTGGGAGAGAAAATTAAACATTGAACATTTAATATAATGAAATTCCTAAAAAGAATTACATTTTCCTGACCAAAATGAGCAAAAATATTACAATTAGGAGAACCATGAGAGCCACGAATCTGTTCTACCACCAGCAGGAGAACGTTGTGGACGTTCTGAGTGGAGCTGAGTACTTCTGTCCACACAGAAAAACATCCAAAAACCTACAACCTCAAACCAGTTGGTTTCATGTCAGTCCTTCGACGGAAAAACGTTAAAAACGTGCAGGACAAAGTCCACAGAGTCTCAGTGACTCCAAACACTATTTGAACTTGGGATTTTATGTTTGTCTTACCTACACATATACTTTAATGAGTATTTGACATTTGTTCTCATTCCTCTGTTTTTATCTCTGTTTATTTTACTTTATTTTAATCCATCTTGTAAATGTTTTTATGTATAATGAGACCAACTCATTGAAAACTGAGTTTCCCTGAGGGTATTTATGAGCAAACCATGAACCTTTAAAGCATTTAAGCAGAGAAAAACATCCAGTCTAGAATAACTTTACTATTAATCATCATTGTTTTGGCCCGTTTTCTATAATTGTTATAAAGCAAATCACCCGAATAATCATCTGAGTTCTGAGGATCTTTGGAAAACTCCTTCATCCCTCATGTCCTCAGGACTGGGAAACTACACTCAGACCACCAACCTTTAAGAAAATCTTGGTTTTTCCCATCTGCCAGTCATCGTGTTTTCCGAGCCGCGCCAGGGCGATCCGCTGGGAAGTCCCTCGCAGGTCCTCCTGGATGGAGATAAAACTATGTAAAAGTAAAATCACCTGGACCAGTAATGAAGACACAACACATCATTTTAAAACAAAAATGTTGGAAACGATGAAGTCTGGCTGCTATTATAAGACCAACAGTGATGGAACATCTACTAGGAAACATGTCACAACAGTCCAGAAGGACTCATGAAGAAAGTTCAACGTACATATTTCTACTCTAAAACGATCAAAGCAAAAAGACGGGATGTGGACCTGTATGTGAGCGGGTTTGATGCCCGGCATCAGGACTCTGTAGCGATCCACAAACTCGGCAAAGCTGTATCGGATGGGATAACCGGCTCGCCTAATCCGGATGGTCTCCATCATTCCAGAGTAGCGCAGCTGACGAATACACAACTCTCTGTCAAATAACTGAGAAGAAGACGACAGACAGAAACATGAGCGACGTCGGAGTCAGAACTTAGCCATCTTCTGTGTAGACGGACCCTGAAACAAGGTCCTCAACAACCAAACGTTAACATCTGTGCACCCAAAGTGGAAACATCTCAGAGAGTCAGAGTCAAGTTTATTGTCAATTCTACCACATGTGAGATACATACAGAGAATCGAAATTACGTTACCCTCAAACCCTCGGTGCTACACAATAAATACATTTTAAACACAAAGTGCAGGTTAAAAAGAGACAAGAAACAAGTTGTGACATGACAACAACAGTTTTTCGGTTTGTTTAAAGTGACATGGTGCAAAGCAAGCGGTCCAGTTCTGCCAAAATTCAGATACTGAGATCAGAGTGAGTGAGGGGGGGGCAAGGCGGGAAACGGTGGAAGAGAAGGGAGAGTGTTAAGTGTCCTGACAGCCTGGTGGACGAAGCTGTCCTTCAGTCGGCTGGTTCTGGCTCGGAGGGTCCGCAGCCTCCTCCCTGAAGGCAGCAGACTGAAGAGGCTGTGTGACGGGTGGGTGGGGTCTCTCACAATGCTGAGGGCTTTGCGAGTCAGACGGCTGCTGTAAATGTCCTGAAGTGAGGGGAGAGAGACACCAACGATCTTCTCAGCTGCTCTCACGACGCGTTGGAGAGATTTGCGGCAGGTTGCGGTGCAGGATCCGTACCACACGGTGATGCAGCTGGTCAGGATGCTCTCGATGGTGCCTCTGTAGAAGGTGTACCTGATGGGGGCCGGGGCTCTGGCTCTTCGCAGTTTGCGGAGGAAGTAGAGGCGCTGCTGTGCCTTCTTGGCGAGTGATGCGGTGTTAACAGTCCAGGAGAGGTCCTCTGAGATGTGGACACCCAGGAACTTGGTGCTGCTCACCCTCTCCACAGCAGCACCGTTGATGGTCAGAGGAGCATGCTGGGTGTGTTGTCTCCTGAAGTCAACAACAATCTCCTTGGTCTTCTCCACGTTCAGGGAGAGATTGTTGTCGCTGCACCACTCAGCCAGGCGGCTCACTTCGCTCCTGTAGTTTGACTCATCGTTGTTGTTGATGAGACCCACCACAGTCGTGTCGTCCGCAAACTTTACGAAGAGGTTGGAGCTGTGAATCGGTGTGCAGTCGTGTGCACTCAGCTACGAGTGTGTTAAATTAGAAGTATAAATGTCCTTCTGTTATTCTATTAATTAACATGTCTTCCTACCAAAGATGTTAGACACCCTCTTTATATTATTTCACATTTATATCAGTAACGATGAACTCTGAGGCTGTGAGGGGAATTTTATGGGAAAATCGAGTTTTCTACATTTAGTGTGAAGCCAACTGTCTGTAAACTACGTTTGGTGCTGTTAACGCAAGCTCAAAATCAATCTCATCAATCGCCTCATTTAAATCTTAGTTTGAGAGAAAAGAAGTGTTTCAATTAGTGAATGTTTGTTTCCGGTTGGTTTTGGACCAGGACACATCAGCGCTGTTATGCTGATGACACCCAACTCTATCAATAAAACCCGGGTTAAATAATCAATTACTGTAGTTACAGTGTTGGTTGGAAAAACAGACATAAATAAAACTGATTTTGTACAACGATAGTGTAAGAAAAAAGTACAATACAACGGAAGCGCGTTTGAAAGTATTTCAAAATAAAAGCCTTTTGCACAAAAAGACAGGCAGGTTAGTATCATTCAAAATATACTTAAAATTAAAAAAGACATGGATTCAATAAATGATTACGTTTAAAGCTCAGAAACACTCACCATTGGTTTTTTGAGTTCGTTGGGTTTTATACAGCGAACGAAGAACGGCTGACACACGCTGAGCGTCCTCATCAGCATCTCCAGGGAACGTTTGAACTGACTGCTCAGAGTTGGAGAGCGCTTCCTCGTCTCAACACCCTACACACACGGGTACATTAACAGACAACGTAGTATGTGTGTGAATACAACTCTGCTTGAAACCTGGTACTTTAACCCTCAGTGTAAATAATAGAGAGGAAAAAAAAGAAGTAGTCTTGAAAAATGTAACGTACACGGATGTAAGCGAAAAGGTTGGGATGTTGTGGAAGAACCGAAACAAGATACAACGATTTGGAAATAATAAAAAAAAGAGAGAATATTAACTATGAAATGTTGAAAATGAGATATTATATTATTATTATAAATTTAAGGTGCAACATTTTGACATGGCAGAAGATAAAAGCTGTTTCATATTAACGATCTGAAAAGTGGATGATTTTACAACAGATTTTTTATATTTAAATATAGTAGTTTAAGAAAGGCAGTACTGCAAAGAACTTCATCCTTTTCTGTGCCTGAAATACTTATAGGATTGTGGCGTTACGCAGGAATGTCTGAGTGCTGATTGTCAGGATCTCTTTGGTCCTCCTTAAAGGCAGCATCTCAGCTGTTTAAGGCCTTTTACAGCAACGTGATAATAACTCATTCAGACTCAGTCACTCTTCTTCTTTCTTGTTATTACTTTGAGTTTTTCTCAGAATTGTCACGTGTCCGCCGTAGCTCTGAGTGTATTGTTGATGCGTTGCTACGGAGACACTGCAGCTGAGAGATGAGCTAAGAGATGAGCGGGACGGAGGTCAGAGGTTAGAGACAGGAGACTGAGAAAGCTAGATGATGCCTCCTATGATAATCACTTATTCCTTTCAAATGACATTAAAGCTCATATTTTGACAAGAAAAAAAAAAGAAAAATTCTTTGGTGTTGTTTTCGCAGTGCAGTAACAGGGATCAAACATTTTCACTACACAGAACATAAAACAAGATCCAGGCAGACTCTTCCTCTGAGGTGAACTAAAAGTTAAAACTGCTTAGCTGTCTCAACGTCTGGAGTTCTTTTGGAAAAATCATGGAGTCGACACCTTCTGGGCTAAAAAACAAACCAGGACAGTTCAAAATCCCTCATCAGTGATGAAAGCAGCACCGACAGAGATAAATGACATAATCAGGTTTCATAACGACATCCAGAGGACATTTTTCAGAGAATCCACGCATGTGTCAGGTATGAAACACGAAGACGGGGTGCACACGTTATTACTAACGTACACAAGTAAAACACGACACAAGCTGAATCTCTGACAGCTCTAGTTGACTCATTACACACGCCGCCGAGATAAATCTGCGCCCTCGATATTCACTCTGGTTTCTGCAACAACAGACTGTACACCTGTGGAGTCTGAGAGGAGCAGAGGGATGCTGCGTGGCGGGAACGTTTAAAACACACCAACACACTGACGCCTGTTGATTACCTTGGGAGTCGGAGTGCTGGGCTGCTGATAGCCACACAGAAACTGATGTTAGAGTAAAGATGGAAGAAGCAGAAGAAACGGCAGAGTGAGAGGAAGGCTGAGAAGAAGCTGAAGAAGGCGAGTCGCCAGTGACATCAACATCAATTAAACACACCTCTGATAGGGAAGACAACGATAGGGAAGACAAACGTGTCAACATGAAACATTTTTGCTGCCCTCACCATGGCAACATCAGCCTGGAAGATCTGCTTGATGAACTTGTTCTTGGACGAGTGGACGAGCTGGATGATGTCGGTGTGGAGGCTGTCTCGGTTTTTCTCCAGGAACCCTGGAGGAGCAGCGAGGAGCGAAATGCCGTCAGGATGCAGTTTAGAGGTTTTGGTTCAGATAAATATTAAGTTATACGGGTGCTCGGCAGTTAAAAAAACAATTTAGACACGAGAAAAACATAGGAATAATTGGATCATCACTGTCTTTTTTTTGCTTTATTTGCATTCAAACTTCAAAAAACATGGTTCTCTGCTTCTTTTAACTTTGATGGAGTTTTATCAGATCAAATTAAAGCCTGAAATGAAAAAAACCACCTGCTCTCTTATTATCTCTCAACCAAGTTTAATTTTAAGATGTGATGACACAGTCAAAAACTCTGAAAGACTCTGAAAGAAAACATTTGAACTAAAAACCCAGAATCCAGATGTTTGGAGGAACGCTGTGCAGTTCCAGGACGGACCACTAGGGACGTTTCCATAAGCGAGTCGATTTCTACTGACCGCCCCGTTAAAAAGTCCATGAATTTTAAAATCATAACAAATCTAATAAAGCCACACATTTGTGCATAAGGTGGTTACTTTTAAAGGCAGCTGCACTGCAGTTCATGGTGTTAACAGCGAGCGGTTAACTTTTAAGCTCCTTAACACTTCACATTTTCAGGGGGAGTGGACATCTGAGCTGTGAATAAAGACTTAATACAGCAAATAATTATTTTAGTCTTCTAATTTTAATACAGCTTGTAGGGCTGTTAACTGTAGTGCTTCTCTGAGTTGAAGTTTAACCAAGAAGCTGCCTTCTCCAATCGGAGAGCAGCCTCCAGCCGCTCCAGCTGGGTCCTCCAGCCGAGCCAGCGGGTTGGCCCGGATCCTTCCAGACTAAACGTTTTTGCTTAGAGAACATAACTTTGCTTGGCCAGTCGACTCACAGGTGATTGCACTTACTAAACTCATGCCATATACTTTGTTTTTAACGCGTTTTTACTTCCATTTAATCCCATAAACATTGTTTACCAAAAACATAAATCTGTCCAGTGAGTTGTGTTTGGACCTCTTCCTCCAGTAATTTCTAATTCAAATTAGAGTAAAGATGAACTCTATAGGACATCTGTAACCAAGGCAACACAAACAAGATGAGAATATGAACATGAATGAAAGCATGATCATCTCATGGAGGAGAACGCACCTCTGGACTCGTAATGGACAACTCCAGCGAAGTGCTGGATCCCAAACTGGGTTTCATAGTTGTTTTTGGGAGGAACGTAGTTGGAATTGAGTTTGTGCTGTGAGTTGAGTTTGTACAGCATCGTAGCATCAGTTCCCTGTCAACAGATAAAGGACCACATACCAACCAGCACAAACACATAATTAACAGATGTCACAGCTGTGGACACAAAAAACTTCAAATTCATCTGAAATTGTCTGAAAACAACAGTTCCTGAGAGACTCTCTCGTTTTTCACCTTGGGGAACTTGCTTTCTTCATCAATGAGGGAGATGATGTTCATGGGTTTGTTGGCAATCATGTCCAGCGCGTCCTGGTTGTCCGTGAACTCGATGTGCTGCCAGCTGATGTCCTCCAGGTTGTACTCCTCCTGCTCCAGTTTGAAGACGTGGCGAACGAAGAACTGCTGCAGGTTCTCGTTGGCGAAATTGATGCACAGCTGCTCAAAACTACAGAGAGAGAGAGAGAGAGCAGCATGTGAGATGAAGAGTTACCGCTGCACAGCTTCTCCTTCAACAGCAGCACATGCGTCACCTGTTGACGATAAAGTTCTCGAAGCCAAAGATGTCCAGCAGCCCGATCGATCTTCTCACAACAGGACTCTCGCAGGAGGGAGGCCGGTATATGGCAGCATTGATCTTGTCTACTATCCAGACGAACAACCTCCCGTAGATCCCCTAGATGATAAAACACCACAAGTAAAATGCACTGATCCAGAATCACCCACCATCTCCAAACATGACAGCGAGAAAGTTACAATTCTAATAATCAGGAGACCTCGCTGTATAAAAAATGAACCAGCCACGAGAAATATGGTACTTCTGATGCCGACTTGAAGGGATTATTAGTTAAGGGTTCCTCTAGAGACGTTCTTTAGAGCTGGGAACGGCTCGGTACCTTAACGAAGGCGTCCCTGACGTCCAGACCTTGTTCCACACTGAGGGGTGTGGTGACACTTTCGCCACGTGTGATGAGCGTCCGAGTGGTCAAACACACCATCACATCCTTCGGCTCCACCTACAACAGAAGATGACGACGTCAGACTGGAGCGTAAAGCAGCTTGGAGAGGCCTTGAACACCAGGTTCAGAGGGAATACCGCTGTTTTTCAGTAAGGTTAGGTGTCGCTGTATCAGATAGGTTGAACAACCTTTCATTCATAAAACAACAGGAGGTCTGGTGGAGCAGGAAGGGACAAATTTCAGACTGATAAGCTACCGGTTTGACCAGCTGCTGAGCAGAGTGGCGGCTGAAAACCAAGAGCGTGCGACCGAGGTCAAGACAACTGCGTTTTCTTTATTTATCACCATTTATCTCTTCGGTCAACGGAGAAGCGTTTGCCTCGACTGCGCTTGTTTTCAGATCTTTATGATACACGCACTGGAACGACAGAAAAAGCTGGTTCAGCCGACTAGTCCTCATGCTCTTTCTTCTTTTCTCGTCGTCCTTTTGAATTTCCCTTTCGGGGTCCCACATTAGATCACCCGTTTCCACCTGGTCCCGTCTTCTTCCTCTGTCACACCAACCCACTGCAAATCGTCTGTCACCACAACCAGAAATCTCCTCTTCGGTCTTCCTTTGTGCCCTGCTTCCATCTCTAGCGTCGCTCCTCTTTTCATGTTCGAACCATCTCAATCTTACTTTACCGCCACACTGATCTCAACCATGCAGGGTCACGAGCCACAGTTTTACCTCTTCACATGTTTGAAAACAATAAATTGTCTAGGGACACATATGTCCTGCTCCAACAGGAATACAAAGATTACAAAGGCCATAGAGTGATTGGTTCAGAGTATGTGATTGATATGGTTTCTTAACTACCAGAAAAGACCTACAGCACAGATAAAACACACACATATAAAATACACACCTCCATGAGGGACGCAGCCGTCACCAAGTCAGGAGATCTCACAACCACACAGGCGTCCAGGTTGTCATATGTACGAGCTGCAGGAAACGAGAACGTGGTTAAAAGACCAAGAGAGCGCAGTGAACGATGCGCCTGACGCGAGTATATATTTACAGACCCTCGAACCGCAGGTTGCCCATGTGCAGGATGGCAGCCAGCAGCTTGGAGATCTCCCAGTTCTCCGTCTCGGTGAACATGAGGACCTTCATGGCCGCCAGGATGCTGGAGTAATCCCTCAGGTCATCGCGGCCGTCACACTGCGTGCAGTGACCCTGCAACACGTCGTAAACAGAGTTTCTCTCTTATTTCAGCCAAACTGCTTCTAGAAAGTGCAGTTTTGGTCTGTTGGTTGATTTTCATGGCTGCAGGTCCCCCGTTATGGAAATGAAGAAAGTCCATCCTGAATTAACTTTAACAAGCAGACTACAAAAAGACGTTCTAGTTCCTCTTTCAGGTGACTGTATAACATGTGGATTGTAGTTTTGTCGATGCGGCTGACAACACACCCGTGGGCGGCTGTACCTGCCGGACCCGCTCAGGAACACGCGAGCTGCAGACTCACCATGGTGAGGTAGGAGTAGTCCGTGGCCAGCCCCAGCCCCAGCTTAGCTTTCATCTCTGGAGCCATGCCCTTCAGCATGCAGTAGAAGACGTGGTAGTTCCTCTCATCAGGAGCCTGCAGGAGCGAGAAAAGAGATCGCTGTGGACCGGAGGACGTTCACTCCCAAACACATCTGTATACACGGTGACAACACGGCTTTAACGGTCACGTTTACCAATTTCACAACACTTTTATGTGTCTGAAAGCAGTTTAAAAGCTTACTGCTCAACAGTTCCTCCCATCAGGTTTAATTATCTTTACAGCAGCTTCAAAATACCTTTCACTGAATCATTTACTAATGCTAAATATAAATGTGAGATATTAAAGAACAAGGGTTAACAAACCAGACTAGAACTAGAAAATAAACACATAAAAGTCGTACACACAAATTTAACTAATATTACTGGGACTATCTTTATTTATCATTATTATTTAGAGACCTCTTTTTAAAAACCGACATCTTCAGTAGAGGAGGGGAGATCTTTACATATGTTTTTAAAAGGAATTTGTTAGAAGAAACCTTAAATAGAACAGGAAAGTGGGACGTTTGAATTAGACTAAATGAAATATTTAATGAAACTTAAGACTTATAGAGAACCTCTTTAAGCTTGTCTAGTTTCTTGCCTTTTGCATTCACATAAACACTTGTACAGTACTTTTTTTCCTGATTTAAACAAACAAAACCGAGCTGCAACTGTGAAAGTGGCGACATCGTCTGGTGTCTCACCTGTCGACAGACGCGAGATTTCTCCAGCAGGTACTGCTCTATTTTGGCTCCTTCGATGGCGCCTCGTTTGCTGAAGTGGATATCTATATACTTCCCAAAGCGGCTGGAGTTGTCGTTTCGAATCGTCTTGGCGTTGCCGAAAGCTGAATGAATCGATGAACGAGTGATCGGAGGGTTGAGGAGAAAACACAGACTCAGACACAGCTGGTGGATGAAAGTGTGCAGCCTCAACTACGATGATGAAATGTTTGTGTGACAGTGCAGAAGATTATTAGAGAGGAACAAAAGACAAAATAAAAAATCACATTTATTCTCACCTTTAAGAGTCATTAAGGGCTTTTAGGAGCTGAAAAGTATTTAAAATGTTGAGAAAATAGCTGGAAATAAATCATGTACAAAACCACCGATGGTTCCTAAAATAACTTTATATGGGCAAAAATGAAAATAAACAATAATTTACTAAAAATTGACCAAGACACCGCTTTTGAATTGTGATTCATCAGAATCACTGAACCTCCTGTTTCGTTACCCATCTTAAAGGTAAAAATGTAAAAACACATTTTTTAACTTTTAATCTTATTCTAAAGAAAAAAGGTTCGTTTTACATATGTGCATCCATCCTGCATGTTTTTTACATCAATGCTGTTCGGGTCAATTTGACCCCGGAGGCTGAGAGGGTCAGAAACGTCTCAGTTCAGGTGTCGTCACGACTTTTACCGGGAAGCTTTTCTGTCCCGATCATTTTTGTTGTGAACCAAACGACGACACTGGTGTTCATTTTCCTCATGAGCAAAACATTCACATCAAAAAAGGAGAAATACAGTGATTTTCTTCCTTGAATAGACGTCAAACAAAACTGTTTTGGAGCAGTTTGTTCATGAGGAGCAGACCAGAACACCTGTGTACAGGTGCACGCGTCTCACCAACAGTTACTGGTCCAGGCCGTTTAACTTTTTCTTTTAAGCCACTATGTAAAAGCAACATCTGATTTTTGTTATTTAATTTTTAGTAAATAATTTTTTATTTACTATTTTATTATTTTAGTAATATTTCAGAGACCAAAGCAGGTTTTTACTTTCTTTAAGATTTGCCCACGTTTGAATGTGAAAGAAGTGACTTTTTCATCAGTAAATAAAAAAAAGTTAATTTTAATATCTTTTAAAGTAAACAATTATATCTCTCAATGCATTGTATTTAAATATTTAATGTAAGAAAGTGATTTGTCATCATCATTTTCATAAAGACTGAAGACGTGACGTGGAGTTTAACGCTGACCTTCCAGGATGGGCGTGGCCTCCAGCACCTGCTGCTCGATCCAGGAGTGCTGACCGCTGATGGCTGCGAGGAACTGCAGGATCAGCTTCGTGCTCTCCGTCTTCCCGGCTCCAGACTCACCACTGGAAAGCACAGAAAAACCATCACACTCGCATATTAAAGACAAACCTATTTTACGGCTTATAACGATCTGCAGACATGTGGAAGAACATGTGACTGTCTCGTAAAAGAGAAAAATCACAGAAACGCTTCAGGTTAAAAGTTAACCACATCTCCTAAGATGCATGACCGTCCAAACACAATCTAAGATTCAGTGAAGTCCAGTTTTAAGAGTTTATTGTAGAAAAACAACCTAAAACTAAATATCCTTCTTTAAAATATTGATTATCTAAGCCTTAAGTTTGACATGACCGTTGATGTTTTATTAAACTAAATGACGTAAATATAACTTTAAATATCTCAGCAGCTGTTTCTGTGTCTTTAAACTCATCCTTTAAACTTTTTGGAGGCTCAAAATAAGCCCAGGGAGCAAAACTTATTAACTGAAATTTTATTTATCTTATTTCTGGAAAATCTGCAGGTTTAGTGGGGTTATACGATCCCACAAACACACCTGATGATGCAGCACTGGTCCTTGTTGTTCCTCTGCATGTTGAAGTAACAGTTGTCTGCGATGGCGAATATGTGCGGCGGCATCTCGCCGATCTTCTTGTTGGTGTAGAGGCGGATCTGGTCCGGAGTGTAGATGGGCAGCAGCTGGTAGGGGTTGACTGCGACGAGGATTGAGCCCGTGTACGTCTGCAGGAGCCCGGAGACGGGAGAGAGGACCCGTCATCTGAAGAGCTACACTTATAAAACGCCTCTTTGTGACTTTCACATTTCATTCACTGCATAAAAACTCTGCTTTCTTGTTTTCCAAATCAATCAGGACGATCAGTGCCATGGATCACAGCATTCCTGTTTGACACTGTGTTTAAGCATTATAAGTTATTTCACTCTAATGAAGTAACAACTTAATTTAATTGTAAACTATGTATCCGAACACTGACGTGACTGTTTAAGCCGAAGCTGCAGCACAAGTGACGAGTAGCCGTAAACGATATCCAATCCCAGTTATCGGATCAGCGCATCCCGACTCGGATGTGCTTGTTTTTTAATCCCAACCATCCCCATCACATCAGGTGTGACACCTCCAGCTGTGCCTCCCGTCTCCGGTCCAGCGCTGATGCGTGTAAACCCTGGAGAACTGACGAGGAAACCCTCCCCGCTTTACTGTTGCTGTTACTCCTCCATCACAGATAACTCCAGGCGCTCTTCTCACTTGAACCTTTTTCACCGCTCTTCCTTGCATTCTGCACTGTTCCACCTGCTTCTGGTTCATTTCCAGACATGTCTTTCTCTGACTGACCTTCGTTCCTCTTCTCTCCAGGTCTTCTTCAACCTTCTCCCTACTTTCAGAACAGATCAACAGGCCATCTGTCCACGCCAGCTCTTGTCTGAACTTATTTATCAATCACCATGGCAACAAGGGGCTGGTGCGGTCCCACTTCTACCTGAAACCCATCATTACTCCTACTGCCCAAACCACCGCTGCTCTCATACGTGTCCTGTAACAACGACACGTCACCTGAAGATGGAAGAATCTGTTGCAGATATGAATAAGCATTCATCACATTTAGGACTATATTCATGTCTTTTCGCACACATTTTCGTTTTATACTCAACTTTCCACCACAACTGATTCACATGAAAAAACAAACTTAAAAAAAGAAAGCAACCCAAAAACAAAACTAACTGGGGCACACTCACAAAGGAACACACTCCGGTTAAGATTCAACGTTATCCTATCCCTAATCCTTCTTGGTTTAGGGCCACAGATTAGCTCGGTTTGGGTGAGAAGAAACGGTTTACATAAACTCTGCAACCACAGCAACTCGACTGAGGACAAAGAAAAGTAGAGTTAAAGTAGCTCGTATCCATCAACTTTCATCTGACACAGATGGAAGAATTAACTAACCCTAACCACCAAAGAAACCAACAACACTGTTATGACTTCAGTACTTCAGTAAATCCTTCTTTCCATCCCTTTGTCAGTGAATGTCCATCACAGAGGGAGGAGGCGGCGCCACTCTGCTTTACATACTGAAACGAGTAAAGGTGCCTGAATAACCTGAATAGGACCGAGGATTAGTTGTTGGGGTGAAACCTGAGCCTGGATGTGGCAGAAACCCGCCAACCTGCAGGTGAATGTGGACACGGGTGTCAGACATGGAACTTACATAGATGACGCGTTCTTTGTAACGGATCAGCAGGTTGCGGAGGATCCCCGCTTCGTTGAGGTCGCCCAGCCGGATCATGTCCTCCACCCCGTGGATGGAGGTTGGGTGCATGGGCTTGATGTTGGTGGCATACTGAGGGGAAATCCAGTGTTCCTGTGTGAGTGGGGAAAAACACGTCATAGCAACAACGTCCTGAAAACCCAACCACACTCCCAATTATTCCTCACTTCAAATTCTCAAGCTTTTAAAAGTACTCTTATTGTCTTTTACGCAAAGTGTTTTCTTGCTTCCTTGACTTTGGGAAAGGAAAAGATGGAATATTGGGAATGGAAATCTTCCTTTACATATGAACACCTGCTTTTCATCTGATGAAGTGTTTTATTTGCTTTTTGCTTTTCCAAGTCCACCCGTCACATGGATGGTGACGGTTTGGCGAGACAGCAGAGACTTACGTGGCCTTCATCATCCAGAACCTGGATTTGTCCGGAGTCGCAGAGCTTGACCACAGCTCCCACAGGGACGTCAAACTCTCGGCCCGTCTTAAGGTCCAACCACACATAGTCCCCCTGCAAACACAAATACGATAACATGCAACATGAATTTTCAGAGTAAGAACACAGTATGTTTCCTGTGAGCTTTGTATTAGGATTGGAAAAGAATCTGGAAAAAAATTGTGTTTTTAGTCCTCTGGACTGGAACATTTTCTTTTTTAACAGCGATGCATTTTCATCTTCTCTGGTTTGAACTTTTTAATCATATTTGGTTTAAATAAGTCTTTATTATATCTAATCTATATCTTATTCTAATGTTTTAAATGTGAGTAATTTATTCTGAAAGGTGACGCAAGAATAAAGCAAGAATAAAGAGCTGGTCCAGTGTTGATATCCACAATACTGGCGCCACATTGAGGAAATCATTTAGCTGTAAAAAATAATTTTACTAACAGTTACAGGACCAATGACCCAGCGTGATTTGTCATGCGTCTTCGTTCAGCTGACCTTGTTCTTGTGTTATTTTCAAACTCGCACGACTGCCTTTGGTAAGTCCTCATAAGTATTTGGTAGATTTGGAAGAGAGTTGTCCTTTTCCACATGACTATGTTGAATAACCTGGAAGTTTGAGAGTTGCATCACAGACGCAGAGCTGCCTGCTGTTACACCTGCCAGCAGACTGAAAGGGAGGATTTGGCCTGAAAAAGGCTTAATAACTGAGCAACTTCAGCCCAGAGGGAACCTGATGTAACACACGAGAGCCTGTTACATCAAACTATTTCAGTCAAATGGAGCTGAATCCTGACAGTCAGGTAAAATCCACGTCCCAGTTAAAGCACGGGAATCAGGTCCAAATAGTTCACGGATTAGTCCTCTTGAAAATGTAAACTAAAGCAAACAAAAACACAGGAAGGGAATTAAAAAGATTATAAAAGATTCCTTGATTGCTGAGGAAAAAGTTATTGCATCTTAATATAAAACAACACGCGTTTAGTGGATCACGTCACATTAATTTAACGCAAAAACAATTCTGTTCTTACCTTAAAGTGGTTATTACGATTCATCCTTTTGGTGACATGAGCTCTGAACCAATGTTTTGGCACTCCAGCTATAATATTCCCTCAAAAGCGGAATTATGACCTTGAATATGACCTGAAGATTTAGGTGTAAAATTCAGGGAACAACTTGCTGGGATATTTTAAAATAAACCTAATCTAAGGCATAATCTATTAGGCTTGATTGCAATGCAAGAGAAAAAAAAACAAACTTAAAAAAAAGATTTGATTTACTTAGACGTCCAAGGCAAATCTCGCAGCAGAAAACACTGCAGCGCTACAGTCAACATCGCCACCTTCGGGATTTCACCTGGGACGTCTAAATGTCTCCACTTTGAGTTATAGCTGAATTTTGCATATATCAAATATAATATATAACGCTGCTGTTCATCAGTAGAGTGGAGGTCCAGTTGTGGTCTGCAACACCGAGGAGCAACGCCCCCGTTTCCCACCTAGGAACTTAACAACTTTTGCTCACTGTGAACAACTTAGCTGGCGATGAAACATGACAGCTCCAACAACAGAAACGGAATCGTAAACAACTCTAATCTCTGTGCACTACGTTACAGGTTTCACCAACAGTCAACAGTCAACAGTCAAACTCAAATTTCAGCCTTTGTTTTCTACACATTTATTCACACCTCATGTGCATAAACACTGACCAAACATGCCGTCAGGTAAGGAGAAACTTCACCCGACGTGACCTACCTGCTGCAGAATGACCATGATTCAGCGGCTGGTTGATTCCAGGACATCAGACGTCACCACGTGTGGACTCTGCAGGAGAGACGAGTCACAGACGAGTCACAGACGTTACACAACAGAAAAACAAATTACTCCTAGTTAGACCTTTGATATCTCTAAATCTGCCCTTGTTTTGTACTCTTTGAAACCTCAGAGGACCTACATAAACCAAAACTATTCGAGCATTTGCAGGAGTCATGATGTGAACATCTACTTTGAAGAGAACAAAAGTTTAAAACGAGTTTGGACAGGTGTCCTAAAGTTTAAGAGAGTTTTACTTATTTTAAAACACTAGTTTTAGTTTCATTTGAAAGAGTATTTGAATTTTTTCCTAGGAAATGTTGTGCAGCTCTCGCGACCTGTCGTCTCAGCTGTCTAATAAACACACAAAACTGTGGCAGGTTTTCTGCAGGTTAAGGCAAACTAAGACTTCTTTAGTGACATTTATGAGAAAACGTAAGACTAACTTCACAGCTACACAAATAAAAAGAGACGTAAAATTGACGGAAACTCCAAAGACAAAAAAAAAAGTTTTTTTTTCACACAGTTGATAACAGTCCCCGTTTCTTAAGAGTAGGCGGAGACGAGGTACGTTTTACCATCCGGATTAGGAGGCCTAGTGATCGTAAGGTAAAAAAAGCAAAAAAACCAACTTTTCCTAACATACTATCAGTAAATTCAGTTGTGCTGCTTCAACTGGAAACCCAGAGACCGGTGAGGGGGATTTGGGGGGGGTGTTGCAGGCTTGAAGGGTCCGGCTGGGGCTGTTAAAGGCTTACACGGATTCCTGGGCTAATCCCATCGCTTAAGTACGAGGCGCGGTTGTTGCGGTTGTGACTGCTGAATCATTTCCTCCCCCACCGAGTCTCCCTTCCTTGGTTTCCATCATCCACAACGATGGTGAAGTGGAACCGCACCCAGCAGAAGGACCTCTGGTTCCAGAACTTCATTAGAAAAGCTTTGAGCTTTTATGTTCAGTATTTTGCAGTGTAAGAAAATACAAAAAGAAGGCTCTGGAAAGTGGAAAACCTTAAGGTTTTTGGCAGTAAAACAATAAATAGTTCAATCTGAATACGTTTTCCAAGCAGGAATGATTTGGGTGAATTCAAAAAGTTGAGGTTAATAAATAGTTTTTGTGGCTAAAAATCTCAGTTCACAAGTGATGAAGATGAGCCGCGTGGCGGGGGAGGGGCTACCTGTATTAATGACCCACTGGTGGTTTTACTAAGTAGATTAACATTTAGCTGGATGTGACAAACTCCTAATAAAACTGTATTAAAAACTGACATGAGATTTATTCTTAAAGGAAAGAAAAATGATTTGGGGAAGTAACATTTTAAAAGATCTGCTGAGCTCCTGATCTCCATCTTCTGGTCTTCCAAACTCAGCTGGTCGCAAAGCGCTGATCTTCTTATCCACAACCACGGGGGGCCAATTTGGCTTCTGTGTCAGACACAGACCTGCAGATCTGCACTCAACTTCACGGTGTGGACCCTATAATCATGACTCAACTCCACCGGTTTCTAGAAGATTCAAACAATTAGCGTGCAAAAACCTGGACCTCCACAACCTTTAAAAAACAAGTTGCCAGCTCTTCCCCAAACGCATTCACCCTCCTGATTGACCGAACCAGTTGCTACGAGCCAGGTGCGGGCATCATGCAACGATTCCCACAGGAACGTCCAAAAGTCACTGTTCAAAACAACCTTGACGATTCCAGAACTGCTGGTGACACCTTGGATCAACTCGGATTTACTTCCAAACCAAACAGTTCTTCACCGATGTTCCTGCTCCACTGCACACCATTTTAGATGTCTTTCCTTGACCCTAGTCTGGTTGTTGACCTGCCTACATCACATGCTTCATTTCTTTGGTTGGTTGTCTGTCCATCCAGTGGCGTCCCGATGCAGTTTCTTCTGCATCTGCTGGTACCACTGACCCCTGGAAAGTCAAACCCAGAGGAACCAGACAAACTCTGTTTACAAGTTTTCACCCATAAACTGTATAACACAATGGACGAAGCATTCGCTCACATGACCCACTGGTTTCTGAAGGTTTTAAAGTCCATTTTTCTTTGTGCGGTGTGCAGCCACGTTGCTCGAGAAGCTGGCATGAACACGCCCACCGTATGTCAATCAAAATTAGGTTTACTCCCACCTCCTTCAGCAGATCCCGGCTGAAATATCTGCAGGTTCACCGTCACCCGTTTACAGCAGAGTAAACCGTTAAACATGCTGACTCGATGACAAAATCAAAAACAACTGGACGCTGGATTAATACAAACGGCTGGTTGCTTCACTAAAGCGCGGTAACATGACAGTAACACATGAAGTGATAGTGGCTACCCATTGGCTGAGCTGACTGTCAATCAGTCGTATTAGAAATAAATGTATTGCTTGATATAAACTCCACTGGTGTGGTACAAGAAAATTCAACCCCTCTCAGAGATGTCATGGATGTGAAATCAAACGACGAGATCAAAACTCTTTTTTGAACCAGGCTGTAAATATGTTTATTCCTGCTCCAAAGCTGTACATTTTACTATGGGCGTCAATGGAGACCGACTTGCTTCTGGAGCCAGAAAAGTGAGCAGAAGAAGACTGTTGCAGAGAGGCAAAGCAAAAAGAAAGAAACTGACCATGCCAGAAATAAAACTGGGCGGAAAATTGGAGTGGCATTTGAGCGGTGGAGGGAGCTGCGGGATTTGAAAGCAGTTACTTCTTCTTGACAGCAAACCGTCTGTTTTTTGCTCGTCTCTGGTTTATTTTTTGGCATTTATCATAAGGTGTGCAGTAATGCCTGCACACCTGCCTCCGGCCTCCGTCGGCTTGATTTATCGATTCAAGAGTCAACTTGGAGCTTTGGAGAGGAACATTGAAGTATGGTGCCGTCACGTAAAAAAACAAACAAACAAACAGGATTTCAAGTCATTTGAGCTGTTCAGACATCTAAAAAAAAGGAAAAAAAAGAAAATGTATTTGCGTCACTTCTGCCTGCAGTGTAAACGTCTATGAGCCATCTCATCCTGAACATAACCACTAACAGTCTGACATTTGTCTCAGTGGTTTCATTTTAATAACAACTAGTGGAGGCTAATTTCCTTCTGTTCAATTAATATCACACAAACACAAGTTCTTGGTTTGGAGTCATTTAGCACCTGTGATGTAAAATACCGTATAGAGACATAACTAATCAGATTTATGAACAGATTTATGAAGAGAAACTGTTTTCACTGTGAATCTTTTCTCATAAAGATTGTGCTTTTTTAAGGATTATTTTTTACATTTTGATCTCTAGTAAGGCCCTTACAAAATAGATCTTCCTTGCAAAAGAGAATGTGATCTAAATAGACTTGTTGGTTAAAATTAAGGAAAAAGAAAAACTATTTTAGATCGAATGTAGCTCGGTATAAGTTAATTCATCTAGAGAAGCACAGTCACCAAATCCACATTTCTTAGCACTTATACAGTAAATCGCTGCGATGTTTTACTCAGAACGTCTAAGAAGAACCTTGTGTTGGTTCTGCAGGAAAAGCCATCACCATCATCATCATCCTCATCCTCTGAGGAACCCGACTGTTCGGACTGAATTTACCGGTAATCCACCCAGAGGTCATTACGTTACTGGAAAAACAGGCTCACGCTAGCAACACCTGTGTGCGTAGAAATCACCAAGCGCCAATAAATTTAAGGCTAAAACATCAGAAACACTCAGAGCAGCTCACGAGACCCTGAGTCAGCCTGGTCGGAGATTTCCACATGGAGGCCGACAGCTTGCTAATGCCCTGCTAATCTGCATGTGTGTGTTTTGTAGCGGCATTAGTACAAGTGTGTGTGCTTCACATGTGTCGCTGGTGACTCACATGGCAGGGATTCAGAGGCGCAGGCACAGGAGGGTGTGAAACTTTCATCATCGGTCGAGAAAGTATCGGAGACGCGCTTCCATGAGCGCTGTGCTGCAGAGCCTGCAAAACAGCGAGAGGGTTGATGCTGAAGATACAGCACTTCCTGCCACACGGGGGAGCCGTTCACGAGAACGTTCATGTGTCCGACCCCGTCCTAACATACAATAGAGTACACCTTTCGAGGGACAAAGTGATGCTTAAAGACATGCAGGATTGTCTCATACAACAGTGCTGTCAGCACAGCACACCTGCACCTCCCAACCCCATGTGGTCAGAAGTGGTATCGCTACATAGCGTGGCTTTAATTCATGAAACATCCACGACAGGTCGCAGCTGCACTGGCACCTCTTCAGATTTTCTTCAAAGTTTTCCAGGCTAGAACAAGAATTTTCTTGTATACTAAAGTTAGAATAAAACAAAACAACAAATTAGCTAATAATTGTACTAAATAATAATGTAGTGCAGTTTTTGTTGTTGTTGTTGTACAGCACTGGAACAAAATGTCTACAGGCTTTTTACACGATCAAACAATGTGAGCTGCAGGAAGTAATTAATATTATTTAAGAGTTAATTTTCCATAAAAAAGCTTCAACAAACTCTGTACCTTTCCTTGAGTGTAGAATATCCCTGAGAAATCTTTTTTTAGGTCTAATTACCACTGTGAAAACTCATATTTTCTATTAAAAAAAAAAAAAAGATTCTCCCATCAACTGGAGACACAGACGGACGAAGAATCTTATAGATCCGAATGAAAATGAAGATTGTTTAAAGAATATAAAATAAATGAATTTGACAAAGTCCACAACGTTTTTGTTCATGGGAGACGGCTAAAACTTGATGATGCTTCTGAAAACTAAGAAAATATTCTTTCAAACTAACATTTGCACATGGAAGAGTCTTTAATAAATGACATCAATACGAACTTTACATCTTAAAATGAACTAAAACATAAAAGTAGTGTTTGATAAGTTAAGAGAGACGATGCTGATGAGTTATTAACCTGAAACTTATCCGATTGCTTATTAACACTAAAGCAAAGACTTTTTTTTTTGTTTCTAGTAGTAAGAAATGTAAAGTTTAAAATTGCCAGTTGTGCACGATATAATTGACGGAGTAATTTTTATGAGCATGTTTCTGCCAGATTAAACCACACCAACGCAACAGCCTCAAACGTGTTGCTATAAAGTCAGAATTACTATGAAAACTCACTGATTTTTCCACTGTAATAAACATTTTAACAAACTCCTTGATTATTTCTTTTTTTATGAAGTCCTTAATTTAAATTTATCAATATGTGTCAGACAAACCTGTAAAATGATTTAACTGCAACAAGACTGGTTTGCCTTGATACAAGAAACAACCCTACAAACATTTGGAGTTACTTGAAGGGCACAGTATGGCTGCTTAAGTGCTGGAAGAGGACAGAATGAGCAATAAGAGGCTTTGGCTTCAAGTAACAGCAGGGAAGCAGTGCTGCGGCCAGGCTGCAGGCTAACAAGCTGCCAGGCACGACCCACATTCACCTGCAACACTCACCTCCCAATACACTTCCTAAGGTCTCTGAACTGTTCCCTCCTTTGGATCCTGTCCTTGCTGTGCGTTGTCCTAGGTTAGGTCTCCAAAGTTGACAGTTTGGTTGAACAAGAACCGAAAACAGAAGCTGACGGAGGCTGTTCGTGTGTTATCGGTCCACTTCGTTTAGTTCAATTAAATCCCAAAGACTTCACCTCTGTTTTTGCTGTGGTCCCAGGCTCCCGCCGCTTCAGTGTTTTCACACCGAGCTACAGTATGATTTCTGGGTCAGTGGCCGGAGCTCCCAAGACTCTCTCACCAGGTCTCATTCATGGCTGCTGATCCCGATTATCTGGGAGGTGGAGCTTGTTGGCAGCACATACAAAGACCAGTTGGAAGGTGGGGAGGGAGGTGACGGAGGTCAGGATTTCTAAGTTGTTGCTGACTGTATTTTAAAAGGTCACCTCACAAAAATACCCACACCATCAGCATACAGAGCTGAGCAAATGCCTGAGGTATCTTAGATATTCAAATCTGTTGGCTGTTGGTTCAAGCAGCGGTGCAACATTCTGTTCAAGTTGGTCTACAAGGAGCTAGTGAGGAAAAGAGGGCCGGGTCAAGTCTGAAATTACAGAGATACAGAAGACGACCACCTTAAAGCCTCAAAACTGTGGAAAAGTAGAAAGCTGAGGTTAGTATGAGTCTTTTTATTTTAGATTTGAACAGTCCTGCATGTTTCTGAGATGCGTTTTCTGAAGAACCTTTACATGAATTCAAACCGATCCCAGTGATACGATCTAAAAACGACCAAATCTGAATGGTTTTATGTCATCCAAGAATCTTTGTACCAGTCCTGCGTGAATTTAAGTTCATCCTCTAAACGAAGCAACTGTTTTACCTCCCGTCTCTTTAAAACCCCTCCAAAAAAATCCACTCGTTCTGTTGGACATCATCCAGAAGCCTGTGAGATGGACCCCCAGTAATTAAGAGCAGGATGGATAGAGGGAATAAAAATAAAAGAAGAAATAAAAGACTTTTGCCAACTTATGACAAAAACAGAAAGAGAAAATTTAATCAGAAACCAAGCTTGTGGAGCGAGATGGAGCATCGGATTGGCAAGGAGTCACAGGACTTTACACGTTTAAGCCAGCTGTGAGTGAATAAACCTTGTTTACTAATGTAGAACAGCATCAAACTTAGTTCTCAGACATTTCTGAAGGGTTTCACCTTCTGCTTTGTGTTTCTTTGTCCACGGTTACGGTCTTTTTAGACTTATTTTCCTACTTTATTGCTTTCAAACAATGACGACGAGCTCAGGAAAGGTTTTAATCTTTTATTTCAAAGTCATGCCACAAGTTGACATTGAATACAAAAGAAAAATAATAATTTCAGATTGTAGCTATAAAATAACCACAGTGTAACCGAGAACAAAATTCAACGAACACGCTTTAAAAAAGGAAAAAGCAAAGCTCACGCTAAAAAAATAAAACACAGACAAGCACAGAACACAGCACGGCTCCCCGATACCTAACTATCAGTAAACATACCAGCTGGGAACGCAGGATAAAGTGGATATATAAAATTAACAAGCTTATAAAATACTGATAAAAGATACTTGTTATAAAGACGGTAGCATTTTCTAGAAGAGTCACCATGCAGTAGGTTTTCCAGTCTGCAGTTATTAGACATTGGCAGAAAAAATACAAGAAGCTCATTCCTGGACTGGACAAAACTCATCTCAGATAAAAACGTGAGCGTTTCATTGTGGATACTTGATGTGGTCGTGGAAGAAACGACGCCTGGTCTAATCCATCTGGAACATTTATACTCATGCAGCAGTACGCAAGACTTTAAAACCAGCACACAAGCAAGCTTCCAGTCAAAGAAGTGATAAAAATCGACTGTTTATCGTAAATACTTCAAACTGTTGGATGCACTTTATTTCTACTTCCATTATGTAACGTGTGAATCGTTTCAATCTCTCCTGAACGTTTCATCTGTGAGAATTTATTAATTACAGGCTGCTTCCAAGTACAGAACACTTGGCTGCTTCGCCGGCGAGCAGAGGTGGGATCTCACATGGACTTTCTTCCACCAGCTTTGCATCACGTAGGTTTGTGTAGTTTGTGCTCTTTTCAGGAAGTCGGGTGGTTAAACGTCACCTCATAAACTGCTCGATATCCTCTGAAATTATCATGCGCTTGCAATTTTGTCAACTTTTACGCAACTTTCAAGTATCTCCAGAACTTGGAAATTGAAGCAAATTTGCAACTTTTGCACTTGACAGTTTAACGGTTCAGTTTAGTTACCTTCTCAGCGAATGTCCGAAATACAACGGAGCCATTCAAAAGAACAAGTTACAGTACGTCTGCCTTTTACAGGACTCGCAAGAAGCGGCCCCGCCCTCTACTGGCAGCTGTAATCGGGTCTCTGACAACCAAAAATGGTTTTCGAGAAAGTGCCGGCCCATTCCAGTTAGTTAGATGACGTTTTGGAAATGTTTGCGTAACAATGTCACTCACCAGATCGGCTCATCAGAACTGTCAAACCACTGACACGTGTCCCTCTCGTGTCATCATAACTGCACTGCGGTTGCATTGATCATTTACACACCCCATAATCAGGTGGGCTCAGTACGATTGTGGATGCAACATTCAGGTGGTCCGAGTTTTCTTTCGCTCTGCACTTGGTCAAACCAACAGAACTGTCTGAGTAACGTATTCCCCTCCACATTTTAGTAACAACCATCCCATCCACCATCTGTTACCAGACTGAAGACTATAATCAGCTAATCAATCAATTAACAGATTACTGCGGTGTGAATTTAATGGGTTACCTGCTCTGTTGCTGAGTGTTACAGATGTATTATTATTATTTATAAATAAATAGTACATTTGCTGTAAAAACAACAAATGGCTGCTATATGGGTATAAAAGGCCGGGTCCCCAAAAGCATCTACCAAAGCTCCAGTTAATCACTGATAGGAGGCTCGTGCTTGTGCACGTGCACGTGAAGCGAGTCAGGCTTGGTGGACTTCATGAAGGGGAGCGTTTTGTCCATAAACACGGACGGGCGGATGTGAGGTCATCCAGAAACCACTTACCCTACCTTTAACTGTTTCTCAGCTAAAAGGAATCTGCCCACTGACCAGCAGTTAGCCAATCAGTGACAAGGATTATGTTGACACCGTTTTCAAGCTGTAGTATCAGCTGATGGTAGGTTGAGTACAATCGACCCCCCCCCCCCCCCCCCCCCCCGAACAGTTTAGAGTTGAGACGATAGTAAACTGTACTTGGAAGCAACTATACGGAGGTAAGCATTGCATAATCTGTGGGTGTCTTCTCATTTCACAAAGTGCTTCGTCTTATTTCCCGAATCTAACCGTAAGAGACCACGTTTAACAAAACTGTAGCAGCCCACGCTTTAGAAAAAGAAATGAGCGGATTCTGTGGCTCTAACAAGTCACACAAACCATCCTGGAAGTAGAAAAACTATGAATAACTTATTTCATTCCTCAAAAGTGCTCTTTCTGGTCACTAAGTGGGCGGGAGCTGCTTCCTTCGAAACCACTGTCCAGCAGATAAACCTGCATCAAAACACGGATCCCACAACGACTGATATGTCGAGTTGTTGCTACTTTTATACACATACTGTATAATGCAGGTCACTGAATACAAAATATTAGAAAACTGGATACCTTTTTAATACATGCAAGTGTGCAACATAAGCTTCTTTTATTACGCACAGTGTGTTTATCAAAGTAGCAACAGTGGTTTAAGTTTGATGACCCTCTGCCCCACATTTGTGACGTGAAATGGTGAAAACAGATTTGAAAGCACTTTTGCTACATGCGCTGCCATTTCTGGATTCATACAAAAGTCAACACTAGTGTGAGAAGTTCGTTTACATTTGAAAGGTATTGACTTAATCAAATCTGCTTTGGCGCAGCCGAGGGGAATAAATATATACAGAAGAAAGAGAAGCGTCACAGCAACTATCAAAAACACGCAAGGTCCAGACACTCCAACCGAACTCGGTTAGTTTAGTAGTGTTTGTATAAATGTGTGTGTGTGTGTGTGTGTGCGTGCGCGCATGTGCATGTGTTTGTTTCAGTTTGGTGGTTAACAGTGAAAGCCTTAACACTTTTGGCAAAGATTTACAATGTGCAACACTTAGAAAAAGTAAAATAGCAACACAGTGAAAAAGCGAGATCACATGATCAGGAAAAAACAATAAATAAATCCAGCATTTTCAAAGCAAACATCTTCCCACGTAACACATCAACAACGTCATAACAGGCCACTTGTCTTTTGGGGATTTTGGCACTGCAGTGGCGCTTTATCACAAGCCAGAAAAAGAAATCCTCAACCTTCTTGACGCTGAGCTTGATGAACTTATTTTGGATTGGTTCACGTGCACCTGTTGTATTTTAAGAGACAATTAATAAAAACAAATACCCCAAAATTAAAACCTGCCAGACCATCTGTTATCTGTTCTATTTTTGTGCCATGTTAATAAAAATAAAAATAGAAAACCGTGAGGAATGTTAGATACAAACTTGCTGCATGAAAAAAAGAAGAAGTAAAACCTTATAGTTTAGTGGAGGAGTAAAGTATATCATAAAGGTATAAATATGACTTTTGATTTATTATTTGTTTAATTCTGTTATTTGCTTTGTTCGTATTAATTTACTTCATGTAAATTGAAACGCCTCTTTGACCTTCACAGCTATGACCTCCAGAGCTATGACCTCCACAGCTTTGACCTTCACAGCTATGACCTCCACAGCTTTGACCTCCACAGCTTTGACCTTCACAGCTATGACCTTCACAGCTATGACCTCCACAGCTATGACCTTCACAGCTATGACCTTCACAGCTATGACCTCCACAGCTATGACCTTCACAGCTATGACCCCCACAGCTTTGACCTCCAGAGCTATGACCTTCACAGCTTTGACCTCCACAGCTATGACCTCCAGAGCTATGACCTCCACAGCTTTGACCTTCACAGCTATGACCTCCACAAAACCTTTATTACCTACTAGATATGATGAGGAACTTTGCTCCGGGTGCGTTGGCTTCACAACGCAACTGTAGCTTAGCGTTATCCTAAATTAAATATATGAAACTCATTTGCTGAAATAAAATAAAACTAGCCGGTTGTAGCTTAAATAAACTTGCTCCATCTACAAGGGAGCTTACGTTACCATAATATATTTTTCTTAGTTAAAGTTTATGAGTAAATTTCAAAGGAAGTTGATACTAGTGTGTCTAGATGTTACCCGAAGGTTTTAACACCGTTTTCATTGTAAATCTTGGAATTAAATCTACAACTCTAGAAACTTGTGTGCAAACCTGGGATTTCATCGGTGACTTATCAGCACTTTTATTTGCTGCTTTGTTCTCTGTACGGACATAAAACTGGACTCACTGAGCCGGTTTATGATACTTATACGGAAAAGTTTCCAGTTAAAATAAATGCGGAGCATTGTTTGGTTCAAATCGGTTGTAAAATTAACAAATATCCACATAAATACTGATCTTAAACAGAACTGGAGTCATTGTAATGATAAGCACATCTGGAATACTGCTTGAATCTACGGCTTGATGAAAATAAACCTTTGTGCACCAATGTTAAGAGTAAAGCTTTTTGGACAACCTGGAGTAGATGCAAGTTAATGGATACGAATGACAATATGCACAAATTGTTGTTTTTTTCCTGGTAAAAACTGAGCACATCTAGGTTAAATATGATATTGACAAAAACGTTTGTTGAAGCCAGTGTCACCTATCCCAATTTGTGCTTTCCTAAAATCATATTTGTGTTGGAAAGCTGAACCTCTGTTTTCGGAAAAAATAAAAATAAAAATACAAAATTGCTTTTGTGCAACCCTAAACATTACTGATTAAGTACATGGAGGCAGGTCCAGAAACCGCAAAGACTTTAAAATGACAGAGTAAAAACACGTCAGCCAGTTCTCCAGTTGTTACCAGACCATGTTGCTGGTTCAGGAGGCAAAAGACTAGTTTTCATACAACATATCATTTTGTCAGAAAACTTAACCAAAAAAACCCCCAAACAAACATGATTTATGAAATAAATGTCAATTTTGTGCAATTTGAAAAAAAAAACCCCAACAAATTATAAGTAATACTTAATCCTTATACTTGAGAAGTAAACTTTAAATAAAAATAATTTGTCACTTTCAAAAAAACAGACCGAAGACTTTGATGGTTCAGGTTTATACCACTGGCAGAGGGGCAATGTGACTTTCCAAGTAAATTCATCTTAAGCTTTGCAGTTGTCATGGTTACGCATTCTCCCTCCCTGCTGAAGCACAGCGGAGAGGGAGCGAGAAGAACCTGTAAGATGTGAACACTCGGCTTTTCAACACAAGTCCAAATATTTTTGAATGTAAACGTGTAACTTGGATTCACCGCTTTGAACACAAATCACAAACGGACACAATCTGCCAACTTGCACTTCGGGCCCCACCTGTTTCTTACTTATACCTTTGATCCAGCTCAGTGAGCTGCCTGCAGCTGATTTTGAACACCTACGCTGTACTGACCAGGACACATTTATGATCTTTTAAAACTGAGTTATTAAACTCTACAAGAAGTTTTAGTGACTTGCACTTTAAAGGTACTTTGAGGGAATGAGACTAGTTTCTTTCTTTTCTCATTTTTAAATAAAAACATCAGCCTTTCCAAACTTTGACTGCATGGCACAACAGTTTGCAGATTAACCTGTTTCAAATTCAGTCTCAAGCTATAAAAACCTGACAAAAAAAAAAAAATGACAAAAGAGCAGAAATAAGTAGCACCTAAATAGTAGCTGACAACTGCTGCTAATGTTCACAAATGCTAGAGGCATCATGAATGCATCACTGTTATACAAGACCTAATTGTTTCAAACCGTTTGATATGGTCAGACTGACATGAGGTGCATTACCGTCGACATGCTGACTCCTTGAAACTAGCATTTTCAAGACGACTGAGATTAAACAATAAATATATATAGTAACAATTGAATAGTACAATACAAGGCCATGAACATACTGAAAATAACTCATGCAAGACACAGTTATAAAGATGCTGTACACAAATATATGTGTAATATCTTAGAATGAAATGTCGTGTGACAGTTCAAGTAAAAGTTGTTGAAAAAGTAAATTAAAAAAATAAATAAATTCAGGAAAAGGGACGTAGTTTGTCACAGAGACTACTTCACTGTCTTACATTCAAAGGAAATGTCTCGATGACAGTAATTTGCATTTTTAATTCCACTGTTCAAACACGAGGAAAAATGACGACCAACTCAAAACCAAAAAGGTACAGTATATAATAATTGGATTGCACTTTTGAATAAACCAAAATAAAACAGAGGCTGAATGGGCTTCAGTCACAAAAGCCCACGAGGTGCTAAAAGGTCAGACTGGGTGATCGATGCCAGAAACATCAGTTATTAAGAGATAGATTATATTGTACCACTTGTGGTTCAATATGTTAAAAATCAAAACAAAAGAACCGTCTTAAATCAGCAGTTCATCCATGCGGTTTTCCTACTGTGGAGGCAAAGCCAGAACCAGGACAATGGCACAGGTTGTTTGGCAGGACGTTTCCTCTGCTCGCCCTCCTCTCTCTCTCCCTCATCCTCGATGGGAAGTAATTAGGTGCGTGGTGCCCCCCCCCCCCCCCCGAAAGGACCCCCTTCCTGCTTGGGTCACAACTTCCACACCTTTGACGTTCCAAAGTAATCCAGGTGCAGCATGGACAGATTCACGCGCTCCCAATCAGAGTGATGCTGAAACTAGAAACACACACACTCACGTCTCATCTGTCCCAACAGCAGAAGCACGGATCACATGGCGCGATTCTTCTGGGTTTGGGCCACGTCAGAGGAAGCGTCAGGCAGTGGTGTTGCCGTTAAGAAATGATGTGGCACAAGGGGGTGGTGGTTTGTAGCGAGGCTTGGGCTCGGCCAGGCCAGAACGGTCTGAAAGGGACCAAAGAGAGCGCTGGGCACGGCTCGTCTTTGGCCCCATAAAGCACTTGATTCAGTTCAGGGTGAATCTTTCCGGAGGATGCATGTGTACTGGGAATCAAACGAGGAAGTGTATCGGAAGCCCCGGCTGCTAAGCTACGACTGAAGAAATGTGCAGCACAGGCAGAGTTTTTTTCTTTTAATAAGCCATGCAGTTCAGAGATCGTCCATAGCAACCGGTAGCGAGCATGTCAGGGAGTTTCAAACGGTGGAAGTGACGGGAGACGGGGAGAGCAGGACTTCAGGCGTGAGCCCAGACGCAAAACGACACCTAAAGGTTTCTCTGCAGACGGAGAGAATAGCTGCGTTTGGCTTTAGTTTAAATCCACAGTAAAAAGTGACAGACAGTGCTGCATGCTCGCCAAAGCACCGGCAAACTGCTGAAGACTTGAGGTGTCTCGGTGGGCCGGCTGGGCGGGAGGATTATCCACACACATGAAACATCAGAGCATGGCAGAAGAGACAGAAAGCAGGCTGTGACGCAGACTTCAGGAGACAAAAACTGAGGCTGTGCTCACACTGATTTAAGTATTTAACTTAATCCCCCGTCTCCTCGATGGGGAGAGACAGACTCAGCCTTAAGGCAATGCATAGCCCTTGGAAACACTGGCACATGCATGGAGAGTGCAGAAACGTCTGCAGAATATGTAATGTATGTGCATGTCTAAATATCCGTGGTTAATCTGGACAAAATGCAAAAAGACGAGACAAATTTGTAGAACAAAACCTCCGGATTAAACAGTTCTCTAACAGTAGCTCAGCTGTTGGAAATTCTGGCTACAAATCCTGCAGTGAAGCCAACGTTCAGAAGAAATTTCTGAGGCAGACACCAAGTAAGCGCCCATCGTGGCAGGAATGTGTTAAAAGATAGTCTATAGAAATCCCAGACGATATCTACGGATGCCTTTAGACGCAGGCTTTCAAAAATCAGGAGAGACGGGAAGAAACAAAGAGAGCACAAGCGACAGGAGAGGAAACGGCGAGCTCCGGCTACGGATGGAGGATGGACGGTGAGGGTGAGCAGCGGGCACGATTAGGACGGCACCTCGGTCGCTTCGATCGTACAAACGACCGCGTCAGATGTTGGTGAGCATGGTGGAGGTGATGAGGCGCACAGTGAGCGTGCCCGGGAGGTCGTTGTCCTGGCGGCTGCCCTTGTCGCGGAGGTGAAGCGTGTGCTGTTCCTGCCGCTCGTTGGGGTCGCTGAACAAGATCACCTGACCCAGGAAGGTGTCTACGATCATGTTTTTGTTGTAGATCTGTGCGCCGCTCGTGGGAGGAAGGCACAGGTCCAACAAGTGAGGGCGGAAAGAGGAAAAAGAGAGGAGAGAAAAAGACAAAAAGCACAAGAGAGGAATCAAATAAAGAAATACAGCAGGGAGAGAAGTTAAAGCTCAACAGACGGGGCGTTAAAAACGGAGCACGGAGGAAGAGCGGACACCCAGATGACTGAGTCCAGCAGATCACTGACCAAGAAGAACTTCTCACGTGGACGAGGTGTGAAATGAGATGTTATGATTATCGATGCACAAACTACAAAAACACGAGTCATGTTTTCAGGAACGTCTGCGGCTGGTACGCCGGTGGTTGACGTTTAAGCCGTGCAGGTATTATAAATGGTTTTGTGGAGCTTTTTTTTTTTTTTTAAAGACTTTAAGTTTGTAGTGTGACATTGCAACAGGAGCAAAGCAGGTTCTGAACGTCATGAGCCCAACACTGCAGCAGCTTCGTTTTCAAAACCAAAACAGTTCGTCTCCTCTTTAACACTAAACCTGTTGTCTGTTGTGCCAGAGGTCATCTTATAACAGCTAAATTGTCTGCGTTTTTCCTTTTAGTGGACTGGTGTCTTACCCTAAGCCTACATCATGTGACCAGTGTTATTATAATGAAAAGTTGTGTTTCATTGCAGATACAATAAAGTGTTTCAACTGCTGCCATTTCTCAAGATGCAAAGATTTTAGCTCAGATTTAAGAACAAAGGACAGCTCAGAAAAATAAAATAAACTAGAAGAAAAGAAATGGCTCTGTCTCAAACTGTAAATGGGGAATTCTTTTAAACAGACACTGAATCAAAACGTAAAATTAAAGTACCGACAACTATCCCACTGAGGTTTTATCATGTCACCGATAAAACAATTTCACAGCTCAGACTGAATAAATCCAACCTCGCATTACCACTGATTTCTCCCCACACATGAATCTGATTATTAATAGATATTCTGCACATTTTCTTCATCATGTGACATAATCTCTCAGACAGAAATGAGGATCGGAAAGACGACTAAAATAAAGGTAAAATGAGCCCTAGAAAAGCTTTTCTTCAGTAGTGGTCATTTATTGCCTCTGATTATGCTCAAATGATATTTTTTACTGTTTGTCCTCTTTCTTAATCAATTCAGTGTTTTACTGCATTCTTTCAGTCACTTTTGAATTAAATATATGGAGCGCCGTTTCATTCAAAGGCAGATTTAGGTGGTACGTTTTTTTTTTCATATTTCCATTCTTGTCAGTATATATCTTCTGATACACCCCGAAATTGGACCTCTGCTTTATCATCAGCGCCTGGAGAGCAAATAGGAGTTTAGGGTTAACCATTGTTGCCAGCCCAGGGACTTGAACCTGGGTCCTCCAGGGCCAAGCCCACCACTGTAAACACTAGGCTACTAGGGTTTAAGTGGATGTAGGTGGGTGTAGGCAGATTTAGGTGGGTGTAGGCAGGTGAAGGCGGGCGCCACGCTGCCATTTCATCGAGGTTGGCAGCCGCTCTCGATAAATCTGAGATACTTTTAGTCTCATACATTTTACAGCAGTCAAATCTGAAACGTCCGGTAAAAGAAAACCCATCAAAGCATCAACGAAGAGAAGGAACAACATTTTGAGTGGACTTTCCTGTCCCTTACGAGGACAACTGACCACACCCACATATAAAACCACGCCCTTAATTTGCATATCCATCCATCCATCCATTATCTATACCCGCTTTATCCGTTTCCAGGTCACGGGGGTCTGTCGGAGCCTATCCCGACGCATAGAAGGCAAAAGGCAGGGGTCCACCTGGACAGGTCGCCAGTCTGTCACAGGGCCACATATAGAGACAAACAAACATGCACACTCACATTCACACCTAGGGAGAATTTTGAATGATCAATTAACCTATCCTGCATGTTTTTGGACTGTGGGAGGAAGCCGGAGAACCCGGAGGAAACCCACGCAAGCACGGGGAGAACATGCAAACTCCACACAGAAAGACCCACCGGGCCGGGAATCGAGCCAGGAACCTTCTTGCTGTGAGGCAACAGTGCTAACCACTAAGCCACCGTGCTGCCTTAATTTGCATATAAGAAAATGAAATCAAAATAGCCCCAAAATAAGTGTCATGAAATAAATAAGTTGTCATTTTAAAAACAAAGTTTTTAAAAATGCATTTTGTATTTATTCCAGTGTTCTATTTATGCATTTCATTAAATATGTATTAATTTAAGTATTTCTTTAATTTTGAATGAAACAGCGTTTTACAGAAATGTGATTTTAGAAATAATTAAAAAAAAGCAGACTAGATTCACACAAGTAGCTTCATGTCTGCTGCATCAAACGTGTGAACTACACCCGCTCGGCCGCCCGACCGCCCGGCCGCCCGGCCGCTCGGCGGGCTGTCCCACCTACGGACGGGTGTACAGCGACGGCTCACCTCGATGTGGATGCCTTCTTTGGGTTTTTTGCGGTAAAACAGGCCTTTGATGTCAAAGTTTGGGCACCGAGTGTCCTTTTGAACTGGTGAACGAACCCGCTCCCCTTCACAGGTGATTATCACATACGGATCTACGGCTGCGAGGACAAAAAAACAACATATTACACAGATGAAGTTGACTTTTTTTTTTTGGTGGATAAAATATCAGAAAATGCTTTTAAAACAATAAAAAGAAAAATAAATCGTCATCTGTTGAATAATGTAAAACCAAAGGATATTCAGTTTAATCTTATACGCCACAAAAAGAAGCTGAAAATGTAAACTGAAAGTCCACAAACTGCTCAGCATCATCGGTGGCTCGGCTGCAGTGAACTCTGTTTCTGGACAAATAGGATGACTGACGCACTCACCTGCATCGGCAGGTGGAAAAAGAGTCGAGGCTGAGCGGCCGCCACCTCCGGCACGTTGGGTTGTACTGAACTATCTAACGTTTATTTCTTTTCCACACCAATCACAGGCGTGTCATTTACTAAAATCAGATCTCCAGCGTGTCTTAACGTTTGTAAATGTAGTGAATATGTTCCTCCAACCATCAAATAAAAGGCAAAATAAGCAACAAAAGAAAGCAGAACCAAACAAACAACATGAAACTGCATTAAAAAAACAAAACAAAAGGAAACCATTAAATTATTTCAGGATTCATCAGTGGAATATTGAAACTTGCAGCAGCATTATCGTACGTTACTTAACGTAGCCGCTGGCATCATGAGACACGGATCAAGAAGGACATTGATAAAGAAAAAACAGAAAATACTTTAAAGTTAAAAATGCAACAGATTTCGTCACTTGTGCTGCAGATCATCAAATCTGAGATGAACTTGCACAAAAACTATTTTTTTTACTTCACTGGTTTTTAGCAGGATTTGTTAATGACGCTTATTAACATTTAAAAAGTCCTCCAAAAAAGTAATTTTAAGCAGGTTTTTTTTTAAGACAAAAAGTAAAAGACTGTCATATTTTACTGCAGGCAAAGATAAAAGTCTTGCTCATCTCATTTGATGCATCAGATTAATCTCTAAATGAAATTAAAGACCCAAGCATCGTTAGGACTGACTTCATCTCAAGCAGCTTCATCAGTAAAATGCTGATTGCAGCCTGGAAGCATCTGTATTTGTAATTTAATGATGTAGATAATGACAAACGAAGAGCAGCCAGAGGACATTTAAGACTGGGAGGGTTCTGAAGATGGATGGACATTTACTTTATAATTATAATGTTTACAGTTATGTATAGCCAATTAAAATAATAAATAAATAAATTAGCTCTTTATTCACTGCTTCGGTTCCCTCATAAGAAAATAATGTAATATCATAAATCCCCGGATTTTGCCGCCCTCTTGTGGTCACTGCTGCAGTCTGCACACGGACTTGACGCCATGATAATGAACCTAACTGCACCACATTTAACTAAATAATCTGACTTAAAAAAAAATACAGCACTTTAATAAACAACTTATAACATTTGGAGACGGTGGCTTTAAATTTGACCATCTGCAAAACATTAAACCAGTTAGTCACAATGTGACATATTAATGGAGACTTTATTTATCCTATTTCATCACTTTTACAAAAGGATGCTCTGTGGCTGGTTCTGTTTGTTTTTAAGAAAAAAAAAATAAAAATAATATCTAGACATTTACAGATTTGATTTTTTTTTAACAGAGGGTAAAAGAAATAAAAGTGTGTAAATGTGTCCAAAGTTTTGAGCAACGAGGTTAAAACCTTCAAAAATGAATCCCTGTAAACCAAATGAAGCAGCAAATTAAAGCTGACACTAATTTCTTTTAAGCTCAAATCTCTAAGCATCAGTGAATAGCAAATACTGCGTGCTGCTTACTGACAGGCTTCCAGACGTTGGCCAATCAGGGGTGAGGGGTGGAGTTAAAGAGACGAGCACACTTTCAAGCAGATGATTTACTGAAGAGCTGCATAATAATCTGCTCATTATTATGTGTAGATTATGCTTCCAGAATAAATCAAGTACACCCAGAATCCAAAAACATCCTGATAAAAGGTTCAAGGTGCAACTACAGACGTTTCAGCAGGTGGCACTGTTGTACCTGTGGCTTTGCCCAGGAGTGTCATCTGATGGAGTTTGAGGCGGTGCAGCTTTGTGGGCTTTTTCCTGGAGTTTACTGGTCAACATACGATACTGATACTCCAAGTCAGGCAAAGTACCGCTCCTATCCACTGAGCGGAGGGCTCCTACCTCCATTGGAGTCCTGTCCCTGCAGGCCCTCGGCGTTCAGTACGTGGACCTGAGTGACCAGCTGAGGGTAGCCACACATCCCCGTCCAACAAGTCTGAGGAGGCTCGTCCAGAGTCAGCTCTCTGAGGGGGAGAGAGCCCACACGGGCACGGATGAAGACATCCGACACACAGTGATTCTGTCAATCAAGGCACTGACATGCACACAAACGGCCCGTCTTCCATGTATTGATCACATTCTGGACATCGAGTTTACAGCTTAAACCGTCCACATAGTCGTAAACTAGGGAAGTTAGAGATGAGACGAAGATCAGCCGGAAGTCAAAGGAACCCATATGAACCGACGCCGTGGTAAATTTGTGCTGCTATGTACAGTAAGCACCGTACATTCGCGGCGCGTGGCCGTCTGGTTCTGGTTTATTCCTGTTAAAGGGGAGTTTTTTCTTCCCACAGTCACCTGGTGCTTGCTCAGGACGAGGGTTGTGTCCAAGAAAAGTGTTGATATCTGTTGGTTTCCTTAGCAACCAACAATGATAATTGTTATTTTATTGGCTTTGTATTAACTAGACTAACTGGCTCACTAACCAACTAACTTTTAGTTTGTTAGTTTATTAGTTTTACTGGCTTAAAGTCAAGCAGCAATGCCACCGATGACCACATGGGGTCATAGCATATCACAAGTGAGTTATAGTTCATCAAGCGTAAGTTCCTGCTATAAAACAAAAGTACGTGCACCTCTAGTGGGACAAAGCGGTATTACAAGGTGCTTCCCCAAGTTCCAGCAGATCCATATGCCCCCATGTGGTCAGAAGTTGTATTGCTACATAAAAATAATTTAAAAGCACTTCTTGGTCCATAATATCATGAATTTCTGACAGTTTGACAGAAAGAAAGGGTAGGATGTGAACATGGACACTCAGACCTTTTGGGCTGACAGTAGATCCTCTGAATGTGAACTTTTGAAGGTAACTCTAAATTCTGTTTAATACTTTTCACCTAGACAGTCGGACTTTTTTTTTTTTTTTTTTTTTTTAAAGATGATCTTATATTTACTTGCAGTCTGAAGGCACATCAGTGAAGACACGGAGCAGGAATTCGCCCTGCTGCCCAGGGTCAAAGGTTGTGGGGATGATGACGTAGCGACCCTCCTTGAGCTCCTTCCTGAGGAAGACGCAGCGCGAGTTGATGTAGATGGAACCTGCTACTTTCTGCTGGGCGGTGTGCATCCGGTACTTCCGGTTCAGCTCAACCTGCAGAGGGAGAATACGTCCAGATCTGTTTGCACTCAATGTTCTGTGCTGCTTCTTTTCTTTTTTTTTCTCTTTTCTTTTCTTTTTACCCGGTGAATATCGAAGCCAATAGCGAGGTTTTCCCCTTTTCCTTCTTTGGGCGTGGCTCTCTTCTCTTTCTGCTGTAAGCAAATCAGCACCTCATCTTCCACCTTCTTCACATCAAACATGTACTGGGGAGAAAGAAGAAGAAGAACAAAAACAACACCACTTTACACCTCAGCACTGGTGATGCATCTCTCAGTAAGAACAGGAGTTCGTGAAGCAACCTGAGGGTTCTGCAGGAAGGTGGCCTTGTGATTGATGCAGCCGCCGGACCGGTTGCGTAGAGGATCCTGACGGTGCACCCAGGAGCCCCTTATCACCTCCTCCTCCCAGGTCTTGTGGATGCTCAGGTAGGAGGTGTTGATCAGGCGGCAAAGGATCAGGTCAGTGAAGTACTGGCAGAAGTCATCAAACGTCATCCTGCAGGAGGGCAGGTAAAGAAGAGAAGAAAGACCGCAGAGAGTAGATACCAACTACAGGGAAAGAAGAAGATCTTGTGCAGGTGCAACAGAGGAAACAAGACCAGATCAGAGCAAACCGTTACAACAGCAGAGCTTTTGTTGATAAATCAGCATCTTTAACATTTCCCCCCACGCCGGCTTTACATCTCGTGATTCATCTGAAAGTCTATTTAAGCCTGTAGATGGATGCAAAACTCCTCATTCCCGTTTCTATTAGCCTCTTTTTTAAAAATCTGAACTTGTGGATTGCATTTTGGAGATGGCAAATTTTTGTGGACAAAGATTATTGATTTAGGTTCCCAAACATGAATCATCCGCATATGTAACCATTGTAGGTGTTCTGACGTTCTCACCAGAACTCGCCGTCGTCCTGAACGGTGACGCCCAGCTTCTCTCGCTCGCTCTTGCTCACTTTGTTCCACTCCTCCGAACTGCAGCAAGAAAAGAAAATACATAAATAAAAAAATGCATCCCTGAAAACAAGCTTATTCTGAAGGCTGATCTTTATTTCTGATTTCATATAGTTTATCTGTATATACATAAAAGACAAAAAAAAAAAAAGTTTCTTTTTAGGAACATGACGGATCAAACATTTTAAAAAAAGTAAATAATTAAACAAAAATGTAATAACGCAAAATAAAAGAAATCAGCTCTACAATATTCAGATGCACAAATAAAGTTACGTTATGAGAACTTAATTAATTAGAATTCACGTAAAACATTTCTGGTAATCAATCTGAAACAGCTAAAATGTATTTTGATCAGGAGATAATTTATCATAACATGTCATTTAAAGACATTTTAAAAATATTAGATTAAAGGTGGGATAGGAGATCTTTGTTTGAAGCATATTTTGCTGGAATACCTAAAAGTCTCTTTACACACAAACACATCAAAACATGAAATAGGAATCACCGGTGGAAGCGACAGAACTCTAAAAACACCGCGTGACTTCGTAAAGTCACCGGACCGGTGGTCCGTCGAACGCTCTGCTCCCTCAGGTGCTGAGCATTCGTCACTTCTGAGGTTGGTCTGAACGAAGACGGTTCGGATTCTCAAACACTTGCTGACTTTTGCACGTTTTTATAAGCAACAGGTTCATTTATGTTAATAATGTAAATGTAAACTCTGTTTATGAGCAGTGAGACGTTCAAGCGTCACTGGGAAACCAAACCACCCTGGACGTAGATCTCTGGTTGGAAATGCAGTTGATTTATTTATTTTATTTATTATTTATTTTGACTTTTATTTCATCACACACTTCATTATTCATGCCTCGTCTTGTCAACTTCATTGTTGTTTTTAAAACTTCCATCCATTCCTGCATTTCAGGACTGCAGTTTATTCCAGAAAACTTGTGATGGGACCTATTTAGTGCTCAGTAGGACGTAGTAAGAAAACAAAAAGTGTTGATTTGGTACAAAAATGTCATCTGTAACAGGCGGTTTTTGAACAGTTTGTCAACAAATCTGTGAAATGCTGAAAAGCAAAGAAAGATTCCAAGTTATTTGCATATTCCTCCGTCCACAATGTGTTATTGTTATAAGATTCAAGGAATCTTGAAGAGTATTAGTGCATAAACAGTGAGAGCAGGGGCCTACGTTGGACACCCGTGACCTCCGATCCATCACAGAGAACTACATCAGGAAGCAGCATCCATTAACAGCTGATAAAACCACACGGAGAGGAGATTCCTGCAGAAAACCATCATCCAGCACCACCTAATGGAACAAATATTCACACGATCACGTCCAGAGGCAGCGCTGAGGTTTCTGGGTTTGTACGCGCCCAAGACCGACCATCACACTGGAAACGTCTGCTGTTGTCAGATAAACCGCCATTCCAGATCTTGTTTTGGAAAAGAAAGCTGTCGTGTGCTTCAGACCCAAGATGAAAAATGATCATCCGCACTATTGTTATCAACAAGTCCAGAATTCAGGATCTGGAAAAGTTGAACCGCATCACAGCCTTCAACAAAACTCATATCCGTTTCTGTAATGGGAGTTTTTAAGTTGTCAAATGTGCATCCCAGAGTCCCGCCCTGCTCCATGTAGGAAATAAAGCTCGGGTGAATATTGGAGTGGCGTTTCGGCGTCGGATGGAGCTGTGGGACGTGAAAGGTTTTCAGATGCATGCGCTGTAGCGAGGACACTCCTGGACCACAGGGGGAGGAGGACAGTCCTAGCGTCCACAGGACAAGTCGGGAGGGGCACCGATGTCGCATGCGTTCAAATTTTCCATCCAGTTACTGGATCGTTGGGAAGTTCCCGGCTACCTAAACTATCTAAACATCAAGGTAATTTATGTATTCACAGCTCAGGGGAGTCACGGCCGTTCACTGGGTGCATCGTCTCTTTATGATTCGCAGTCAAACATCTCAGCAGCACGTCAGCCTCCATTAACAACAACAGGTTTTGTCAAACCACAACTAAATTATTAAGTGACAAGTGAGTAAATGATTTGCGTCTCCTTAATGACATCTGTGTCTCTCAGCCACATCAATTATTCAGACTCCATTATTATCCAGCTTTACCACCTCCCTGTTTGTTTCACAGAGTCGGATAGCTGACGACTCGCTGGCAGAGATGCAGACGAAGCATGTTTATCTCGGTTTTCTGCATCCCTGTGAGATGCGGGGTGAAGGATAACTTGAGGGAGAAAAAGGTGAAACAAAGCAGCCTTCTAATAGAGTTGAATTTCGTCAATCTTGTTCACTCCGAGGAGCATTAGGCTGATTGCATTTCCATTTTTCATTGTCTTCCATGACATTTCTGGCCGTTCTGCTCTCTCGTCTACATTGTGTGCATTACAAATGGGTTGGTTTTCATCCAGCTGTTCACTGTTTGTTCATTCATTACATGCAGTCTCCTAGAAATGAGTGTGTCAAACTTTACAGGGCCCAGAGGAAAAACTCACTCTGACATTTTAGAAAATTAATGAGTGAAATCGTTTGAACAAGGTCGCATATTTCGGAATGAAGTCATTGTTTGTTTTGCTTTGGAAATGTTGCACGTCTAATGCACAGATGTCATTCAGTAATATTGGAAATGAGCGATGAGGACGGCTCAGAGAGCTTTTATGGCACAGGATTAAGGCTTCGAGAGCTGCAGTCGGTCATCCGTGCCTGTAAGTGGCAGCGTTGTGATTACCCGTCGCTCCAAGGGCCACTCCACTCCTTCTCTCCCCAGGGGTTCCTCATACGGATCATGTGCAGCTTCTCCGACTTGAAGAAGGCCAAGAGTCCGTGACCCAGCCGCACCTTACGAACGTCTGTGACGGCATAGGCGTGGCCTTTGACCAAACCGCAGTCCAGCCGTGCCTCCATGTCTTCCACTGTGGTTGCCTGGAAAACATCACAGGGCCGTTTAGTTGTCTGTCTGTGAGGGTTTCATTTGTCAGATTTCACATCAAAGACCCTAATTTTCTATCTTGAGACACTGAAATGTGGACTGAAGCCACCAATCCGATGGGTGACACTTGCTGTCTGGACAATTCGCAGACCACAACAGCGCAAAGAGTGATGAAAATAATGCTTATAAGTGACTTAGAAAGGCCCTTAAATGAGCTGTGCAATGATCAAAACTTCTCAATCACCTGGCGTCACAGGAGACGCACCTGGGAGCTCTACCTCCTATTGTCATCCAAAAACTTTATTAAACTCAAGAAGGCCAGAACTCTGCCCAGCCAACGTTTGTTTAGGATGAGAAGGGACTGAAAATTGGGCCAACACATGGGTAGTCCAAAGGCTCCATGCAAACGTTTTTCAGTCGATATGCTCAGGTACAAGGCTGATGGATGGACATGGGCCCAAAACAGATGTTTATCTGGGTCTCAGCTATGTAAGGCAACCCCAAGAGGGCAAGTCCCACAGGGCCAATAAGGAATGTGAGGACAATCCCAGTATACGTCTCATGGGTTGGATTGATTAGGGAACAATAACAATGTTGATAAGAATGGAGCTATCGATAGTTTGTAAGTTATAAGGTGGATTTTATAATGAATTCTAACTTTTACAGGAAGATGGCGAAACTAACTGGCTTGAATCAACTTTAAGATTTTAATGGCATTTACCAGCTCAGCCAGCTGGAATGGCATTGCAATGATCTAGCCTTAAAGTCATAAACACATGTGCCAGCTTTTCCAATTTGGGACAAGACGCTCCAGATTTTGGTAATAGTATGCAGCTAAAAGAAGACTGCCCTACTGACCTGTTTAATATGTTTAATATGAGAGAGAAAAGACCAATTCTGGTCAAAAATACCTCCAAAATGTCTCATCCCATTCAAAGTGACTATCTGGTTAGACAGTGAAGCTTCCACATTTTTAGGGTCAAAAACAATTATCTGAGTTTGGCAGAATGAAAAGTAGAACGTTACTCTCCATTCAGGTTTTAATGCCTACAAGTCTTGTAATTTAAGCAACTGCTAAGCCTCTTCAGGCTTCACAGATAAATAGAGCTGAGCATCAGGAGAATAAAATCGAAGAATAAATTGGTCCCTGTACACAACCCTGCGGAACGCCATAAATGAAGCATGTTTGGTTGGAAGAAACATAATTTCTATAAACAGTTTGTAAAACTGTCAGTTAAAAAAAAGCTTGAACCAGTTTAAACCAAACCTTTGATGCCAGTGATGTTTACAAATGCTGTTTGCTACAGGATTTGTGATCTTTGGTGTCAAATGCTGCACTAAGATCTCACAGGACCAATACCGAGACGAGTCTGCTGTCTGAAGCAATAAGATCAATTTTAACTTTAACTAATGCAGTCTCAGACCTATGATGTATTCTAAAATGCAGAACAACAATCTTTAGCAAATGCCCAATTTGCTGCTGTAAAACATTTTTTCAAAGGGCGGTTTGGATAAAACATCAGGACTTTGTCATATTTAAACCAAGTCTCTACTTAATGATGCAGAGATGTAAAAATAATAAATAAATAAATGAATAAAAACATGTCAGAGGGCTGTTTAAAATGAATGAAGCTTCTTATACTAAAAAACATTTTTTTTCTAATACTTGTGTTTTTACACAGATTTGAGAAATGTGAGGATTTATCACTCTGAAATGTTGTTTTACGCCTTTTATAACATTCGGTGCGTCCGGTCATCAGCAGCGGGTCTGCGCGTCTGTTTCAGGAGATCTGAAACGCATCTTGTTGAGGTGCATTTTTAAACATCGGAGCACCACAGACAGACGATGCTCAGACTTGGTTAGGTGACCATCAGGGTGACCTGTAAACATGCTCACCCTGATGGAGCAGCTGATGAGGCCGTCTCTGTTGTGGACTTTGAGGACTCTTTCAAACAGCTGGTTACGGGCTGCCTCGTCTGTTGCCATCTGACCCTCCAGCAGGTCCACCGGCTCGGAAACCCCCCCAGTAAAGTCCACCAGTGCATCAGCTGTGTTCCCCCCATCTAAAGCCTCGTAGCAGCCATAAACCCTGCAGGAAGCGGAAGAGGAGGATGAGCTTCTGTGTCTGTCCTCTGCATCTGACTGCGTATTAACTGGCGCCGTTACTAACTTGGCGTAGGCCTTCTCCACCAGGGCGCTCCAGAACTCATTGCTGTCATTAGAGTGGCAGTAGACGAGCTGGTTGTCCACTGTCGGTAGCCGGTCGTCAATCACCACGTCCACCCACTCACCAAAGCGCCAGAAGCGGAAGTGGAAAATCCCTGCGTAGGAGTCGGGCTTTTCTGAGTCCCACTCCTGTTCTTTCCAGTCCGGAATGACCTGGAGGACAAAGGTGGGCGAGGAAGAGCAGAGGTGCAGGTTAGGAAAACACTCCCCTGTTGTTCCACGGAGCGTGAATAATGTGGAGGTGGAGTGAGATCACGTCTCCTCGCGTCCACTGATGCATTCAGTGTTTGGGAACAAATTTATAACCTTGTCTCTGTCAGCCATAAATCCAGCTGTAATGGGACACGAGCAAATGAGCAAGACCTAATAACTGCAGTGTGTGTGTGTGTGTGTGTGTGTGTGTGTGAGAGTGTGTGTGGTTGAGCTGCACTTCCCATGATCCGCTGAAACGACCATCTCCCAACCTCCATTTTGTGAAATATGGTCCATTTTGATAAGATATAGTTCAAAATCCCAACCAAAAAACAGGTTAATACAAAAGTGTTAATGTCACAATTAGGACCAGAAGAATTAGGACTTGGGCAGGGCGTTAATGGTTTTGCCTTTATAAACCATCACAATGGATTTTTTTAAAAACAAAGAAGTAATTAAAGTATTGACTTTCAGACGTTCAAAGAAGCAGCATTGAGCGTTTCGGAATTACAGCCATCTTAAACAAAGTACGTCAGTTTCTAGATGCTCAACAGTATTAGGACAAACTGTAAATATAACCAAAATGATGAATATCGTCTTTTAATGACTGAAGTCTGGAGATTCAGTTCCAGACCTTCTCTGCAGACTCCTTCTTGTTTGAGGGTCCTTCTGCCCTCAGTTTTGTCTTCAGTAATTAAAAAAAAAAAAAAAACTGCTCTAATGGTCGAGATCAGGCGGCTGACTTAGCCACTAAATCTTATTTCATTTCTTTGCCTTCAAAAAGTCTTGAGCTGCTTTTTCAGTATTTTTAGGATCATTATCCATCGGCACTGTGAAGCTCCGCCCCTCAGTGTCATGTGACCTGAACACCTCTGAATTCATCTGGATACTGTTAGGAGTCACATCATCGATGACCACCAGACATCCCGCTCCACATGGAACCAGACATGACCAAACCATACCACTGCCTCCGCCGTGTCAGACACGATGTGGTCTGATCGGGATCTTGAGCTGCTCCTTACCTTCACCGGACTTTTCTCTTCCCAACATTCTCATACAAGTTTACTGTGGTTTCATCTGATTCCAGAACATGAGAAGCTTTTCTAGATGTTTTCTAATATGACTTTCCTGTTCTTGAATGTTTGGACTTTGCCGTAAACCTTCAGTACTCATGAAGGTGTCTCTCGAGTGGAGACTTGGACAACGATGCGTCTACTTTCTCCGGAGTGATCTTGACTTCTGCTGACGTTCAGATCATCCACCTTAGTTGCCTTCTGTGGTCTTCCCGTTCTTTTGATGTTTTTGAGCTACAACAAACCTTTGATGTGGTGGAACCTGAAGTTTTTGGTATGTCTCCTGCACACTTATGTTTTAATTGCAGTCTCCGTCACTTTAGGTCCTTGGATTTCGTATTAGTAGCTTCAGTTAAACAGCCGGCAAATAAAAACCCGACACCAACTCCAGATCTTTCATCTGCCTCATAACGAGGAAACGGCTCACACCTGGTCAATTAACCTCTTTCCAGTCAATTACCCAAAAGCTTTTCAATCCTTGAAAACGGAGGTTCTACGTTTAAAATGACTGTAATTCCTAAATAGTAAATGCCAGACTTCAGTAAAACCTCATCTGTTCAAGCAGTTAACTTCATTTTCCTACTTGTTTTCTAATTTTAATGTCCTTAATTCTGCCACTGCTGCAGTTAAAAAAACGGCACAAAAACATTTTTCTGTGGGGAATTTTTCAGTATTCTGAACGTAAAAGCTTAACTTTCACAACCAGACATCATTAGTGAGCTATTCAGAAAGGTTAATCTCATTACAAGAGCCTACTGAGGCCAGTCCTCCTGCGTGGCCTCGAGACAGGAGGCACAGCTGAGGATTTTTGGGAGGGACAATGGTGGACAGGATTCAGGACGAGCACGTCTACCTCGGAGATAAAGTAAGAGAGGCCAGACTGAGCTGGTTTGGACACCTAAAGAGGAGGGATAGGGAGAACATAGGCAGGAGGATGCTGGAGATGGAGCTGCCAGCAGGAGATACAGAGGGAGAAGGTTTCTGGATGTGGGGAAGGAGGACACACAGCTGGCTGGTGCGACAGAGGAGGACTCAGAACAGTTCAGAACATTTAAGTCTGGTAATGACACGAAGCAGGATAACGCTGTGGAGCACAGAACCATCCCATTCCTACCACGACTTTTAAATCGCTCTGTGAAGGTTAATTGTCGACCGAGTTCAGTATTGAAGAAGGGAGACGTTATTTATTTCAGTTGTCCGACTCATGTGTTCGTATCATTTATTCAGCCGACGTTTTATTAAAAAAGCTCCAGACAGATTCTGTTGGTTCTCGTTAGTTTGAGATGTCAAGACCCATCTTTAACTCGATTGATTAATTACTGCAGATAGGAAGGTTTTTTTTCTTCTTTGTTCTGTTAAAATCTCAAAGTTTTAATAAACTGTTGCATATTAGTTTGTTCCTTTGTTGTCAAAGCAAATGAAGAAAGCAGCTTTCCCATGATGCCTCCAACACTCGGGGCAGCCAATGAGAAGGTGACCTACGGGAGGACACGGGAAGACACTGGAATATGACCTGAGATGTAAACTGTACATCACGACGTGACGTGTGAACTCGGTGACAGGGTTCAAACGGGCGTTATCCGAACAGCGGCTCCTGTCAGACCTCTCTGCGGGAGCGGACGCTCTGCTGATGGAGAAAGTCCAGCCTCTCCAGAGGACCTGCTCGGTGAAGCAGTGACGGCTCGTTTAAGGAGAGGAGGAGGGAAAGAAACAAGTCAGAAGCACTGCGCCACAGAAACCTCAGAGTCACTCTGTGGTCCTTCGGGAGCCAATCTGTGCTGCACTGCACTCTACGACTGCTCGTCTCCGTCTCCGTCCTGATAACAGGGAACACTTCGTCTATCGTAGTTTTCATCTGAGTAAAGAGACACCGTGCAGGAGCTGAACTCTGGTAGGTGATTCACCTGGCGACCAGGAACACGAGCGGAGCAGCTCGTCTGCCACTGCTGTCAGTAAAACTAGACGCCTGAGGACTAAACGAGGCTTTCCTTCACTCTGCTCCTCATGTCCAAAACTGACTCCAGATTTCTTTACTTTTATAAAACATTTCGCTGCCAGTCGATGATTCTGATGGTCTTTCATACATTTAGCATGTCAGAGTCAAGGATCTGTAACTAAGCAAAGCCAAGTTGAGAACAAATAAACGTGTGACAAACAGTCCCGAGCACAGCTCCCCGTGGGCCAAGCCTGATCTCTGGCTGCAAATGTAATTAGATCTTGTTTTCTCCTGGCTCATCTGTAGCTTCAGGGAAGACCCACCCACTGCCGCTGATGCCTGTGGGACATGGACGTATGCAAACTGAGCACGTCTGCAGGAAGAGTCCAGATTAAGAGTTACGAGACCTACGGAAAGGCAAAAAGTCTTGGATTCGAGATAGCTGCTGATCTAACCCGGCGCGGCGCTTGGTGTCGACCTCTCCCTGCTGCTGCGCGCCATCCCAGCATGTCTACAAAGATGGAGCTGCCTTTCCGGCTGGACACCCAGCTGACGGAGGTGATGCGCCTGCGGGTTCAGTCTCTGCAGCAGCGCAGCCAGAAGAGGCAGGAAGGCGAGCGTTTGCTGCAGCCCAACGAGGCCGTGTACCGGCTGGATTTCTCCAAGCAATCCCTCCGGTTCTCCCACTGGACGGTGCAGCTGGCGCAGCCGGGACGCCTCACCGTCACAGCCACCTCGCAGCTCTGGACGCCCGATCTCACCAACCTGATGACGCGTCAGCTGCTGGAACCCGCCGGGGTTTTCTGGAGAGCGCCGGGCGACGACTCGGAGGCACCTGTCCACTCCTACGAGGCCGACACAGCCGAGTTTGGCGAGAGGATCGCAGAGCTGGCGAAGGTGAGGAAGGTGATGTACTTCCTGTTTGCATTTGCGGAAGGCTGCAGCCCCGAGACTGTCGACTGCTCCATCGCCTTCATAGTGGACAGCTGAGACGTGAAGGGACGAACTCTGACAGAGTAAATAAACTTCCTCTTGTGAGCTTATGTCATTTAAATGAAAGAAGCTGATGCTTTTAGTTCCCTCCTACATTTGATGTATGTGTTATTCTCTCTTAAGTGCAAGATAAAAGTAAACTGACATCCTGTAAAAACTTTTTACGTGTCTGTGTCCTATAATTCTGGGGATAAATACAGCTAAATATTAACATATAAATGAAACATTAACGCCTGAGCATGGATTGTTCTTTGGGATTATGTGGTGAACAAAAATGCCGTCCTCCCTCTCCGGTTTGACAAACAGCCAGCCCTGAAGGATTTGTTGGCGCTGAATCCCACATGAGATAATGCAGAGAGACAGTGTGCATTTGTGTGCACGTATTCCCCAGCAGAGGAGGGAGCAGGTTCCTGCTGCCTCATCTCCATCCGTCTGGCACGGCGACCCTGACAAACAAAAGAAAGGAAGCGCGAGGATGCAGACTTTCAGCACCTTCCTCATGCTCTTCCTCACTTTAGCACGCAGGCGAAACTGCGAATGAGAAGCGTCTGACAAAGTGTGAGAGAAAAGAAAACGGCTCGGACGTCAGGAGGATTCACAGTCTGAAGCGTCTGACTGACTCGCCACCTGAAACGTGAAGCCCCGAGAGGCTGAAACTGTTTTCACGTAGAAAAGTCAACGCATTCTCAGGGGTCTCAATTAAAATCGATCTCCCCTGCAGGTTTCCAACGAAGAATATAGATTATCATTAATTGTCCTCATTGCTATGCATCCTTTTGCTCACTCTTGCATGTCCCTCTTTGTCCAGCAGTTAAACTAATTAGCCCACTGGAACTCTCAAGCGCAGATTATTGTCGTAAAAGGGATCTAATACGAAGCTACACTTTAAAAGCTGTTTTTGTAGGCAATTAGTGTAAAATGAACAGAAAATGTTTTGAAGTAGCGGCGCTCTGTCTCACAGGGGAAAGCGGCTCCTGAGGGAGCTGCTCTGGTTGTTTTGACTTCAGAGGAAGTGGAGCTGCTGGATAACAGGGGACCGATCGGATGAATATCCTAAAACAAAGACTGCTCTGACGAGAGACCCCCCGCATCGCAAGGTTGGAAGGCTCGACATGTAAAAAAAACAGGTTTAAAGCTGCTTTGCCGCGTAGAGGTACACTTAGAAGTAAAACCATCTGTAGGATCATTAACTGGGAAAGAAAAGAGAAAAAAAACTATCAAACAAAAACACGTAGCAAGATCTACCAGTGAGAACAATTTAAGGAACATTCTGGCAGCCTCATCGTGCTGGAGGGGTTTGCGTGCCTGAGTGATCCCGGGGATATGCTGTCGAGGGACTCTGCCCACGGATGGGCTTCCCAAGGAGAACTGGTCCTGGAAAACAGGCCAAAGAGGGATTCAAATAGAATAAAAAATAAAAATCAAGGGGTGGGAGGGATGAATGGATGGGTGGCTTGGCTGATGTATGGGTGGGTGGGTGGGCTGACAGATGACTGACAGGGGGGCGTGCGTATGGGTGGGCAGATAACCAGGAGGAATATCCAGATAACTGATTAGTCTGGTCCGGCCCTTGTTCTGACATTTAGCTGCAGTGAAATGTTACACCTGAGCGTTTGCATGAAGAATCAGTTGCTTCTGCCCCTCGACAAAAAAACAACAAAAACAAACTTCTGCTCGTGGATAGTGGGTAATAAAAACAACGTGTCCAGCTGACGACAGTTTCTGGAGACTTGTCTCTATTTTTCTCTCCTATATGATCAATGTAAAGATTTTGTTTGTGTCTAAAAAGTACCTTTAAGTTCCTTACAGAGCGACTTTGATCCCCTGCAGCACATCAGATATTTGTCACACATTCTGCTTGTAACCTTTATGGACAGAATATCTGTACATATAAGTTACCAATAAGGGGGGGGGGGGGGACTCACCTTTTGCCACAGAGACTCTCTGGAGGCCAAACTGGAACATGCAGCAACGAACCAGCAGTTACCCAGCTGTCCCTGATGGAGGTCATGCGCACTGATGCCATCTACAAACAGGTGAGGGTCCTCACACAGCTCCTGCACCCACAAACACATCAGACATTTAACGGTGGGCTCCATCACAGCTGAAAAACACGGCATTGCAGAGGTCTCAGAAATGCTCGCATCAAACATGATACATCAGGCATTCGTGGGTTAAAACTTTCAGAATGAAAACAGTCCCCAACAAATTTGACATAAATGTTCATTTCAGCAGCAGCTGTCTTTCCAAACAGCCTGAATTAGTTGTTTCTTTTTGGAATAAATCAAGCATTTATCATTCAGGGCCTCTTTTGGCTCCAAACCAAACTGCCCACACCAGCGAGGTGTTTGTGTTAATATCAAGAGATGCTCATCCAAATGAATTCACCACGAGATAAATGTTGGTGGAATTAATTCTCCACTCAGAGGCGGTTAAACTGCAGCAGGCGAGGACACGGGAGGACTAGAAACTGACATGAAAACTGCGATGGAAATCTGTCATTGCTGAAACAGTTATAATGCTTCTCAAACAATGGCAGTTTGCAGAAACAATCACAGCTAAACAGTAAAAATCTGATCCAGAGCAGACGATAAAGAGGAGCACAAACGGGTCACTGAGGCCAGTTTATGAATCAGAAAAGACACCATCTGCTCTTCTGCGCCCACATATCATCTTCACGACCTTCTCCCCGAGAGCGGGACGCAGCGTGCGTTTGTGAAATGACATTTCCCGCTGCTTCTCTGTCGAGGTCCATTTCCTGCCACCGTGTGCACAGACAGAGTTTTGTTGGAGCTAGAAGCATGTTCAAAGAGCTGCTCTGGTGTCCCACATGCATTAAACACCCACACAAACAATCAGATTTTGCGCGTTTCCTGTAATAAAGTGCTGGATGACTGCTGCAGGTGGTGGGCCGACTGCAGCCACTGACAGAGGAACACGCCGTCCTGCAACACGGTCAACACGTCAGCGTCAAAGTGCCACAAATGACAACATGCAAAATGAATCACATATCTCAACTTACTTCTGACGAGGTGCCTTCACGTCACGTGGTTCATTGGTGGAGCAAGTCCGCCGAGACTGCAGGACAGTTCCCAACATAGTGACTTTGACACTTTGGCGAGTTTTCAGAGTGATGATTATAGACACTTTTCCAGGTCTTAATGGAGACTGATGTGAAAGTGGGTATCGCTTTCGCTCGTATCTCAGTGAGCAGCAGGTGCTGCCGCGGGCCCAAGCGCCAACCATCTAACTTCTGGACTGAGGCTCACGCGGAACCACCTTTCATTGCAGTTCCTCCACTGACCAATAGGAGCTGGCTTCTCTATTGGTGAATGACTGCTGTTGGTTTTCCTTGGAGAGAAAAGCCTCACATGCTGCTACTCTTTTGGTTTAAAAGGCTGTATATCGCCCTGATCATCCAAAATTGAGGCAAGAGCTGTTTCAAACCACTGCTCCATATCAGTGGTAACCATCTTGATTGTGTTACTGAGTGGCTCTTGGACATTTCTGCATGAGTCGTTGCAAACCGATCACCATCAACCTGTTGCAGTTGCTTGACTAAACTCTTTACTCCCAGACACACTGACCACAAACAGCTGTTTGACAAATGACACCAACAGTTTGTCCTAAGGCCTTTATTAGATTTTCACTTTGGAGAAAACAGTTAACTCCACCAGAGATGAAGGATTACAGCTATCATTTTTATAAATAGTGTAATATTTTCTGAGCTTCAAATACAGGGCCTCTAATAAAACTGTCTGGAGCTCACTGGGGATCTTGCCGTCAGAATTTGAGAAAACTGTAGTCTAGGTCATTCCAGGTCATTCCAGGTCATTCCAGGTCATTCCAGGTCATTCCAGGTTATCTAAATGTCTCCCTCCTACAGCCTTTGAGCAGTTTTTGTTTTTTTAAGTGTATAGGTGGGCCATTGCAGTGCCGAAGGATGAACCTTTGTCCCAGTCTCAACTGGAAGACTGAAAAAGTTTTGCAGAAAAATGTTGATGAATGTTTTGCACCATTTCTCCAATTTTGACTGTTTTCCCAAAACTGGGTTAAAAAACATTTCTACGAAAATTCATCAAAACATTTGTGTCAACGGTGTTGTGTCAAAGGGCCTTTCCTTGATCATCTTACCAGACCACTTTCTTTAACATGCAGTGTCCGATGACTTTTATCCATCCACCCATCAATTAACATTTGCTTATCCTAGTTTGGACCGTGAGGCAGCAGCCTAATGATGAGGCCCAGACCTCCCCTTCTCCAGGTACCTCCTCTAACTCCTCTACTGCCCTAAACACAGCCCTAGCTCCTTAAACTGGAGATAAAAATAAAACATTGCTCCAGCTTATCACCAAAGGCGTGCAAGTTTGGTTTTGCGCATGAATGATGAGTGTTTTCTTGCACTCGAGGCAATGGGAGGGAGGAGCTACTTTCCCGTCTTTAGTGTATGTTTTATTCAAATATTAACAGACATATCATCCAGAAATCCCATACTTATTTACTTTTAACCATGCCTTTTTTGGGTAGCTACAGCTCCGTAGTTGACTCTTCAATTTTAAGGTTACTTGTTCGATCACCAAGAGTGCACACGTCATACAACTGACCAACAAGTATTCCTCATTCCTCACGCATTCCTATACGCATGTATAGGTCTGGACTGGTCTGCGACCTCAGCCCTCTGCTTGCTCCTTCTCTTGGAGGTGTGCAATGGACATGTTGCCTTAACAAGGACTCTCACGACGTCTGCAGACGCAGCACAGCCCCACGAGGCTGTGTGGCAGTGAAGATGTGCTTATTTGTTCTTTAGAATATAACTACCCTGAAACAAAATCCCTAATTACATTATATTTCCCTGATTTATTGCTTTGTTCTGTAGCTTATTGTAGCCTGTGTGTCGCTTCCAAGACTTCCAACACTGTAATCGCTGCGCCGCATTCAAGTGTACCTGTGAACGCATCTGTTGTACATGCGAACTTGGCAATTATGCCAATATGAGGCTGATTAAGCCAAAGTTGCTTTAATCATAAATATCAGCACTGGCTTTAGCATTCATGCTCCGTACATGCAAACTAAGGCCACAACATATTCAAACACAACAGTCACACACACGCAGGACACAACCAAGGTCTGTGGTTTGCTGACTGGGCAAAGCTGAATGCTGCAAAAGCAAAGTTTTAATCGGAAGCAGAGGCCACTGCAGTGGTCCCTGGAGGCCTGCATCCTCTCACCTTACACAGACCAGCACTGAGGTGGTTCCTGTTTGAAATGTGTCCCACTACCTGAAGCAATGTTTGGATGTTTCTATATGGAGCTACTTGTATGTCTGGGTTAAAATGTCAAAGCACATTCCTCCTCCCTGTATGCAGCAGTATTGATTGGTGGAGTCTGAGCAGTGGCGGGGGCTCCCTGTGGTGGCCTGCCAGCCACAGACCGGCTCAGGTGGAAGAGTAATAGAATATCGATCAGCGCCTGGCCCTGCAGACACTAAGGTAATGCGAATATTGTGGGTGAGCGCGGCCTAATCATTTACCCTGTCACTGAAGACTTTTCAACCAGCTTCACAGCCTCCTGAGCATCATTTATCAGCCTGGTTTAGGTGGAAGGGGAGCCATCGCTCACACATACAAACACACAACCATCCGCGGGTGCATGAAGACACAAAACCCAAAGCAGTATGGATCCGAAGTCATGTAAGACTTTCTGGAATATTTTTAAGCTTGCATCTTTTTATCCTACTTTATTAATTAGCTTTGTTCTTCACGGCCTGTATTCCCAGACTTTAGTTGTGACAAATGTACTCAGTTGAAAGTTAATTACATAAAGATCAATTAAAAGAGCTGTGATGTCTTTTCAGCAGATTAAGTATGAACTGTTTTCCCTTCATCTCCAGGGTTTTACATACAGTTAATGTGAAACGTATAAGCTCCTTTATAAAATCAAACAGTTAACGTCTACATGGAAACAGCCGCTGTCAAAAGTGTTTCAGGTTCTGGTTCCAAACAAACAAAAATAAACATCCATTAAGCCATATTAAGATAATTAACGTATGCGTTTGGTTGAACCCCCCCCCCCCCCCCCCCCCCAAAAAAAAAACCCAACAAAATGACTAACTAATTTTGTAAACTTTGTGATTTAGAGCTGAGAATTGTGGTTCCTAAGATGCCACACGTCTTGAAGGATCTTCGCTGATTGTTTCATGGTTGATTGTTCCAGCTCATTCAAAGTGTCCGGTTTCCGAGCATGGACGTTAACCTTGACCTCCATCCAAAAGATGCCCAAAAGAACTGAGATCCGAGCTCTCGAGGATCTTTGATTTTGGTGTCCTGGTGACAGATGTAAGCCAATGTTTTGGATCATTCTCTTGCTGGGAAACCCAGTGGTGACTCTAAAGCTGGCAGCAGATTCCTTAACATTATACCTCAGAATATTAACATCATCCCATTTTTTTTTCATCTTTGCAGGCTTCTCATCACTAATTTTTCTTTTTTTGTTTGTCTTTAACAGAAATTGTCCTGCATTGCACAGATGCATCTTCTCCTCCAAATGAGGGAGGACTTGTGCTTTGGCACAGAGATATTCCTTCTTGACAAAAATTAGCTGTTGAGGTGCCACAAACCCCACTCCTGAAGTCTCTGAAGTTAGGTTTAAATGATGTTTGATTGCTCAGGTGTGGTTTGAAGGCCTCCATATGTACACATGTCCACGGGGAAGACAGCGACCTCCTTATTGAACCGAGATTTTCATTGGTGTGTGATTGTGCGCATGACAGAAACGAGCACTATGTACACTAAATAGAAAATAAATCTACGAGAGCGCTGTATGTGGCCTGTAATCTAAAACTACTTTGAGTGGTTGACAAGACTAGAAAAGCAGTTTATGAATACAGTCCATTTACCATCTGAAGCTTTTTTCACACTGCACATTCACAGCGGGCTGAGATGCCTTGTTGCTCATCACGATGCTGTTTATAACATATGGAGGTGGAGGTGGAGATGGGGGGGCAGCTGTGTGGGGGTTGGAGGTCCCAGAGCTCAACCCATGTTTTTATTTAAGTAAAGTTCGAACATGCTGCTCTACACACTGACACTGCTTTCATGCCTTTCATTATACAACCAGGCTGTACAGTAGAAAAGTCCTCACTAATCCAGCGCTACGGCATCTCGGTTTGGTTGGCACGAAAAGGAGCAAAGGGAAGTAAAGGAAAACAAGCGCAGCATTTTCAGCAGTGTAGCACGACCGCCGTGGATCAAAGCTCGGTACAGTAGACTGCACAACCACCACTGAACAAACCCTCTGACATCACCCGTAGGCTTTCTGGACTGTCTGGTGGAAGCTCGTTTTTCAGGAAGGACGGCGCCACACTGGCCAGAGATGACTCCGCCCAACTGGTTCATTACAAAATGGGCTAATGGGTGGGACAAACAAGCCTGGTGACATTTATTCGGATTGAATCTGTCCAACCATCCTAATTTTTCAAGTCCCTACCAAAAGAACATTTAAAACAAGCACTGCAGGAGCTCCAACCAAGCTCCACCAGGACCCTCAGCTGGGCCTAGGGCTCCGAGTACCTGCACGGTCTGGGTGAAGGTAGACGGGTGGTCAGTGGTCAGGGTTCAGTTGTAGGAGCCGAGCTAGAAGCTGGCCTCCAGTAAGCACCAGTAGCAGCTCTTAGCTGTGGGTGAAGGCAGCTACTGCCTACATCTCAGCTCCGCTCCGCTCGCTGACCCGTTCAGTCGGTCCAGAGCCCGTCACGGCACTCTGTTACTACAAGTCCTGTCACTGAAACAAAAATGACTATGATCTGTTAGGTCTTTATCCACAGCTCAAATGTCAAGTTCAAAGCAGCTAAAGTAAAGACACATCATCAACGCCACTGACTGGAATGAACCCGTCACTTAAAATGTTTTTTGGTTTCACATAATTTTACCTGAAGAGGTACATAAATATTCACTACCACATTTTTGTGCCAGGCTACAAATATGTTTACATCAGCTGTAAAGTTTATAAACGAGGACCAGAGAAAATTGACTTGCTTTTGGAGTTGGCCTCTAGTGGTCCTTCGAGGAACTGCAAGCTGTCCAACTTCTGCGTTACAGTCAGTCTGGCGTGCCGGATGTAGACCGTTTATTTGGAGCATGCCAAACAAATACATCACCAGCTGCCTTACATGCCACGCTTTTGACAAATCAGCTAACCAATCGGACCAGATTCGGCCTGTTGCTAGGGCAACCAAGACAAGAAAATAAAAAATTAAATAAAAAAGTGTTAAGACAGGAGTTACTACAGCAAAGGAGCTTGTAATAATTTTGTGTTAACCTGTTCATTAAGCAAACCTGTTAAATACAATTCTCCCACTCGATCAATCAAACTAGCCACCACAACGCTGCTGCACAAATTTAAATTATATGACAAAAAAAAGCCCTTTTCCTGTTGAAAGTGCAGCAAATGAGTGCCCCAACCGTTAATACTCACCCTTCACTGATAGAGAATTTGCAATGTCTTCTCCATCTGCACCTTTATAATTCTATCTTCTGACCATCTACAGAAAGAGATACCTTCATACAAATCAGGAGGAAGAAAAGCAACACCGTTTTACACGACACAGCATACGCGTTGTTGACATATAAACAAATCACAAGTTAGAAAGATGTGGACAGAAAGACGGGCCACGAAAGACAACAAGAGCCACAACGAGGAGGCCAATGTTTCTGCAGGCTCCTCGTTAAGCTCCTACACTGAAGCACCGGGACGTCAGAGCAGCTGCTGAGATGCATCCGAGCATCTGAACACTCTGGGGGGTTCACGTCCATGAACCATCACCCGGGCACTCGTAACACGACCTCGCACATCTTTGAATTCCAGCTGGGCGCCGCCATGTGAAACCTCAAAGACCATTTTAAAACAAATTGGCTTTGTTTGCCCCACTCTAGTTTGTCGAGAACAAAAAAACCCAACTGACATCTGAAGTGAAAGATTATATAATCTAAATGGATGAGCCAGTAAACTGTGTTGATCGAAGTCTTTGAATCTCTTTGATGGCTGCACGATCTGGGCAACAAAGGTTGGAAAGTAAATGGTACTAAAAAAAAAAAAGCCCCAGGAGGAACATCTTGCAATTAATTAGGTAAATGGGCAACAAGTTATTGGCATGATTGGCTGTAAAAAGAGCATCTAAGAGAAGGTGGGCCGTCTGCGGCAAAGTGCATCAACAAACTGACATTTAAAAACAAAATATTCCTTCACATAGAATATATTATAAAACCTAGCGACTGGGCAGCTTGCACGTCTGGAGATTAAGGATTATTGCTTAATACACAAACTAGACATGGCGCTAAGATAGATGCAAAAACCATAAAAATGTGCCAAATCAAGTGAGAAGCGGAGTAGGAACCAACTTCTTTTGCGTTGCCTCCTGCTGGCCACTGGACGTAATGATGTTTTAAGTAACTTTTACAAAGGCTCAATATATTTCTTCGTGCGTCAGAAACCCCCACAATAATGCGGCTCTGAGGACGCCCTCCGTTAACGATCAGCTCTGCCGGTGATCGCAAGATAAAACCAGGAAGGAGATCTGGACGTCTGGCCGATCCTCGATTCTGTCGTTTCTTTTCTGAAGCATCTTTATCGCTGCACATCAGACAGCTGCTGCAGAAGCACAAACACTCTTCTGTCTTTATATTGGACACTGAAACTAACGTCCACATTCAGATATTTAGTGACCTCTGAGAGGGAAATGTGCTCCACTACACCGACGGACTTTAACAGACAGCAGGAGCAGAAGTGTCTTTTTGTTTTGTTTTTTATCTTAAAATGCAGTGAAATAAGCTGAGATCAGACAGGCTCAGTCTCCACTACTTGTATGTAGGAGCATTAAAGGACATATGTAAATCATACTGAAACACGATTTAATTCTACGTACAGTGTGTTGTGTGACCGACAGCGTCTGGAGTTGTTTAACCTCGACTTTGCGGAAATGCATCAAAGAGTCTTCATCCGAGTGCGAAACTGTATTTTAAATGAGCCGTTGTCAGGACCTTCATTAAATTTTGATTGTTCTGAACATTTTGTCGCTCGAAGCCACTCTAACCCAGAGTAGTTTGACGTTTCGCTTCATTATCGTGGCCTTTTCTCTGAATAAAACACTGCAATGCAAATGAGCTTTCAGAGTCCACCGGGCAGAAGCGAGAACCTATTTTCTAAAGAGACGTTTCTTTCAAAAACCAGTGAACAGAGATAATGGATGTTTGCATGTATCTATGGCACGTTACTGTACGTAAGGATGTACATCAACCAGTGTCATCCAAGAACTACCTCAGACTGATGAGGAGACACTGAGTTATTTTATGACAAATAACTTACAAAGCAAATTCAGCCGCTCCAGCCTTTCTGTGCTTGTGCTTCAACAAAAATCTAAAAATAGACGGGCTCAAATTTGCCTCTCCAGGGTTCCTCGCCTCCGGACACAAATCGCCGTCGCTGACAACACAAATCGCATCCTGGCGAGAATGAAAAGGATGCTCCTCCTGCTTCTTCTCCCCCTCGACTTCTTCCTCTCTTCAATCTGCATGACTGACATCGGCACGGACCGAAACGTGTGATCTGCGTGACCCAGTTTCCATGGCGATGCACACCGCCTGTCGCTGCACACACCATCCAGAAGCTGAGCTCGCTGCGTGAGGAAATGGTGGGGGGGTGATAAGAGTGGAGCTCACTCAATCCTGAGGCTCTGCATCTGGTATCACCCACAGCCCAAACATACATACGACACCGGCTGACTGAAGGAGCCTGGAAAGGAGTGCAGTGGAGCGATTACTGAGGAATGCCAATGTTACTGGCAAATTATACATGATTAGTCATACTGTAAGGTTTTCAATCCCCTATCCTGCAGGACTGGTAAGTGCCCGTCCGGGCGTGATGCTCCCGAAGGTGCAAACACCCCTCACTGTTCATGTGCTTACAGAAACTGGCATTTTCCTCAGGGGTTCACCTGTGCGGCAAAGATTGACGGGGAAAAAGATTTGTTTTTGGCTGTGTCACTCTTCAGTCCAGGATTTCCCTTCTTATTTATTTATTTATTTTTATTTGCAAAGTGCATGCTTTCACAGCTTCCATTCACTGAGCATGCTCAGCAGGAGAAGTTCGTTGCAGGCGCTGGATTAAGTTTGCGGTGCCACCGGTTTCTGGTTATTGCTCCTCGCACAGATATTTTTTACTTTAAAGGATATACAAATCACAATCTTTGGGTATTTTGTGGGGACAAAACTTCCACATAAGCCGTCTTCCAGGGCCACGATGTGTTCACCAACAACAAAAAGAAAAAAGAAAATACGTACGTATGGGGAGGGGGTCAATGGGCACCGCCGTCCCAGCTGAAGAGTTGGCGCATCAGTTGATCCAGTCACGTTACAGAAGCAAAAACTAACAGCCGCGGCGCTCAAATTAATTTAACTCTCTAATAAAAGCGCTGCTTTTTGAACTGTAACCTGATCTGAACAGCAACTGCTGCGCGATAGTTGGCTTTTCTTTTGACTTGGAATTTTAATGCAGCTTTATTTTTCCTCTAGAAGAATCCTGGCAACATCGTGAGGCAAAAGAAAAACAAAGTTAAGTGATTTCTGACCAAAGACAGAAAAAATAAATCTAAATCGATTAAGAGAAGCAACCGCTTTCTCTGTTATAGGAACACAACGATGTCGGGGGGATTGTGGGAATCAGACTAACCAACGACTTGTTCAACACATTAAAAAAATCAGCCGCCCTAACTGAAGGTTTACTTTGGAGGTGAACGTTTCTTTTAAAGCAGCAGAAGCAACTAAGGTCTATTTGAATATTTGTAATTGGATTTAGCCTTTATTTGACCACTTTGACAATCAAAGATGTCTTTGACATGGGAAACCTGGTCTAGAGCTTTTATATTTTAGTCATAGTTTCCTCAGTAATGTGTTTTTCTTCTTAAATAATATAAAAAGCACATAGATGTTATTTGTGGTGCGATGTGTCGTTTGTTTCACTGCGCTGTATTTTTGCTCCGTAGATCTTAAATTTGTCACAATCTGGATGAAAAGCGCATCAGACACACATCAGGACGGTCATTTTCCACTTTTATATACACAAACCTTTCCATTAACTTAACTAATCCATTAACTAACTACTAACTTTTACTTAATGTACAAACATGGAAATAATTTTGATTAAAAAGACTCAAAGAGGACGAAGAAGAACTAGTCAAACAATGGCACACTCGGGGTTTTATCTCAAACTACAGCATAAAGACTTCACACATATTAAATTTGATGTTTCATTTGGGCGTGGTTTCAGACACAGCTTGCATCACACAGTAGACGATCGTGTTCTCAAGAGTACCGTGCCGCTGGTTTTGGTACCAGAACCCAGTGGAGCATAGTACAGGTACTGCGATACGCTTCTCAACCTAACACAAATAAGTGGCTATGTGAATGAACCGCACAGCTCGTAAAGCAGCGTTTAGTTGTTATAGGAGACGACTGAGACGTGGTCGTACCACCAGCGGGGACGGGAGACCGTGAGAACATGCTGACAGTTCCTAGAAGTAATCAAATATTCCCTCAAATGAAAATAAAACTAGTATTTTTACCATGAAAAGCTCCTTTGCGCTGCTATAAGAATCATAAACGGGTTACAGTGGTTGGGAAATGAAAGTCATCTTGAACCATATTATGGGACTGTTTCAACTAATGTACACCGTTTATTTGTTTTGTTTGATTATAATAATTAAAACGATGTAGTTTTGAAAGCATATACAACTTCACATGCAGCACTTATCACTTTAACAAAGGCAAAACTAAATAAAACTTTAAAACGCCCAAGTGAAACTCCTTCGGTGCACAAACCAACCTACCCGAGGCCTCTTCCAGACGACGCGTCCGATCCTGTTGCCCTGGTAAAAGAGGGAGTCGTCGGTGGCGGCGAAGCGGGGGTCCTCAAACAGCAGGCCACTCTGCAGGCACTGCCTCTTCAGGGTGGAGTACTGCTGCCCCTCGAAGGCCTTCACTGAGGTGAACATACTGCAGCCCTGAAGCACAAAACCCAGATGACAAACACGAACATCCGTCAGACCGAAGCTGTGCGAACAAGTTCTAGACTCGCACGCTTGCGTCATGTCCCCATACTGACGGTGTTTCTGTTTTTATTAACTTTTTATTCCTTCTTTTAGTCAGACATCTGGCAGTCTGACAGCAGAATCCAGCCTACTGTAATACCTTAACAGTAAACACAACAGAAAGTCGATGTGTGCTGCTGCCCTGAGCGCCGCCTGGACTCATGGGGTCAAAAAGATTAATCTGTCAATTCACTGATATCCTCCAGGGCCTCATTACCGCCGCTGTGTGTTGGAGGGGCCATGGACACATTGATCAGCTGAGGGTCTGCAGAGGGCCTGGCATGTCGGGGCGGAGGCAAACTCAGAGCTGTCGAAGTGATCAATACTGAGGCATTGGAGAACAAATGACGAATCTGTCTACTGATCACTGACAGGAGCCGACTACTAAACCTCGAGTACAGTTCCTCAAAAGACTGAGTGACTGAATTTGATTTGAGCTCCTGAACTTACTGAAACTGTGCCGGAGGTTTGGCTTCTTTTCTACATCTTTTTCTTAGGTTTCACCCTTATAGCTTGGTTTTTTATTCAATTATTTGAATCTGTTTGAGTCCTGAGTCCTTGTTTGTTTCTTTCTCCCCAGCAACCCAGGTTTGATTCCCGGTCTGTTTACCTTTGTTTCTTGGTTTCCCCCTCATCTTGTCACCTTCATTTCCTCTCTTAATTAAAGCCACTGGAGCCTGAAGACCGAACAAACTTGGGCTACATCAACACAAATGCATCACACCACTAATCTTTTGACCCTTATATTTTTTTGTGATCGTGCAATCACATTAGGCAACAGCGCCTTTATTTTTCCGGTTTTAGTTTCCTAAAATGGTCTAGACCAGTTTGTTTTCGCTTCTCTTTCTTCAGTCGCTATCGGTTTCCACAGGAGGAAGGAGAAGGACCCGTTAGAGATCAAGACGAATCCACATTACACAGATCAATACAGGCCTGTTACACTCAAGGTTAATGTGACAGCCCACTTCAGTTTTAAAGATTTGCCCCCGTGACCCTGCAAAGGATAAAACAGGTATAGAAAATGGATGGATGGAGATTCGCCCAGATTCCTCTGAAACTCTCCTAATGTATCCGCGTGGTGATTAATCAGGATCTTCATCAGTTTCTTTAACGTAAGTGCTGGTATGAAGTAATCTCATGTAAGAACTGTATCAATCAGCACAACCATGTCTGTTAAAAAGCTTTGAACATGTAAGGACTTCTCTGGAGTTATGGGAAGTTTCAGAAAAGAAAGTGGATGCAGAAGAACTGCACAAATCTTTCCTTTATATATGCTTTCTCTCTCGTATTACAGCCGTGACATCATTCACTAATCTGTTTATGCCAAACAGAGTTTCACCGTGTCATCCTGGTAAATTGTAATAACTGCAGAAATTGTGTTGTTATTGTTTGTTCGAGACGCTGATGGAAGTCTTCGTAGTTAGTGACTAAAAACAGTAGCTTATAAAATACTCAATCATCCAGGTCCCGGTAATCCTAAAAAGACTGAAGTGAATACAAACACACTTGTTTTTTAATTTTATAATGTAATATAATATAATACGTTTTTTTATACAAAGTCCTCAGACCAAACTGATTTGGTTCAGGTTCATAAAATACCCTGAAAATATTGACGGAGAAAAACAGGGTAAACGGTCCAAAGATGAAATAAAGAAATTTGATAGATGTGTCTTAAGTTTATTAATTCAGACAGTTTTATTTGTACGGAATTTTCACTTAATGTTGGACAAAGTGTTTTACAGAGTTTAAATCCAAAAAATATTTGTGCCCTAAATAGTGAGTAGAATCATTTAAATTAAAAACAAATGAAAAAAAAAATACACAAACCTGAAAGTCTGAAAAAAAAATCCAAAACATATAACAGAGATAAAATAAACTCCAAAATCTTATATTTCCTTATTGATTGTTCAAAGAAAAAAAAATATACATACATATACATAAATATATACAAATAACAGAATTAAAAGCCAAGTGAAAAGACTGTCCTTGAATTGTGTTAAATGTAAAAAGAAAAAGAATAACAATATTTTTATTTGATTCCCTGCCAAGCCGAGCTAGCCGGCGTTTAACCGACTAGTTTACGTCCACATTTGTTTTTTAGATTATAATTAGATCTGGATCCTAGTTTGTTTTAGTGTGAAATAAACTGCTAAGAGAGTAAAGAACAATATTATTAATATTAATGTCTTGTTAATGTGGGACAGGGATGCGTCGTTGTTGTTCTTGGGCTTTTTTTGGACAAAAAAAACAAATAAAACAAATTGATTCAGATGTGAAGCAAACATCTGATACAAAAGACATTTATAAACAACAATTTAAGTAATTAGTTCATCGTTTTAATGATTTTAATAAAAACAACTACCTGTTCACCGTATACTCCTCTGAAAATCTCCCAAACCTCCATCTACATTTATATGGCATAAAGACGTTTTTAAAATTGAGGGAAAATGTAAAAATAAATAAAACAACTTTCCCGTCAGAGGAGACTTTTTTTTGTACCCTTTTAACTCCTTACCAACTACGCCTGCAGATTGGTTTCCTCTTTTACTTCTACTATTATTTGTTTATTCTTTGAAAAACAAATTACTTTAAAATCTAAACAAAAAAACAAAAAGAAAGTAAATGACTAAAAGCACACATTTCTGGACACATTAGAATTGCTCATATACTTTCTAAAAGTGTCATTGCAAAGCGACGCAGAAACAAATGCACATGCAGTTTACTGTCAAATAACGTCGCCTTTACCTGCCTGGAGCTGAGCTGCTCACCTCCTGCAGAGGTCAATAACAGTGAATATCTGAGGATTCAGGCACCGAACGTTTCAGACACTCAGACAAATGTGACCGTTTAAATACCTGGCATGCTGACTCAGAAGCCTTCCCAGTTCAAGCATCCTGCAGAAGAATTTCTACATGTATGGATCTGCAGAAACAATCATTCTCATTTACTGGAGCCTCTAGTCAGTTTCCATCTCTGACTTCAAATAAATATTCAAGAGCATTAACAGGCTAACTGACTCCTGAGCAAGCGATGAGGTCAGTGTATTCGGGAATGTGAGGTTGCAGTTGGAATCTAAATCTAACAGATGGCCCGGAGTCTTGGCTCGTGACTGCGATGGGGAAAACCATGCTGTCATCTGGCCTCTGTGGGCTGCCGACCGCATTACCTGCAAAGAACAAATCCTGAGAAACTAATGGGTTTTATGCCTTTAATGCCACGCTGAGCAAAATAACAACCTCTGCTGTTACTGAAAACGGTCCGAAGATGTAATTATTGGGCTCATCTAATGTATCCTCATGTCTGCAATCAGTTCATCAGTTAATCTTCTAATCTTGCCCAGTTGTGACACAAGTAAGGCACAGGATGAGCTATGAGCTGAACATGACACAGTTTTACCTTCTAAAGTCTAAAGACACAAACGCACTGTCCAGTCAAACACTATTTCCTTCTCTAGTTGGGGATCACTAAGTTCTGGCAAAAAGAGTCAGATTCCGCAGCTTCTACCAGCTCAACACTTTTGACCATTTTGATCGCTGGGAGGCTGTTGATAACAAAGGCCAAAACTACGAGTTTTATAAGCTCTTTTCTTTTGTTAATCTTCTTTAGTTGCGTCTAAGAACATCCAAAGTTCATTACATTTTTTTTATTCATTTCTCTACAATCATGTTTTTGAGCAAGAGAATGGCTGTGTGAGGCTTTCAGGAAGCGTCAGGAACGGCATACGAAGTAAAAGAAATGCCAAAACTGCATGTGGGTATGAAGCTGAATAAAAAGGTCCATCAGGAGAGGAACAAAGCCAAAATGGGATTACTATACAGGAGAGTTGGTTGATCTCCAGCTGGAAGGTCGCTGGATGGATCCCAAGCCTTGTCATGGGATTAGAAGGATGAGAATCAGCACCTCCAAATGAGACTGCGGTTCCCAGTCGGAAAAGATGAAATGCCGTCTCCGGATCGGGAGTGAAGTACTGCCTCAAGTTGAGGAGTTCAGGTATATCAGGGTCTTGTTCACAAGTGAAGGAAGAATGGAACTGGAGGTTGATGGATGGATCAGTGCAGCATCTGCAGTAATGCAGACCCTTCACCGGTCTGTTGTGGTAAAAATGGAGCTGAGCCAAAAGCCGAGGGTTTCAATCTGCTGTTCCTACGCTCACCTATAGTTACGAAAGACCAAAGGAACAAGATTGTGCATGCAAGCAGCTGAAAGGAGTTTCTTCCAAGGGCGGCTGGATTCCCCCTTATGGGAGATGGGTTAAGGAGTTCGGTCATCTCAGAGGGAGAAGAGTCGCTGTCCTTCACATCTACAGGAGCTGAGGTGGTTTGGGACGCAGTCTGGACGCCTCTTTGGGGAGCTTTTTTTAGGATGTCTAACCAGGAGGAGGCCCAGAGACAGAAAAGGGTCAGCGGTATTTTACAGATGGATGGATGGATGGATGGATGGATGGATGGATGGATGGATGGATTTTGATTCAAAGGATAAAACAAACTGAGATGTGCTGATGTCATACATCAGTTTGTGCCTAGAATAAGTGCCTGAACTTCAAATCCATATGAGCAGAAGAGGATACATCAAGAAAGTAGGATGCATAAAATGGAGGGCAAGAACTATGAAGTTTAATCTATTTCTTCTTTCACACAGAAACAACAAAATCATTAAAAAAACATTTTAGGCAGGTAAAGGGCATATAAATGAAAATATGCATTAGAATAGGTCTTACTCAAATGTCAAAGGCGTGCAAGTCTGTAATTGAGAGAGTGGGGGGTCATTCCAGAGAGTCGTGACTTGAAAAGGTGAAGAACTGCTGCGCTAAAGTTCAATCCAGTCACAGGTTGCAGACGGGCTGTTTATCATTATTATTAATAACAACAAGTGCTCGACCCCTGAAAGACGGCCATCGGCCACGAGATGGTTGATGACGCAAAAATCCGACCACAATACGTATCTGCAGAAAAGCTTCACTGTGGGAGGAGAAAATATGCAGCGAGACTGCAGAGAGATGTTTGAGAAGATGTGATCTATGATGATTTATGACTTCAGCTTACTCACAAGTAGGGAAACAAAAAAAAAAAAGACAGGAGGATATTTAATGTAAACTCAATACAACTTCCAATACAAATGGGAGTAACGTGCACGGCACACCTTCGCAGAATAAAAGGCCCATCAGTCACAAGATGACAAAAAAAATGAACATTTTCTTCACTCACTAGTCTTAGATGACAAATAGAAAAAAGCCTGGGTGGCTGACCACTAGATGTTCTCAACAAGGAACTTATATCATTGAGTATTAGTTGTATGTTAAGCAAATGACGGTCATATTAGGAATGCCTGATGTCTGGGCATGAAAATACAGTATGAGATGTGGCCCGCCCATGTTCCCCGGCTTGTTCATTCAATGGTATTAGAAGACCGGCATCTTGTGAGGTTAGATTTCAGAGGAGAGGTTATTGTGTTAATAGACCAGCTGCAGTCCCAGACGTGTCCGTGATCTGCTCTAAAACCGAACATCAGCACAGGCTCCGAACGGCCCTTCCTTCGTTTCTAAACGCCTGGCTGCTGCTAAGCAGACGTCAACACTGATCTTCCTCAGCCAGAGTTGCCTGGAACTGGCACAAGTGTCACATTGTGCCGAAGAATGGTGCAATGGCATAAACCTTAACTGCTGCACAAATATGATGCTGACACCGACAGCAGTAACGTGCGGCTACTGATGCGCCACACCATTTCTATTGTCTAATTTTCCTAATCAGCTGATAAATTGGTCAGGAAACAGAAGATATCCAGATGAAGGTCCTTATTTAAAAGCAGATACAAAAGGAAAGAAAAAACTCTTCATTAGTTTTTTTGGTTGTTTTTTTAAGCACATAAATGTTGCCATTTTAACCATTAAAATGCACAAATCTGGGCTCACAATATCCTGGACTTTCCCATCGGTTTGATTTAGGCCACTGAAATTCTGACTTTAGCTGGAATGGGCTCCGGCAGACCCCTGTGACCCTGAAAAGGATAAAACGGGTGCAGAAAATGGGTGGGTGGATGGACGGACGGACGGACGGATGGATGGATAGATGGATGATATCAATAAAAATGGTGTTCAGTTTATCTTCGTATGTTCAAATGAGGAAAGTGAAGTTTTGACAAGTTGACAGTTAACAGCTGACAGTTGGTGGACAGCTGGTGACCAGCCAGTGGTTAACCATCAGCACTTCTACCCATCAGCACTTGATCGTTATGGTAGTCAAGACAAGTCCAGAACGCTCGCCGACACGTCTCCAAACTGAAAAGTATTATCCAAAAACCTGGCATTAGTTTTCATTGTTATACTGCATTATCCTCAAAACTTCAGATCTAGTGTTGGATGGCTAATAGTGGATGGGACATGATATTTTTCTAAATTAAACTAACTCAGAAGTAAAATCATTTAATCTTACCCTGTGGTTAATAAACAAAATTGATCCTGGATGTTGTCATCTGCGATTGTGACGACAGTGAGACAAAGGTTCTCCGGCTTGCCCTGTGATTTGTAAACCCTCGTCTCCAATTGCACCTTATTACCAACCATATCTATTTTTAGATTTTGTACATATCCACCTATGGCATATTTAAGTCCCATTTAAATCCTTCTCTACAAATGGTCTTTTTAGCTTTGGGAGAAGGTTTTCACACAAGCAGTTACCACTAATACTGTAAACAACCCCGACAGATTGCCTGAGTTAGCAACAGTAACTGGGGGGGGGGGGGGGGGGGGGGGGGGGGGGGGGGGCTGCGACTTAAAGATAGGTCAGTTTAACACCACAGCATTTTTTGCTCGTCTGTCTATTCACTGCTGCTCATCTCAGGATACTTTCCAGACCAGAGATCATTCCCAGGTTGGGGTGGTTTTGGTCACAGTGTGCCAGCACACAGCACCATGGACAGTGCCAGCACGTAGAGCAGTCTGTACAGCACCATGGACAGTGCCAGCACATAGAGCAGTCTGTACAGCACCATGGACAGTGCCAGCACATAGAGCAGTCTGTACAGCACCATGGACAGCTCTGCAACTTTTTACATCAACTCCAAAAGAGTCAGAACACTGTGTAAAATCTAAATCAAAATAGAACGCAATAAGTTACAAATATAAAAAATACATTTTATTCAAATCAGAACAGAGAAAACATATGAAATGTTTAAACTGAGGAATTGTACCACCTTCAGTAAAACAGTACTGAGATTTGGAATTTGATGGCATGAACACTTTATTAAACAGTTGGAACATTGTGATGTTTTTAGTACCGTGCAGCATCCTGTTTTCTTTAACAAGTCAACATACGCTGAGTTTTTAATAGAGAAATTTTGTCCCTTTCTTGTGTGATACGGTGTTGGAGCTGTGTTTCCTGCACTGCCTACTCTGTCTTTTTTGTTTGTTTGTTTGTTTTTTCAGATGGTGACAAATCTCAACTGCATGCAGGTCACTTCAGCACCTGGACTCTTCTACTATGAAATCATGCTTTTATAAATGATGCAGTACAAGGTATTGAGTTACTAAAGAATCTTAAATAATTGTCTGGCCTCAGGCTAGTTTCCCACTTTGCTTCAGCCCATTTTAAATGAGCTTAAGCTCCACAGAAGCCAGCTGCACTTATGGCTCATGTTCACCTACGACTTCTTTGCATGACAGAGCTTTAACCTACATTTGTGGATGCAACTGCAAATTTCTGTAAGTGCTCATGACCCCATGTAGTGTTTTTCATCACAGAAATATGCCTTTTTTTGCGAGTAGTGCCTGAGCATCTGAAGATCCCAGGCATCCGGCGTTGATTTTCAGCTGTGTCCCCTGCTCACAGGGATTTCTCCACATTCTCTGAATCTTTTGATTATATTATGTAACGGAGATGATGAGATATTAAAAATATTTGCAATTTTACGCTGAAAACATTATTTGCAGTCAGTCTCTCACAGATTGGTGAACCTCTGTCCATCATTTGAGAGACTTGGCCTCTCCAAGATGCTCTTTTTATACCCAATAATCTCACTGACCTATTGACACTTAAACAAGATCAAACAAGATTTTTTTCAGGGCGTTTCTTACTTTTCCCATCATCTGGTGTCCCACCTTTTTTGATACAAGTTTCTGCTATCAAACTCAAAATAAAATAGTAAAACCTCTCTTTAGAGCTTCATCAGATTTGCTAATCACTGCATTCTGTTTTTATTACAGTTCACGCAGCATCCCATCTTATTTTAGAATCGGGCTTGTATTTGACCAGTAAGTAAGCCAGAACAACATGCATTTACTCACATCTAAACCCCAGTTAATGCTAGACGATGGTATGTTTGACGTGGTTAGACTTCTTCTTCTACACCTGCGCTGCCGTCACTACGAGAGCCTGTTGCTTTAACCGTTTGATTCCGAGCACCAGGTGGCCATGTTGTTGCTGGAGACTTCAGCATTGCAGGACTTCACTCAAAAGTTATCCCAAAAAACCCACTAAGAACCGCAAACAGCTTGTAGAGTGACTAAAAGAAAAAAACCTGAGGTAAACATCAAACATGAACATGTTGTGCTGTAATAATGCCACCATCACTGACAAATAAAGATTACAGGAAACTGCACCTCTTCTCAGGAAAAAACATATTTTTCACTCGGTTAGAAATCCCTGCAACCGTTCTCACCGCTGGTGCACAAAGCAGGAGGCAGCTGACTCTGGTGATGTCCTGGCCGAGAATCAGGGAGGACTGGATTGCTGCTGGGGGAGTAACTAATTGAGTCAGCTGCTGGTGACAGATTGATTACAGTAAGAAGTGAACAGGGAGCAGTAATGCACCAGTATAACCAGACAGGGAGGGGTGCCCCCCCATCCTGCATTAGGGAGGAGGGCTATCCCAGCTTCCCATCCTCCCAGCATAGTGATATCCCCTCTGCAGTATCTCCTCCCGACGCCAGAATCAGATACTGTAGGCTCGGCCCTGGCAGACAGCACTCAGATCGCCTCAGGTTGCTTCTTTTACATTTGCTGCAGTTACCACATTTCACTTATTTAAAAAGATGGGACTGTACCTGTAGCAAATACTATCATGATATACTTCCAAAATAGTAAATTGTTTGGTGCTTGACAGCCACTAGTGAAAGCCATAATCCAGTTAAAAGGCTAATAATGACAATTAGATGCCTTCTAGACAGCAACCTTTTGACTAAGACATTAAATCTCACCTGACATGAATGTCCATGTGTATTCAAGAGGATAACTGTGGCAAAAAAGCATTGATTGAAACTTATCCTAAGATCAATAGTGATTATCTCCCTGGTGGAAATCCCCACAAAGATGTAAGAACCTCAACTTTTGCACCATTATTCCTGGCAAGTACTCAGAACTGAAATGTACACACAAGCATAGACTGTTGGTGTGTGTTCACTCCTTTCTCGGCACTCTGCAGAACAACATACTTCTGAAATTATTAATTTATTGCACTGCATGCACAAGAATACAGGCTCCACTGCATCACGTAGGAAGTCCCGCTCTGATTTCAGCAGGAGGCAGAAATGACAAAACTATGATTTCTTTTTGCACATATACTGCGTCCATGAACAATTAGAGCTACTCTGTGTGCGCCTGAAATTAAGAAAAACATTTGAAATATTCAACGAGCTGCAGGGAAAGCACCTTGCCAAATCTAATGAACGCCCATGCATGGCAGTGGAAGCAACAACAAGCCCGGGATCATTAAAAATGAACACACGTTAAAGCGGCTCTGACATTAATCATATATACCGCTGTTTTTGCGCAACGCTCGCATTTCAAGCCGCAGCCACACGTCGGTTTCACAAAGGTTTTAGTGCACCTTCACCTCCCGTCACGGCTCCACACACAGGCCGTGTAAATCAAACGGCTACGGCGAGTAAGTGAGAGGACCTCGGCTGTCCTGAGATTTAACAAGCCGCTTCGTGCGGTTCGCCGAACCGCCGCCTCGCTGCATCCCCGGCAGCCCTTCAAACTGCACCTGCCTCCGCGGGAAAAGCACCCTGAACCGTAGTTCACGGAACGGTTACCTGAACCGAGGCCTCTCCCGTGGCAACGTGGGTCTCTCTCGGGTCCTCCTCCGAGGGGCGGGGAGGAGGGGGTCCAGCCGGTCCGGCTCTCACTCTCCGGGGGCTGCAGGGACTCCTCACCACGCTCTCCCTGGTCCGGTGACGGAGCTCCGCTCTGCTCTTCAGCGTCAAGCTGCGGTGTCGCGACAGGAACTGGAGTTCTCGGGATTTCAAAATAAAACGAACGCGTTTTCTTCAGGGACTGTATAAGCAGAACTGAACAACATCACCTGACGCAATTTACAGGTTTTCTGAAAAATGCTTGTGAAACTTCTTTTTCCTCGTGCTGTGTGGTACATGTTACTCGGGGGGTATAAGCTGGTCATTTTATTTCAAAGTTAACTATCTTTGCATGGTTGACTTAGCTTATGCTAACCTTTGCTCGCAATACTTTGATGCTAATTAATACTTATTCTAAGTGTTGCTACCGAAACGACACCCAAAGTGGGCAGACCTCCGCTGGGACCAGTCCATCGTTCAGCTTGCTGCCCCTGCTAACAGGGCTGGTGGCTGTAGCTTGGAAGGATCCTGAAATGACTCTCTGTAGGCGTAGCGAGACAGAGAACATGTGTGTGACTGAGAGGTTCTCTTGGGAGTGACGAGGATGGATGGGATCAGGAATGAGAACATCAGAGGGACGGCACATGTTAGATAATTTAAAGATAATGTCAGAGAGGCTAAATTAAGATGGTTTGGACCTGTACAGAGGAGGGATAGTGAATTTATTGAGAAAAGGAAGCTAAGGTGGGAACTACCAGGAGGCCTGGAGGAAGACCAAAGAGGAGATGTATGGTTGTAGTGAAGGAGGACACGAGGTTGGTTGGTGTGAGAGTAGAGGATGCAGAGGGCAGGGGTCGATGGAGACGGATGACTCGCTGTGGCGACTCCTGAAGAGAGCAGCCGAAATAAACAAAAAAGACGGAAAGCATTCGTATAGTTGCCGTCCACTGACTTTAAATAGCGTGACATCAAGCACTGCTGAACTGGAATGGGGGTCCGTTGGAAAAGTTGCTCCCATCACAAGTTGAGAAAAGAAATAGAAAAATCTTTTCAGGCGTAAACATCAGTCAATCAAACTGCACCTGCACAGTCTAGTGCTAGTTAAAGAAAACGGCACGTTCATTAGTTTGACCAGTGTCGAGGAAGTACTGAGGTTTAGTACCTCAGTAAAAGTACAAATACCCTGCAAAATATATACTCAAGTTAAAGAACAAGTGCCAAATCAAAAGCTTACTTAAGTAAAAATACTAGGTAATAACTTTTAAACTGACTTAAAATTATGTTCAAAAGTAAAATTCTGTGGATGCCAAGTTATCTACCATTTAATAACATCGGAACCTTTTCTCCGTGCCTTTATTTTGAAGGAATAAAGAGGAAGTACTGCGTGTTTTTGTTTCCGCGCGGTGACAGCTGTCTTAATCTCAGGACGCTTTTGGGGGGTATCGGCGAGGGTTGGGGTGAACTCGCACTGCGCATGCACCCACCTAACGGCCTGGCGTAATCCCCCCGTCATAAACAACAATATGCTGTAATTAAGCAGCGATATCCCCTAATTAAAGCCTCCTTACACGTGACCTCAGCGCGGACGTAGCATCTAAAAGCGTTTAAAACCAACACACGGTCAAAACAACGCGCTGAGAATGAATCCAGACCTTGTTGTTTGGACAGTTGTTGATTAGGGAATATTTCTGTCTGTAATGCAACAAATACGACAGATGTGCATGTTTAAGATTAAAACGAATTTGTTCATTTTCTGAAATAATTTTACCGAGGAGCCCTTATTTTGGTAAAACCAGCAATCTGACACTGTAAACAACAACTACTACTCAAAGATTTAGGAATCAGGTTTTGTTTTTTTAAGTAAATTGAATGTTTGAATAAGAAAGACTGTTTTGGACATGCATGTAATTCATTTTGTTTTTGTTTTCTTGCTAATCCACTAAGACACAATGAGTCCGATGCAACACGTAATATAAGGACAAATAAATAAAATGTATTTATTATTAGGCTTTGGAGACACTGTGTTGCTTTATTACTGATATTCACATCCACAGATGTGCTGTTTGTGCTCCGCTTTGTTTAGCACAGGATGATCTACAACAAATATGTAATCAAGTCCGAACTGTAAATCGACCTTTAGCAGTAATAACTTGTGGAGGAATTTTGGCCCATTTTTCTTTTATCGCATTGCTTCAGTTCGTTAGGATTTCTTGGGAGACACCTGTGGGTGTTTCCGCCCCCCTCGGTCACTGTCGCCCAGTCAGACAGGAGTCGTTTAAACTTTTACAGCTTTCAACTACAACTACAACTCTAAAATATGGATTTGGTTCTTATTTAGCCATTTTGATGCAGTTTCGACCAAACTTTAGCCGCCACACAGATGGCTGTGAGGCGCTCAAGTGTGTATTTGGGTTTCGTCAAACATGCCGCCGGGGATTTAGACCAAATAAACGATGGTCTTCTTCTTCTAGTGCTGTTATGGATTTAAAACATGGTCAGTGAGGCCAGATGTAGCTCCAGGGTTTCTTTATTTTTCTCTCAGCACTGCAGGGTCCGACTGTGGAGAAGATTTGCTGGGACGTCCACTCCTGGGAAGATTACCAGCCATCTCAGATGTTATCCACTCCTGAATAATCTTTCTCACTTACTTTCACACAAGCGCTGATGATCAGCAGCACCTGGCTGCAACTTACCTTCTTAGATCCTATCAAAGCAGTAAGCGGGGTACCCAGTATTTCCCACATGGTAGTTTTAGTTTTGGCTTAATTTTTGTTAAATGGATAATGGCACAGTGATAAAAGTTACACGTTATTGTTCAACAGAGGTTGTAACCTCACAAGACTTAAGCTTAAATTAGATTATTGTTTTTGTATAAAGATATCGGATTAACTTTGGGATCCACCAGTGTTATTATTTACGATCTAGTTTTACAATTCTATTTTAAAATTTTGAGTTTGAGCAATTTCTTTACTATTTTTTGATTATTTGTTTTATCAGATTGTTGTGCTGTTGTCTATTTTTTGGTCTGTTAATAGCTCCAAATCATAATAACCAAAATGATCCATTTACCAACCGACACCAAGTCTGACGAACATTATAACATCATTGAAAATGTATTTTATGACATTTTGAGGAAAATAAGAGCTGTCCATTTGCATACCAACTCATCATTTTTGGCTCAACTGATTTTTATTTATATTTTAAATCAAAGTAACCAAGTATCACATCTAACTGGAATTTTAACTGCAGAAATATGCCTGGAACGTTAATGGGAATAAAAATTGTCATAGAAACGCGATGCACTGAAGAAGTGGCATTAAAGGATAACGCCAACAAATTACCTAAAACTGCTGCTGACTATAGTACTTATACTCCATGTCAGTGAATTTAGAGGCGCTCTGGGATAACTCAAGTTGGACTTTTATTTACAGGTGGTGATTGGAACTTCATCAAAGCTCTAGCACCATCTACTGTTCACAAGTTCACTTTTTATTACTGCCGTTTCCTCCATAACACCAGGACCGGTTTATCTACAGGAGAGAAAAGTCTAACGACCTGTCCAGGTGGACCCCTGCCTTACAGGCTCCGACAGACCCCCGTGACCCGGAGACGGAGTAAGCGGGTATAGATGATGGATGGATGGAGAAAAGTCTAACCTGGTTCGACAAACAACATTCCAAAAGAAAAGCTTCTGCGTTAAATTTGAGAGAGTATGAAATGATTTGCAAACCCCAAATTCGTATTTAATTCACAAAGGATAAAATATGTCAAATTACATTTTGATGAAAAATAGTCACTCATTTTGAATTTTATGGTGGCAACAAATGAAACAAATGAAACGTCTATAGCTTTCAGTACTTCAGGGAAGGTCTTGCTGCTTCCAGCATGCTGCATGTCTCTGTAGCAGAAGGGTCCAGGTGCTGATCCGGCTTGTGTCCGGGCCACAACTTTCACCAACTGAAAACTTTGGACTGTGGACGCTCAGACAAGAACGGGACTACATCTCCCACATCTCTGCTCTCCTCAGTTTTCAAACATGCACAGACTTTTGTTAAAAGACGAAAAGATGCAACACAGCTGTAAACATCCTCCTGCTTGTTTTCCATGTTCCATTGTGCATAAATATAAACATCCTGTTTTTATTTACACTTTTAGACATGCAAACATTTTTAGGATAAAGGTTGTTCATTAAAGCTTCTGAAAGCGCTCGTACATGAAATCCCAGGATTAGGGAATGCAGAGCCAACATGGACAGAATTCCTCTAGGTACCGTGTCAAGACGCAGACTTTAATTTTCTTTTTTTCGCTGCACAAACACTTCGATTTGAGGACCAATAAAAGCAGCTTCTGCACTTGGACTCGTGAAATGACCCCGCCCCCGATGATGAAAGACAAGTCTGCATATCGTTTTGTAATAAGGTGCTGTTTATTTATTCATTCCATTATTCACATCTCATGTTACACGCTCTTATAGCTTTGAACTGTAGTACTTTGTAACACTGTCGTCAGCCTCTTCTCCCAGGCTTCCTGCAGATGAGAGGGCCGACCTCTCGGACTCCGACACCCCCCTCTGTCCCTGGGTACATCTGGTGGAGGGGCTCTGATCACAGCGATAAGTGACCCCACGTCCACCCAGGAACAGAGGCTCGACGGGGTCGGAGCTGCCCCTACGTTGCTTCAGTCCTGCGAACCGTGAGGTGCTTCTCGTTTTCATATTGTATGTGTGTCCAGATTAAGTGTTTTATCACTTTAACCACGACAGCCGAGTCACAGCTGCATCACAGCTCCGTGATAAAGTAAGTGGATAATAGCAGCGTTGCCTCCGAGGTAGGAGGGCAGCGGTTTGTTCAAGTTGTCTGGATTTGACATGGATTAAAAGTGGACTGCTGATATCTCGAGTTCCTCAGCTTTTCCTGTCAGCATGCCTTCAGACTTGTGCAAGCGTCGACCAGGAGAGTGGAAGCAGCTGCCTGCGTGGCTCACCGTGTCTTCAGGAAGAGACCACCGACGTTCATCAGCCTCGGCTGGACAGCAAATGAAACTCCCCTCTGCTAAAAACAGTTATGACCACTTGGTGCAGACTCCCACTGCGACTCCATTTACCTTTTAATTTCTTGTACAAGTTTAAGGCAGGAAGTTCAACTTTTTGGAAACAGGTCTCAGTCTTAAATGAATTCCTCCCTGCACAAGATGGAATTTATTTTCTTTTAAATAGAAGGACGGGGAGCCTGGAAGTATTCTAGTGTCCATCAGGCCGGATCCACTGAAACCAAATTCAAACACAAGTCACCCCTGTGCCGCGCTACGCCATGTAGATGAAGGTGTTTATATCCGTCTCATCCCGCTTTATGTACTTGTGATCTATCAGCCACTCGATCTGCTCCTTGATCATCTTCTTCTGTGGTAAAAACATGTTCTTTAGGATTTCCACCAGCTCCGTCTGCAGCTGGGCGTTGTTGATTCGCTTCCTCATCTTCATAATCTGGATGATGGCCTCCTGGAGGTGGATGAAGAAAGAAAACACGGGAAAGACAACAGTGAGGCGCCTGGAGAACACAGTTCCAGCTCAGATGTCAGCTGAACCTCCGTAACAGGAACTATTTATTCACGGTGAGAGCGGCGACCTGCTGTGGGCTCGTCTTCGTACCTGCGTTCTCAGGATCCTGAGCTGGACGATACCCTCGTTCTCCTCTTCTCTCATTCGCTCTGTGGTGAGCTGCAGCCGACCGATCAGGTTTATCTTCCCCCGTTTCTGAACCTTTGAGTTTTTTCTGTAATTTGGATGCGGGGGAAAGAAAACATCAACTATGTATCGTATTTACTGTTCAATAACACAGAACAGTCTCCACAGACAGAACTGTTTGGCATCGGTCATGCTGAATGTTCTTTAGAGGTTCTTACATGAGAGAAAACTCCTGGTTGACGCAGAACAACGTTCCTTCTGCGAAGTCTTTGGGGGACGACACCACCGGGTCGTACAACAACACCTGCCGCTTAAGTTTGGGGAACGCCACCAAAGACTGGGAGGAAAAAGAAAAAAATGAGACCCATAACAAGTGAGGACAGACTGCGGAGCTCTAGATCGTCGCGTATCATCCCAGTTTACCCAGAGCGTGCGGCGCAGCTCGGCGTCGGGCAGCTCGGTGGCCAACTTGAGGTTCTCAAAACTGATCCGCTCCCTCGGCCTCTGGTTCCAGGCGAACAGCACGGCCAGCTGGAACGTGGTCACCTCCAGGTCATACTGGCCCACTTCATTCTTAAAAGTTATCTAGAAAAAGGAAAGACTTCAACTTTACCTGTATGTATACTTGTATCAGGTGGAAACTGTACAAAACGGAAATGTTTAACTTTAAAGGAGGTTTGAAGAAGGATCACATTTTTGTGCTTCAAAGCAGACAGTTGTGGTTGAAGCAACTATAACAACCTTGTCGTTTTTTTAAGGGCTCAGAAGTCTTTAAATCTGAACTGCTCACTGACACACTTGTTTTGGGAGTTCTGTGACATCACACACCCTGATTAGGGCGGAACCATCCAGTCTCCTCGCCTTTATCTTGGCTCGGTTTCACATCTTGCTACAAATATTTTGCTTCAGGAGTTGGTTGAGCAGTTACTCCACCATGCAGAAGAGGGGGTGGAGTTAAGTTGTCTGACCCCGCCCCTTAAACCAGCTGCTATGAACTCAGCTGTAAAAACCTGGTTTAAAAGGGAGCTTTTGTGAGGTATTTTGACTAGAAATGCCAGAAAATTCAATAATAACTTGATTAACTGTCTGCTTTTTAAAGCTTTGGTCTCTTTTACGGTAAAAGTCCTTTACGGTTTGTCCAGTTCTTCTTATACAGTCGATGGGTGGAACCTACTTTTCTACACCTGGTTCTCAGGCTCCAACCGAACGTGACCTGGAAACAAACTGGAACACCACGATGCCACCTCGGTGTGGAGGAGCAGCAGAGGCGGGATGAACGCTCATATTGGCAGTGTCACAGTGCAATCAGCTGCAGTAAATTCAGTTTTGACTGGTTGGCCAAACCAAACTAGACATTTTATTCCAGCCATACACCAAACAACTCTTCAACAAACTTTTGAAGATTGTTATAAGACCAACGTATGGCACCGTGTCACGTCTCAGGTCTATAATCCTGCATTTGTCATTTACACGACCACATTCCTGCCACCTCACGAGACAACAATTCAGGCTGGTTTTTTTTTTAAATTCTTTTCCAGCTGTGTACTGCTCAACAAAAATAATAAAGATAAAATTATTATGGGGATTTCCACTTGAACGTCTGTGTTGCCACACTACATCAAGGACAACTGTGAGCCTCTACAGATACGTCAGTGAAGGTGAAAAGCAGAATGAGATAGTTATATGTTGTCTTCCCTCCTTCAAGGTTGCACTCACAATGCCGTTGGACATGAGGTGATGCCAGTGGAGCTTCCTGCCGCTGTGGTTCTTCTTGTAGAAGTCTTCAACCTCGGGTATCAAGTCCTCCAGTTCTGTGGGAAGAGAGACGAAAACCTTCTCGCTGCTCCTCGACCACGCTCCAGCATTCAGGATCTTTATGTTGACAGAGTCGGCTGCAGCGGAGGATGCAGAAAGCTTTCAGTTCACATTCACACGTTTTAAAATCTTGTTGAGTTTAAGTGCTTTAAGTTGTTAAAATTACTTAAGACTGACTTGAGAGCCAAGATAAAACTCTTCAACTGGCACCATATAAGCTTATTTATTTATTTTGAATGGAAGATTTTTTGTCTTTAATCTGGACAAACTGAGGATTGTTTTGTAGTTTCTCCCCAACTATAGTTTCTACGGCAACAAAACTGAGCTGCTGTTAACTGTGATTTAAACTTAGACCACCGCTGAGGTTAAAGTCGAGACAACTCGTCCGAGAAAGAGAGAAAATTTGTGCCAATATGCAGTTTCTGTATAAATATTCTGCAAGGTAATCCTTTAAATTTTATGCGGACACATAAACAAGAATACAATGGTTTCAAAGCCACTCGGTGGAGCAATCCCACCTCTAACCACACGAGGGCAGCACATGCGTCTCCTGGTGTAAGACACTGAAGTGCACCTCTAGTGGCACAAAGTGGTATCACAGATGTGCCTGCTCATCCTGATTCACTAGCTGAGTTTTGCCGGTGGCTTCTTTGTCATCACAGCAGGTCTTCATGCCCTCATGTGGTCCACCAGTACTGTTATTTTATTGTCTTTGCACAGATAAAACGTTATTGTAGCGTCATATTTGATTTATTTTAAGTGTATCGCTCCATACTTTTGTAAGAAAAGCCGGAATAATATAATGACCAAATGTCACAGAAACTGGCTGACAAAGTTGATTTAAAAAAAAAAAAAATCTAGTATCTACTTTTATTTAGGTTTTCCCTTGCTCCTTCAAAGAGAAGCAGAAAAAAACTGAGAATGTTACTACAAGAAAAATGACTTTGGTGTTAAACCAGTTTTAGATGTGCAATCTTGTTTAAATCACTAATATTGATCTCTGTCACTGGGATGTGTAATGTAAAAGTAATCAATATTTCAAAGAGGGAAACCAATCACTCCAACAGACTGATGGAAAGGACTTTGCTGTCTGCAGATGCTCACATGAGATGAAAACATAAAGATTACCTGGTAAGGCGAGCTTGTTGTGTTTATGCATTTCTTTGAAAGACTGGTTGAGGTCCTCGGACACTTTGATGTCCTGAAACATCCGGGCCAGCTTGTTGACGTAGTCAGCCGGCATCCCGACTTCCTGTTACGAGGAAACAAAGCTTCATTTCTTTTGTAACGGATGGACAACTGCTTCTTTCACAGGTTTCTGGGGATCACAGCATCATTTACCGACTTCGTCATGGTGAGGTTAGACTCTGTAAACAAAATCCGTCTGTTCACGCTGGTGTACAGTATTTAGATTCCTGTGACACAGTACGATGTTGTGGTTGTGATATTTCTGGCCATTTGTTAAGTCACATGATTCAGACGTCCCTTTTCACAAAGACTGCAATGAATAATCGTTCCAGACGACAAAGATCAATGACAAAATTAGTTGCCAATAAATGTGATATTGGATTATTAGTTGTTAGTTAGTTACATCGTCACGCGTCAGTTTCATGCTGTGGATTAGAACGTAGATAATTTTGTCTGTTTCAGGTGGTTGATGCCACATGTTTTCAGACGCGCTCTCTGTCCCCTGGTGGGCGTGTCTCAGCTGTGAGTGCATGCACGCGTCTTTGTGATCTGTAATCTGGGCAGAACCACGAGACTGAGACAAAACTCTCATTTTCTACTTTCAGAAACCGTTTAAATGTTTGAGTTCAGGAGTAACGGTAATGAAACACCAACGTCAGAAACGTGACTAAAGACTGAATCTTGTCTGTGGCGGTCAGTGGTCGTACGTCACAAGTCCTGGTGACGCCGTAAAGACTCGTGTATGCGCGCAGACCTCCACTTCCCAGCGGTCTGCTCCTCTTTTCTGTTCAGGGGTCGCCACAGCGAATCATCCCGCTCCATCTAAGCCTGTCCTCTGCATCCTCTTCTCTCTCACCAACTAGCCTCGTCTCCTCTCTCTTTCAGTAGTTTTGTTAAACAGTCTAGAACGTCTGGTTATGAGAAGTACTCTGATAAATCCAGGTCGGTCATAAAGTGAAGCAGTCAAGTTAAATAAATCACACGTTTGACTGAAGAAATCATTTTAAATGTTTCCTTTTTAGTTGCAGATGCCTCAAGCAACTGTGGGGTGGTTTTAAAACCTATCAGCTAAATAAAATGGTTAGTTATTGAGCAATTCATTATCTGATTAGTAGATGAATCGTTTCAATAATTGATAGATTAAATGACCATTAGAACAGTGTTTAGCTGCAGGTCTACTTTTTACTAAACAGAGTACATGGAGACTCGCGTGTCAACATGCAAACGTCATCAGCAGATGTCGTACCCTGAGCCACTCCACCATGTTCTCCTCGATCTCGCTGTCGGCTGAGATGTCCAGGATGAGGCGACGGGTCAGGTGGGCTTTGTGGTAGCGCATGAACACATCTTTGTTCTGGACGTACTTCAGCACTAAAAGCTGCAAAAACAACACACAGCGGTGATTAATGAATTAACACTTAACTACCGTCTTCTACGGACTCCTTTGTGCCATCAATGAGGCTGCGGTTAATAATCGCAGACACACGGATGTCCCCTAAAACGTACCACTTCCTTGAGCTTGGCCTCGATCTCTTCAGAGGTGAGCTTCTTACTGAGCGGGGTCTTCCTCAGCAGCATGTCGCAGTAGTTGGCCAGCAGCTCTGGACACTTGGACTCAGGCTGAGTTTTTAACCCTACCCTGTAAAGACAGACGGACTGATTTCACTGCTTGCAACAATAAAAAGTAGAATGTGAAGGACGCGGCTTTTCTTACCCTTTCTGTTTCATAGGAAGCTCTAATTTAAATATAGTGGCATCGTTCACAACCGCTTTATACGCCTGTAAAGAGGTAGAATAAAGACTTATGAACATTTTCTGTTCCTCCGCTGCTAATGATGGCGCTGGCAGAGGTCTAACTCGCCTTGTCTCTTGCAGTCAGGAAGCGCGGGTCGTCCTGAAAGGCCTCCTTCACCAAGCGACTGAAGCGGTTGAACAGGGTCAGCAGCTGCTCCACGTACTTCTCAGAGTCCTGCAACAAAGAACGTGAGCTGCAGCTGCATCTAAATAACGCTGGTTGTTTTGTGACGAAGATGCAACGTGAAGATGTTCAGGTTCTTCAGTCGGAATAACCAACTTCAATCTGGCAAATAAACCCAAACCAATCTGGCAAAGTTTGATCAAAGCTGGATGGGTGAAGTGCTGTTAAGCAGCAGTTATGTGTTATGCTGTTCAGGTGTGTGGGAGCCCCAGACAAGTTTCCTCCTGGGTCAGTGAAGTGAAATGAAGATAATAAACTCATTTTTTTTTTATATAGTTTTGTGTCTGTGGAAGACTCACAGAGGTGATGGTCTCTGCTGACGCCACCATATCGGCCAGGCCTGCACTCATGATGTGCTCTTCCAGGTCCTTCAGCATCGGGTCGATGCCGTTGGGCACTTTATCCATCAGAGAGAACATCAGATGTAACTCTGCCAGGCGAGGAAGGGAGATACGGATTAGTAGTCTCTAAATAAGACTGCTTTGGTACCAGACTCATCCACTCTGCAGCAGCAGAAGTGTAATCAGTGCCAGAAGTGAAGAACTGAGCTTTAATTTGGCAGCATATTACGCAACAAGCAGAGAACCAGCTACTTTAAAACCCATTAGTGTGGACAACATTTGTGCATTTATTTAATCTGAGAGAAAGAATCAGAAACACTCACAAAATCCATTAAAGTTACAGATGCAAGTTTAACGCACTGGTGAAACCAGACAGAGATCCTAATTACAAACATTTTATCCAACCTAATCAAAGCTTAAAATCATTTATAGCTGTGACTTACATTTGAATCACAGATCATTTCTGCTCATCAGCAGTATGAGCTCATTTTCAGACGTCTAAGTGGATTTTTAGGAACCAGCAGCGAGTTGTTCTGATTTGAAAAATGTGATTTTCATGGAAAATTTCACATCTCACATGTTTTCCTTGGAAACTAGATCAGTTTCTCAAGCAACGCAGGTAATCTCATAGACAGCTGGTCCATCCTCGTGTCACAGCAGATGACATCCATGGACTCCACACATGCCTGGACGTGACTTGGACACGTCTTGGTCAGGACTATTTCCTGGATTCACTCTGATCAGACTGTGGTGGTGTGGAAATACTCACTCTCCGTCTCGTTTCTTTTGATCATGCCAGGACACTCGGCCAGGATCGTCTCTTTAAACGATGTCACCAGGGCATTGACACAACACTCCATTAACTAGAAGACCAAAAACGGGAAATATAAATCATGATTTCTGTAAAAGTAGCACAGCAGTTAATAGGCATTTATTCTGGCTTATCTATAAACATGTGGTTTAGGTGTGAAAATGTATTTGCAGTAAGAGAAATGTAACAAATTCGGATATTTACTGTAGTCCTTCTGAAAACATGAGAAATCAGGAAAGTGGAGGCTTCAAATTGACTAAATAAATAAGTAAACTTCAGGTTTAGGAAGTTGAGCAAAGACAAAACACTGTAGAAACAGATTTTCCAACCAACTCGGGTCCGAGCGGGTCACCAGAATGAGTCCCGGTTCGAGTCAAACTCACCGCTTGTACGGAGTTACAGTCGCGTCTCGTCTCCAGGTATCGCAGTGCTCGTTTCTCCTCTTCCCTCAGCTTCGAATCCGCCTGGTGACAGTGTTTATATGCCATTGGTTTGTTTTTAGATTCAATTCCATTTTCATATTTATTTATACAGTGGTCTGCAGGAGTAGTCCCCCCTTTGGCATGTTTCGTGTTTTGTCATCTCACAACCTGGAATTAACATGATTGTTTGTGAATTTGTCATTTAATTTACAGAACATGCCCAAAACTTTGAGGATGTTTTTTTTTTCTTTTTTTGTGTGAACCAAACCAGAAACAGGACAAAACAACAGGAAAAGTCAATGTGCATAACTATTCACCCCCCTAAAGTCCATACTTTGTAGATCCCCCTTTTTCAGCAATCACAGCTCCAGTCACTTTGGATAAGTCCATGAACTCGCCACACCTCGCCACCGGGCCACCTACCCATTCCTCCTGGTAAATCTCCTCCAGCTCCTTCAAGTTGGATGGTTTGCGCTGGTGAACAGCGATCTTTAAACCTGACCACAGATTTTCTGTTGGATTGAGGTCTGGGCTTTGACTAGGCCATTTCAACACATTTACATGTTTCCTCCTAAACCATTTAGGTGTTGCTTTAACCGTGTGTTTGGGGCCATTGTCCTGCTGGAAGGTGAACCTCCGTCTTAGCCTTAAATCAAGCGGAGTGGTGCAGGTTTTGCTCCAGCCACACGTGTCCTCATCTCATTGCTGCTATTCTGCTGATCTGAGTTTCTTGTTTTAAACACCTCTGTGTGAAGCTTAACGTTGATTCGTTTCTTTATGTCAATCCGCCAAAATGACCAGATCATTACGCTGTAAGTGGTTGACATAGGCTAAAGTTTAGACAGCACTGAGACGCCTCAGACCAAAGTTTTTAATGGCATATGCCTGAATACAGACAGTGAAAAAATGCCAGTCTTAGTTTTACTGGATGTCCGGGCTGCATTTGAAACAGCTGACCACAATATACAACTCAAACCACTGGAGAACAGGGTGTTTAAGTACGTTTTGAACCAGTTTGGTACAGTTCTGTACAGAACAGAAAGTACTTGTTGTCAACAGGTAACTTTACATCTGAGCAGACAGGAACCCCATGTGGAGTTCCCCAACGTTTGATTATTGTAACAGCATCTTTCCAGGTCGTCCTTTGTTATTATTACAAATGACTGCAGGTTCCCAGATAAGTGTAGTCCGGTGCAAATGAGGTGTATTTGCAGAGTAAATAATTTAAAGATCAGATGTCACAGACATGGCTCTACACTGCCTTCCTTAAAAAACTACCGACCATTACCATTAAATGATACGGCGACTGTTGAACAGTATCAACACATCTGGACCATGCTGTGACTGCACAGATGTGGAATTCTGCCTGGTTTAATCACAGAGGAGGTGTGAAGAGGTCAGCAGATCTTTCTGATTCAGCTCTCAACAGGCAGCAACACATTCATGAGTGAACTCACATATTTCATGTAGTTTTGGACTCCGTTCTGCTGGAGGTAGGATGGTGCTTGTGTTCTGTAGAACCTCTCGGTTGAATCCATGTAAGCTTTCTCAAAGTTGTCCCTGTAGATCTGCAGCTTGTCTTCATGGTTGGAGCACAGGTTCACTGCTCACAAAAAAACAAGAATAAAATACGTTACAATACCAGTGGTTCAAAGCGGACTCAGTCCATCCTTTTAAAAGGTCCCTTATTATGCAATTTTAAAAATCTTTTCATATCAATCAGGCACCATAACAGTCGTTTTTCTTTGATCACAATGCAATTACTATCTGAGTCTTGTGGAGCCTAAATCTTCTATTTTCATTTTTGCTGCAGTGTGCAGAACAAACAGACTTAAAAAATAAAATAAAAATCACTCATTCCCGCTGAGGACTGTGACGAGTTCAGTATTAACTTGTTATGTGGTCTGTGTGCGTTTCTGCTCGCTGCACAACAGGGACAGTAATGAAATAAAAACACCCCTCTGAATGAGGACGAAGCTGCCGTTTAGTGACGGTGCTGCCGCGTTTCTCACCGTAAGACTCTCGCACTCCGATGACCAGCTGGGAGTCGAAGGCTTCCCCCAGCCTCTCAGCGTGCACGAGCTTCATGGCACTGTCTTGTAACCTGTTTTTAATGTTGGAGAAGATGGACTCGTTCCACGTGTCCAGCATGAGCTGCAGAGTGATGCATAAGAGGACAGAAGAATGGAGAAATAATCTTGATCCATCTTTGGGTTCCAGAGGGAATAGTTGGCACTCCTGCTCTTCTCACCTTGCGGACGATGCTGTCCTCCACGTTGGACTTCTTGTTGCTTCCTTGCTTACCCATCAGAGTGATCTCCAGCTGGCAGAAAGGTTTGGGCAGGATGTCGCACTGCGTGAAGAACTTCCTCCACTCCACGATGTAGGCCTTCAACAGCGCTGTGTCATCCTGGTGGCTCAGCACCCGCTTAGAGAGGGCGAGAAACACAATTCAGGGTCCAGTTGTAACCTGCAGAGTCCAACTGATAACAGTTAAACACAAGATCGGAATTACAACAGTTAATGATGTTAAACTTAGAAATTAGGATTCTGGTTTGAGCTTCATAATATCAGAGAGCCGTGGACAATACTGTGTTAGTGATCGAGGACAGTCCGACTCGTCTTGTAACAACATTTTATCAAAGTGAAGGTGAACTTTGTTGTCTTACACATGGGCTCAGTATATTGTTAGCCCTAGATATCAGGTGAAAGACACCACCCGCATACTAATGAGAAAATGGGGTTACGAAAGTAACTTCAGTGTCTCCTTGTTTCCTCTCCTTACGTCATCCCTCAATGTGCACATCCTCCTCTCACGCTTTGGACCCTCCCACCAGATATACGAGTAGAGGAGTCAACAACAGATGCAGGGAAAGAGGGGGAAAGGTGACAGAAGATCTCACAAATCAAGATGCCTTTGCTTTGAAGCTACATGAGGCTATTTTGTTATTTCTGTTAGAGGATCATTGGATGAGTTGTATATTTGTTTCTAATTCAGATAACACAGATAAGCTCCAGCAGACCCCTGTGACTCTGATTAGGGAGAGGGCGGGATGTTGTTGAATATGGGATTCCCCTGAGACACTGCAGACGTTGAAAAGACTTCTACCCGTGTATCCTCGTTTATAGCTGCTCCAACAAGCCTCCTCCTCTGCTTAAAGACACACAGGAGATCATCCCTTCATTCTGCCTCCACTCCAACTGCGCATTCACACTGATCCTGCAAATGTGCAGTCCTGTCTCCCAAATGTGTGTTTTCACAGAGCATTATGGCGTTCATCAGTCTGAAGATGGTCCCTCCCCTCGTCCTCGCAGTCCATTCGCAGCAACAAGTGCCCGATGTCTATGGCCGGTACTTTATTCAGCACTATGTTGAATGAACACAGACATGAATTTAGCTTTCTTCTTGGTTGTTTTACTGCTGCTGCAGACGTTGGGTCGGCCTCAGCAGATGGAGGCTCTTCCAAGTGGCAAAGCCCAGCAACAGGGTTCGCTGAAAGGTTAGAGCCTCAAGAGTGACTTAGTTTGTAGTACGAGCCAGCCTCTGCCTCTTTGACCATCGAGGTCACAATCTGCTCATTTCTGTTTTTTTCCACAGCACCTTTAGTTTGCTTTTCCGCTTGTCACTTGGGTTTTGTCCCTTCTGTAACCACGCTCCTGAAGTTCTAACATCAGGTCATCTCTCACAGTCTCCATGATTTGCTGATGGTTTCCATTGTCTGTGGAGAGTTTACAACAAATCTCATGTCCCGCTTGCACCTTTCTGGATCCCATTTCACACAGCACTCATGTCGACTCGGTTACACCTCGGTTATTAACTCCCAGGGCAGAACTGAGGTGCAGCAACCCCAGAATTAAACATGATGCCATTCCGCCTGTGTTTTCTACACAGCACAGTAATATAAAAAAACAAATAAGTGAAGGTTAAAAGTGCCATCTTACTGCTTGCGCTTGTTTGATGAAGTCTAAGATGTCCTCTTTAAGAGCTTGGTGGATCTTAGCTGGACCTTTGTCGTCCCACAGGCAAACAGCATGAACATCTCTGGAAACCACAGACAGACAACGTCACCATCCACATCCAACAGCTGGGTGTCAAAGCTCCGTCTGTACTGATGACCAAGAGGTCACAGAAAACTCACGAGAAGAGGTCAAACCACTGCTGCTTGGTGACGGACTCCTGCCGCAGCAGCTTCAGAACGATGGGGCGCATCAGGTCCCATTTATCCTCAAACTGTAGGGAGCCTTTGTTCTGGAAACAAACAGGAGTGAGGTCAAGCAAATAGTTCTTCACTGAAGAACGAATCATTAAACTTTACAGTTTTATATTGGAATATGATTACTTATATTGTGTAAAACCTGTTTCAAGTTTCCCACTCAAATTATGTGGAAACTCTGCCCCAGTAACTGGAGGCAACATAAACCATTTCTATAGCTCCATCCGGAGAAGAAAGTGTTGCGTAATAAGTTCAGTACAAACATGACATGAATCACATGATGCAGTCGCTTCACGGTCACCAGATCTAAACCGGTCTGAACCCCGAGGGACTATTAGGAAGGAGGTCTTCAACTGTGTCTAAAAAGGACCTCTGAGGCTGATCTGGGTTTTATCTAGGTTAAGTGTTTTCCAACACCAACTTCAAAATGTTCTAGAAAATGCCAAATCACAAATTAATCTGAAAGTATATGGGGCTGTGGGGCTCAAAACAAACTGATAAGACACAAGCTGATGCTGCAATGCTAAAGAAATTCAAATTTTAAATCTTTAGTTTGAGCCTGAGTAGCATGTTTGAATGATGCTTCTAGATTCCTTCCATTTACTTGGCGTTGCCATGGTGAATCCTGTTAATGGAGTTCCATGGATAACGTTTTTTTGTTTTTAATATTCACAGTGCACACGCTAAACTCAGAGTCGACATACACAGAGCTGACAGAACCAACTCTATTTTAAAACCAGAACGGTTTGCTGACTGAGTATTTTAAGCCTGGGTTTGTTAAACCTCCTTTCTGAAATAGGCACCAGATATTAAAGTGATATCTGATTAAGATCTTTCAAGATTATTTTTCTAAGTTCACCACAATGCTTGATGGTATTAAAACCATGTCGGACTGTTCAGAAGCCGTTCTTGTAATCTCCTTAGTTCTCCTGCTTGTTTGATGCCAACGAGTACTTAAACTGTTCAGAAACAGAAATATCTTCTCAACCAGAGGATTTTTCTTCCTGCATGGTTGATTAAGGTGGTGTTCTCAAAACCTGATCCTCAGGACTCCCTCTCCTGCATGTTTTAAGACGTCTAACGCACCTGATCTGAATTAGTGAGCCACTGACAGACTTTGATAACAAGCTGATGGTGATTCAATCATCAAAAACGAGCAACACGTCCTGGTTTGGCAGAAGTTCTGTACAGGCAGAGTGATCAAAGCGGCCGAGCGCTGCAGTACATCTGATCTGCCCTCCCTGCAGGATATCTGTACCAGGCTCTGCTGGAGCAGGGCCATCAGAATCTTCAAGCAGTTCTCACCCCAGAATCCTCAACCAGGTCGTGCCTCTCCATCTGCACCAGCCCTGGACGTTTACACGTCCTCATTGTGCAGAGCACAAGATCACGTTGGACGGCCATAGCTGCATGAGGTCACCTTAATGTCACTTTTATTGTTAAAAACAATTGGTGTTGAAACTAATACTCTAATATGCACAAGAGGTTGTTTTTTTGTGTAATTCAGATTAATTTCACTGCATGTCATAAGTAACTAACTTAACATGTCACAAATACACTTAAGTCTTGAAAAACACTGATTTAAGGGAGAAGAAGCTATTCAGTGCACAAGGTTGAAAAACTTGGAGGTAAAACTCTTTAATCCGTGCAGTGTCGAGGCCCTTCCTGCTCCTTTAGTCAAATTCAGGTCATTACTTAATAATAATATTTTAAATCAGACAGTGTGTGACTGGTTACAGCTCTGTAACCGAGCATTGACGCGTCATTGTACTAACAGTGTTGCAGATGTTCTACGAGCCAAACTTTGTTAGGAGGTCAGAAGTGGCCTGAACACTCTGACAGTCGCTCCCGGCGTCTAGGAACCAGCTGCAGACTCCTGACGGACAGATGTTGTGACATCACCATCCGGCGTCTACGTACCAACTCGGAGGTCACTTTCACGCCTGTCCAACCTCTTTCAGTGTCCCCCAGTTTCAGTGTGAGCCCCCCCCCCCCCCCCGACCCGTTTCGGTCGTCTGACTCCCCGGCCAGTTTCATCATCTGTCACCCCCTGACCTGTTCCAGTCATCTATGACCGCGCCCGGTCGGTTTCATCATCAACGACCCCCCCTCCCCCCCGAACCCGTTTCGGTGATCTAACAGCCCCCAACCCGCCCGACCCGTTCCAGTCATCTATGACCGCCCGACCCGTTTCGGTCGTCTGACCCCCCCCGGTCGGTTTCATCATCTAAGATCCCCCCCGAACCCGTTTCGGTGATCTATCAGCCCCCGACCCGTTCCAGTCATCTATGACCGCCCGACCCGTTTCGGTCGGTTCTGACCCGTTTCGGTCGGTTCCGCCCCGTCCCGCCCCGCCCCGCGTCGGTCGGTTCCGACCCCGGCCCGCGCACACCTGTCGTTTCTTCTTCTCTTGTTGTTGAAGATTTTCTGCTCAGCAGCTAAATCACTGACGAGGGGCTAATGTTAGCCGGATGTAACTTAACTTCTCCCGGCTGCAGTCAACGCTGACAGCGCGGTCGTGTGCGGATCGGTGGGCTGTGGGTGAAGGTTGGACCTAAACGTGGACGTTGCAGCCAAACAATGACACGCGTTCCGGCGAGCATTAAAGACAAATTTGTGAATCGAAGTCGGTCCTACCTTCAGCAAATTAGACGCCGCCATGTTCCCTCAACTTATCCTCTCGTGAAATCTCGCGTGAACAACAAGACAAAGATTAACCTTTTTAATAATTATTTCTAACGCTCTCCTCCCTAAAAATACACTATATTTAATGTAGTTACGTAATTATAATAACTATTTCATTTTAAATAAGTCATTATTATGCAGATGTTTCCGTCAACTGTAATAATGCGTCACGTTCGTTTCAATGTGTTTGTCAATCAAAGTAATCACATCTGTCTCAATAACCAAGTCAATAAATAAATACAAAATATATGCTCCAGGTTTAAACTGTTTAAAATTCCAAATGTGGGTCATATTTAACATATCAGTTTTAATTTTAAATTCACATGACCTTCAGGTTTGAATATTATTGCAATATGAAAGAACTATTCGTGTATATTAACACTACAAAATCTTTATGGCTTAAACAGTCTTTCAACATTTTCATTGCATTATTTTACTACAAATTATGACAGATCATGAGGCAAAAGTAAGGCGTCTTTGATAACCCCAATTAAAAAAGAAAATTGGGACGCTCTGCGAAATGTGAACAGAATGCAACGATTTGCAAATCCCATAAACCTATTTTTTATTCCCAGTAGAACGTAAACAACATTTCTGATGTTGAAACTAAGACATTTTGCCATTTTAATGAAAATATTAGCATATTTTGTATTTGATGACAGCAACAGAGCTCAAAAAAGGTTGAATTTTTCATGCTTACTATTGTGTGCCTTTTAACAACTGTCTGTAAACAAGTGAGGAGACCCGTTGCTGGAATTTCAGGAGAGGAACGTTGTCCCTTTCCTGTCCTTTGCAGGATGCCCAAAAGTCCTGGACATTTGTTACCAGTGTTTTGGTTTCACGATGTACGCGATGTGTTGGTGAAAGGTCTGGACTGCGGGCAGACCAGTTCAGCACTTGGACTCTTCTGTCTGGGTGAAATATGTAAGATTCCCTGGAAGAGACGTTCTCTGGATGGGGAAGACGGGAAGAAAATATTGGTTCATGCGATTTGAAAAACATTGCATTTTGTTTTCATTTTTTTATCTCAAGACCCCCCCCCCACACACACACACACAGAAATTAAATGTTATTTTTTTCACAACTAGCATTGCATAATCACAGATAGAGGGAGGTCATAACAGTGAGCTTTCACACACATCACAGAGTTTATAAGTCCACAGGCAAGAAAACCATATTTGTGCAGCCTCATAGGCAGTGTCTCTTTCATTTTCTAGTGTTTTTGTTACCATTCTTTCACTGTCAGACTTGATACAAGGTCTCCAGCGAAAGACATTTCAGCCTCCATGTAACAATAACAAGAGTGTCAGTATCAGTGTTGATTTCATGGCAGACAAAGGATTTCTAAGGCTGCAGTGTGGACATAAAAATAAGATCAACAACTAAAGAAATTCAGTACAACTTGAGCGTTTTCGAGCTGTGACTGTCAATAATGTATAATTTGAGTTTCATTCATTCAAAGAATTCTTACATTTAATATATATTTTAATTCATAAAAATGTTACTCAGTTAATCAGTGATTAGAAAACAAGTAAATAAATAGCCGATAAAGATAGTGAAAAATAATTTTAATATAAATAAATGCAATACTTATGTGTGGTTGTTCCGGGGGGAGGGGGGGGGGGGGGTCCGTCATATTATAGAGCACACGTCATTCAACTCTGGTTCAACCAATCAGTGTGGAGAAGGCGGGTCTAGACAGACCACGAGGTTAGTGTGATTCCCACCGGCTCCCACCGTCCATGCGGACGTAGGCGGCGGACCGAGATGTGGCTCGGAGTTCAGACTCGTCTTCATTCATCTCACACTTGTTATGACGTGACTGGAGAGCAAAACGTTAGTATTTTTTGGTAATTTCTTTGCTGTTGTTGTAGATGTGTGAAATTCCTGTTAAGGACTGCAGGGTATTTTCTTACGTTCTTTGATTTGTCCCTGCTACGTGTTCAATTATCGAGGGAGAGAAGACCAGGATCCTTATCATTTAAGCCAACTATTTATTTACTTATAGGACAGATATATCTGGGTCTGCAATCTGTAATTCATGCGTGCACCCAATACGTGTGTCTCCAACATGAGCACAGAAAACAGAACAACGGATTTGCAACAATAAAAGTCTTTTATAGTCCTAGTCGTGGCTCCTTCAGTCTGGGGGCCATCTGTCCGGAAAGGATGAATCCACATCTTGCTGTTGACACCTTCCAGTCTGGGGGTCGTCTGCCCGGAACAGATGTATCCTTATCATATGGCTACTCCTTTGTAGTTCTCGTGGCGGGGTGATTGATGGTCGGAACTGGTCTCAACTGATTGCCGACACTTCCAGGACAACTCCAGGATGTACTTAGTCACCAAGTGCGCTTATCATAAAATGGTTAAAAAAAGAAGTAGATCATGTGCGGAAGAAAATAAGGTTCCGAGGAAAGCAAAAGTAAAACAAGGTCCTTTAAATGCATAATAAAATAAGTATAAACAACAACTATCAGCGTTTCTCCTTCAGGACCGAGGGCTCAGCAGCTCTGCCAACTGTCGCCGGTGCTCGTAGAGCAGGTACACCGAACCACACTGGAAGAAGTTACCGTTTAATGTTTCTCGAGGCATGTTCAGCAGTTTATACTCTTTAAACTTAACAAAACGCATCTTACGAGAAACGAAGGACTGATTTAAAAATCGGGCGTCACAAAACTTTAAATAAGTTATGGTTTCGTGTCAACTCCTCTGATGAGCATCAACGCGTTTAGTTATAAGTTTGACTATGCAGAGAGCTGCAGGCTTTTTTGAGCTGATAGTATTTATTTTAAGTTTACTTTGAAGTATAATAGCAAACTCAAAACGTGTTTAACAAAAACTACGGGTGCATGATCGTTTATTTGCCTCCTATTCATTGCTGCTTGTAAAGCCCATCACATTCCTGTGGAGATTTGTACCATTTCTGATTGTAGTTTGATGAGTCTTTCAGTGACAGTAATTCCAATCCTTTTGTTTCTCAAGGTTTTGATCTTTCCTGGTATTTCTGCTTCTCCAAGTTTAGCTATCCTAAAGTGATGGAACAGCCTGCAGAGAACCGATTATGTGGGAAATTGAGGCCTGCCTGTGGACTGTACAGTCACAATTTGAAAGATGTCTTCACATGGTGAGAAATGTCCGCTTTTGTTTGCCTACATTTATTACTTACTGTACTTTAAATAGTAATAATACAGGATAGGGTTATTTTCACAGCCTCATTTTGTTGATGCCAAATATTCTTATATATTAATATATTATATCGAACATAAAACCTAAGAAAAAGTTAATATGTGGAACATGGTGACTTGTGAAAGGAAAAGCTGAAATAAGTTACTTCCTTGAAAAACATCCAGTATCAGAAAACGGTGAATAGAAGCAGTTTTGATGTCTCTTATTTCTTTATTTGCGCTCAGCAAATTTGTAAAAAAATTGCTAAATGGTTCAACTCTTATGAAGACCAGCATGGCGTTTTGTTTTTTGTGTCTGCCACATATTTGCAGGCGTCTGCTGAAGACCATCACGATGGGCCAGGTTCTGTCCCTGCTGATCTGTGGGACCGCTGTGAGCTGCCAGTACCTGGTTGACGCCGGCGTGGAGACGCCCATGCTGCAGAGTTTCCTCAACTACGCGCTTCTGCTGCTCACCTACACCGCCGTCCTCTGCACCCGTAAAGGTTAGACTGCTGCTCGCTCAGGATATTTGGCAGTCTTATGGGTCCCATGACTCCCAGACAACTGCTAACTGTTCCTCTTGCTGTTGTGGAGCATCAGCACTACTCTCAGTTCCACCTGGAACATTGAACTCACCTCAGTGTCAGTATAGGGATGAGCATTTTTAGGAATCTACTCTGTGAATTATCAGGAAAATTAACGATCAATTATCATCTGTATTACTTCCATGAACATTTACCAGACATTAATAATTTTGTTTAAACAAAGGAAAACAATCTTAACTGCCTCAGTTAAGATTGTCAGAAGCTGCGAGTTCCACCTCTTAATATTAAAATTCAAAAGCCACCTGTGACATTAATAATGTAATTCAAGCCTATTGATTTTTGTCGAGAATTATAAGCACGTGAACATGCTCAGGTACGTGACACGAGTGCAGCCCGAGACCGCCAGTCCGGCCGTGGGAGGCGCTCGCTCTGCCGGTACTGACGGGTATTTTCTGGGTGTCTTTTTGTCCAGTTTGGTCAAAGTGGTCCAAAGAAAAAAGACAAAGAGGGAAAGAGGGAGGTAAAAGGACCTTAATGAGTGAAATTCAAGGTTCCTGCACATTTCAGGACTGAGTAAATGCACTTTGTACGAGAAGATGCCGCTCGAATTTACGGCCCATTTAATGAATTTAAATAGTTTAAGTCATTTCAAACACACTGAGCCATGTGTTCCTTTATGAAGTCAAGATTTGCTGTAATCTTAGAACTTGTGTGCTTTTTGATTATAGGTATATTTTTTTGTGTATCATCTTTTTATGGTGAGTGGACTGACGTATGATTTTAGAGGCCATGTTTACGGTACAAGATACTCAGACAGCCTTGATGCCACAATATGAAGCTTAAACAAACCCAGTTTCTCCAAACGATTCTGTCTACACTTAGTTTATTTATCAAGGTTTTAAAAGAGTCCAGACAAGGAAATATGTGTAATATTTTCATTCACCCTTTGAGGTGGTTGCTAATTTAAAAAAAATCAATTAAAAAAATACTTCATTTATCCCTGAAGGGAAATTATTTGTTGCAGTAGTCATAATTAAGGTCTCTTCAAAATTTTATTGTAGCGGTCTGAGGGATCTGCTGCAGCGGTCTGAGGGATCTGCTGTGGTGCTCCTGTGCTGCTGACCACCTGGTCAGACACAACTATTCAGTCTCACACACTGTGGTCTGTTTGCCAGGTAATCAGTAGTCCAGGTGGTCGTGGAGGTGTCCACCTGTGTCTTCTGGAGTTTCTTACATAGTAATGCAGGCTGGTTGGTGTTAAATGCCCTGGAGAAACTGAAAAACATGATCCTCACAATGCTGCCTGCTTTCTCCAGAGGACTGATGCACTGAAGCAGGTGTATGATGGTGTCTTCAGCTCCAACCCCACAATGATGAGCAAGCTGCAGTGGGCCCATCGAGCGGTCCTAATGCTTCTCACTCTGATTATACAAAGACCGAAGAAGACACAAAAACTAAGAAGCAGCTTTTCCAGTACTTAAACATGCCTTGTGTTGTTCTCTCAGGTGACGGGAACATCCTTCCGATTTTAAAGACAAAGTGGTGGAAGTATTTGGTGATGGGTTTGGCAGATGTGGAGGCAAACTACGCTGTTGTGAAGGCTTACCAGTTCACCACGCTGACCAGTATACAGGTACGAGAACGCGGCGGAGCCTCATGGAGGCGGCAGCTTGTAATTACAGTTACTCAAACATGTTGTCATGCCTAAACAGGTTTAATATATGTTACTGTGATTACTATAATTTTTTTCTTTTTGTTTGGCATTTGAAAATTTGTAAGAACAAGATTAAATTTGGGAACATCGAACCAAAATTTTAAGCTTGTCCATCAAAAACCTCCAGAACATACAAACATGAGGATTCACTTTACTTGATGTTTTTTTTTACTTGTATTCCATCTTTCTCATGGATTTGATTGCACCATATTTCTCAGTAGTTACAATGGAGCTTAAAGGTCTTTTATTTCTGATCTTGAACGTGAGTAGCCAACGATATTTCACAGAAAATCTGCAGTTGTTTAAAGTGGCCATCGGCGAGTGCAGAGATAAACGAGACGTGTAGCTGACCAGCAGAAATGGAGAGTCCATGCTCAACAGAACATTAGGACGACTTTAACCAATGACATGGAAAATGCCCCTTGATGGTCACCTAATCGACCTTTGTTTTTGAAAACGTGGCTGTGTGTCGAGAGTGAAAATACACTGAAGAATAAAATAAAAACTGTAAATATTTACAGTAAAATATTTCTACAACATGAAGTGATGGACACATCTGTAAAAGAAAGATGGAAAAAAGAAAAAGAAATACCTTTCGGGCAACCCCCCCGGCTGGCCGGCTGTTTTTGTGACGCCCGTCTTTCTGTCCTGCGTCGTAGCTGCTGGACTGCTTCGTCATCCCGGTGCTGATGCTGCTGTCCTGGCTCTTCCTGAAGACGCGCTACAGGCCGGTCCACTACGTAGCCGTGACGGTGTGTTTGCTGGGGGTGGGGGCCATGGTGGGAGCCGACATCCTGGCTGACAGAAAACAGGGATCCAGTAAGGACGCCTCTGTTCGTTTCTGCTCTTTACAAAGAGAGGCTTGTTATTTTCAGCATGAATTGACCATCGCATGATATTGGCGTTTCTGGGAAATCACAAGACTTTTGTACCTTTTGTTTATGTAACATTTTCTGTTTAAGAGTCTGCCGAACCATGTGCAGACTCATAGGAAACCTACCAGAGGTTTCCTCTGGTTGGACGTTGGTGTGCTTCACCGCTGGAAGCACTTTCAGGAGCCCGTCAGTGAGCGCCTGTGTTTGTCTCCAGACAGTGATGTGGTTCTGGGCGACTGCTTGGTCCTGCTCAGTGCCGTCCTCTACGCCGTATCCAACATGTGTCAGGAGCACACGGTGAAGAACCTGAGCCGGGTCGAGTTCTTGGGCATGATGGGCCTTTTCGGGACTCTGATCAGTGGCGTACAGCTGTAAGTTACCGTCTAAACGCCGCCTGTCCTCCGGTACTCGTTTTTTATGGTCTTGGCCTTCACAGCCGAGTGTATAAAAGTGTGTAAAGCACCGTTTTGTAATGTTACACAATGTTACACAGCTGCACAAATCTTTACTTATTTAATGTCCAGATATCTTTGAAGTTAAAAACCCTTACTAGATTTGATTAGTTGTGCCAGAAATATGGATCAATACTGAGAGAGGTCGAAAAAAACCCCATCCGGATGCAGCTCTCGTTCTTCCGACCCAGAAGAACCGAAAAATCCAGTTCCTTAAAATTGGCTCAAGCATTTTTCTCTTTTAGAGTGGAAATAAACAAACATACAGGCTGGTCCTAAAATAAAAACTGTATGAGGGATCCTTTAAATATGTACCTCAACAGATTTAAAAAAGAAAAGAAAAAAAGTTATATTTATACATAACCAGTCCAGAAAACAAAGCCACCACCTGGATTTAAGAGAGAAATGGTTCAGAGCCTCCTGCTGGGTAATTAGATGATGATGTTTCCATCGGGAACAAGTTATTTTACCCTAACTGATGCAGCAAGAAGCTTCTAATTTCCTAAACAACCCTGTCAGAAGACACGAAAAGATGTTAACCAGTTTCAGAAGGTTCAATTTATTGGCATCAGGTGAATAAATCATCCAAAGAGATGCTGAAACGAATAAAATTGGGTTAAGAACTGTCCCACACATTATTAAAAACTGAAAGGGTAGAGGGGAACCCTCATCTTCCAGGAAGAAATGTGGTGGGGAAAAAAATTCTGAATGAATGAAAAAAGATAACAGTCAAACTCACGGCTTTGTTTAATAATAAAAATAAGAACATTTCCACATGAACAATGAAGGGAGCTCAAGAGATTGGGACTAAACATCTATGCAGCCTTAAAAAACACTTATCAGTGAGGATAATCAGAAAAAAAGGCTTGAATTTGCATAAAAACTGGACTCTGGAACGGTGAAGAGTTTCTTTTTTTGCTTTTCAGCGTTGTGCTGGAAACTCGTGCAGTAACTCTGATTAGCTGGAATTTCTACATATGTAAGTATTGCTGAGGTCAGCATTGAGACTTGGCGGGAGCTGCTGCAGACTCTTCACTGTCGTGTGTCTGTCCCTCGCTGTCGTGCTCTGCAGTGGGGCTGTTCGCCGTCTACGCCTTGTGCATGTACGCGCTGTACAGCTTCATGCCCGTGGTGGTGAAGATGACCAGCGGGACCGCCGTCAACCTCTCTCTGCTCACCTCAGACCTCTTCAGCCTCTTCTGTGGCCTCTTCCTCTTCCACTACAAGGTGGGTGGCATTTAAAGGCAGCATCTGGTGAAAACACAGTTCTTATGCACTTTAACGTGTGTTTTTAAAAATATACTGGAAGAGAAATCACAAGTGGAATCACAAATCTGCATGATCGCTGCACTTCTCCACCTTGGAACTGCAGAATACCTGGATAGTCACGCATGAAACTGCTGGTTTTATACGTAACAAACCTAAAGAGTTGTTTACACGCTGTGAAGCCATCACCTCCGTCACACCTCCGTCACACCTCCGTCACACCTCCGTTACTCTGGTAGATGAGGTCGTTTGAGTCGAGGTTCAGTTTGGGACGCATTTGTGCAAATTCAGGTCGAGTCACGTTTGAAGCCATCTTTGTAAATGTGGTCAGATCTGTGAAGAAAGAAGAGAAAAAGAAGACATTTCAAGGTGGTTTTAGATGTTCAGGCTGATCAAATCTGTGTAGATAGGATTTAGATATGGAAAAAGTCATATTCGTGCTGGCGGCGAGGACATAAGGAACTCAGGAAATGAATGACGGAAGAGAAAACGAGAACGTGACCAAGCGAGGCACCAGAAGAGAGAAAACGTTGGATAGAGTGATAAAAGTGAAGAGAAATCTGGACGAGTCCCTTTTATACACTTTGTGTACATTTACGTAGTTACAATCACCTCAGTTTGTCCCCAGAGATCCTTTCTACTCCATCACTTCTGTGAAAAGACCTTTTTCAGTTTTGTTAGAGGCTTAAAGCTGCAAAAGTTCCTTCAAACTACTTTAAGGGAATTAAAGATGTTTCTCTGTTTGCGGTTGAGTTGTGTCTAAAAACAACACTGGGGTAACGGGTAATACAGAATATGAAATGTGACTTTTGAGTTTAGAAAAGAAGATTTCCAGCTGTTTCAGTCGTGTGTACGTGAGTCCGCCTCGTTGACGTACGCAGAACTCTGCTCTGTTTGGTTTCGTCTCAGTTTTCAGCTCTGTACATCATCTCGTTCGTCGTCATCACTGTTGGGTTTGTCACGTTTAACGCCGTCCCAACGTACTCTGCTGTACCTGCCGGCTCCGCAGAAGAGACGGCTGACCAGGCGGCGGACGGCTCCTCCAACCGCCTGCTGGACGCGCAGACGGACGCTCAGAGGGGCGAGGAACCCAGAGTTCTGTCTGTGCTGTAGCTGAAGAGCTTCTGCAGATGTATATTTATTTTTAAACATTTATTAACAGTATGCAAGATCAGTTTTTACTTTTATGTTGTTACGTTTCCCAGAAAAAGACACTTGAACAAACCTCATTGGCACAACTGTTTTTACTGTAGATGTTACATCATTAATGGGAGATTTTTTTTATGTCATTTGTTAGTTTTCCAGTCACTTTTTGTAAACCATCCATCCATTATCTATACCTGCTTTATCCGTTTCCGGGTCACGTTGGTCTGTCGGAGCCTATCCCGACACATGGTAGGTGAAAGGCAGGGGTCCACCTGGACAGGGCGCCAGTCTGTTGCAGGGCCACATAGAAGACAAACATGCACACTCACAGGCAATTTAGTGTGAAGTGTGATCATGTTTTTGGACTGTGGGAGGAAGCCGGAGAACCCGGAGCAAGCATGGGGAGAACATGCAAACTCCACACAGAAAGACCCACCGGGCCGGGAATCGAACCAGGAACCTTCTTGCTGTGAGGCAACCGTGCTGACCACCAAGCCACCGTGCTGCCCTTTTTGTAAACCGTTTATAAAAAAAAAACAAAAAACAACGTAATATGTAAATTAATTGGTTGTTTTTTTTCTCTATAATGAAAAGAAAAATCCTAATGTCATGTTTTATTTTTTATTGCTTTTTTATTGTTTTCTTCCTCGTGTCATTTTGTGAAAATACCAAATATGCCGTAAATCATCTGTTTTTTTAACTTTTTTTTTTTTTTTTGACAAAAATGAAGCATGGTGACATGAAGCTGGAGTTTTACATTTTTTTACTATTAAAATAACTTTTATACTCATCATGAGCTGCCTCATTTCTGTCGCTTCATGTCATAAAAGAGCAGCTGGTGGGATGGAGGGACTTCGGGTTGGCATCTTGCAGATTTCATCCACCTGAGCGCCTCCGGCTTCTACGGTTTCCTTCAAGTTCACCAAAGAAAAGGACTTTACTCGCTAAGAAAATCAATCCTGTTATTTGTTTGTCTCTGCTGTGCTTCTGTAGAAATGTGATCAAATGTTTTTTTTTTTACCTCTAAGAAAAGCAGCATTTTTTTAAAATCACCTACAACAGTTTCTATAATTTCACAGTTACGCAGTAAGACTAAAACACTCACTGTAGCTTTGAAGTATTTTACTGAGGTTTTAGTTTTTTTTTTCTGTATTTTTTTTTTACAGATCATGTCAGTTAATCTTCTCCTTACAATACAGTAATTTAACCCAAATGTATTGATATCGTTAAATGAAATGAAAACATAATTTTACTGATGATCGAGTTTAGGCAGAACGAGAATTCTCTGTAAGTTTTCCAAAGATTCGCAGGTCAGTCTGAAGTTTTACGTCCTGTCACAGCGTTTCTGGAGGGTGAAGAAGCAGGTTTGATTAAGACTGACGTAAAATTGCTCCCAAAAGCAGCTCCGTTAACATTTGTAGGTGTGAACAGGTGAATGAGGCAACGTCAAATTAATAATCAGTTAACAAAACAAAAGGAAGTTTGACATAAATTCCAAGAGTTTGTTTCTAACATTTTGTTCACGTTCAGGTACAAAAAATTTAAAAGTAAAGAATCAAAACTATAAAGACAAACATGATCTCACATTCATGGTCAAAAAAGCAAAAAAAAGCAGCAAAATGGGAATTTGGAAGAAGATAACAATGTGGAGGATGGTTAATTATCCGCTCATCTGGATCTGGAATGTCACTGTGACCTGAAGGTCTGATGGTTTAACTGAATGAGCAGACTGGGTTGTGTTATATTTTAGTTTTTCAGTTACTTTAAACAACGAAATTAATTATCCCAGGCAGAGAAAATGTGAAAAGTCCCTCAGATACACACCATCTGTGTTGTTTTGCATACATTATATATATATACACACAATGAAATATTGGTGAAGGAACCACAATGTAGGAGACCAGAAGGTAGCAGTAATCATTTAAGTCTTATTTTAACACTGACAGATGAGTTGCAACATGGTTGCATAACAGAAAAATGCCAACAGACTAGCAGGGGAAGGAGAACTCACACCTTCAAATACAAGAACAAGGAAAGCAAACAAGTAATCACAAAACAGGTTTGTAAGGTCAAAAATTCGGATGTATAATCCTTTTTGTAAATTTGCAAATTGCTATAATCAAATGTTTATCTTCTTTTTATTTGATTTAGCAAAACATGTGAGTTTATAAATCATATTTTTTTAATTAATCCATCCATCCATTAATTTTCTATACCAGCTTATTCTACTACAATGCTGTGTCACAGGGGTTTGCTGGAGCCTTTACCAGCTCACCAAGGGTGAAACGCCAGGGTACACTCTGGACAGATTTCCAGTACATCAGACAAACATCAACCTAACATAGATGTTTTGGACTGTGAAAGGAAGCCGGAGTACGCAGAAAAAACCCACATAAGCATGGGAAGGACATGCAAACTCCACACAGAAAGACTTCTGCTGGCAGTGCTAACCATAAGCCACTGTGCTGCCCCTCATTATTATTATTGCAATAATGTATTATTACAATAATAATAATACATTATTATTATTGTTATTGTGTCTTGAAAATTTGTGAGGTTTCACGGTTCAAAGATTTTAGATTTTTCTTTGAATTCCCCACAAAAGTTTTCTCTCACAAAATATTTTTTTTGAATCAGAACTTCTGTACTTTTTTTTCACAAAAATTGCAAGTTTATAAAATCAGACGTTTTTGTAATATTTAAAAACTGTGATTTTTTTTTTCATCCCCTACAACACTGGAAGTTTAGAAGGCGGGGGGCCCAACCAGAGTCTCGCATAGGGCCACTAGTAAGTCGGGAACGGCCGTGGCTGCAGTTTTCAGAGCTGCGCTTCAGTCAGAAGGAGCCATCATGGAGGAGAAACAGAGGCTGTAGCGGAGTAACTAGAAGCTGCAGTCCGCCGTACCCACATCTGCTTCGCCTTTTCTCACCTGAAAGCGGTAAGAGAAAACGTTGCGTCGTTTTTATAGCATTTAGCATAAAAATCAGCTGACGTTAGTCTGCACTCATTGCTTGCTGTTGTTATTATTACGTTTGTGCTTTGGTTCGCTAATCATACTTGAGATCACCACGGTTTACCGGATTATACCCCTCTGAAATGGTTAAACCAGCGCCTGCGGAGTCCGTGGATGGGTTCGTGTGGGTGTTTGTGAGCAGTAGGGACGATTTTAGCCCAAACGGAGTCTCTGCACACGGCAGGATTCAGGCTCGCTGCAGCGGGAAGCCGCGCATTTACATGCGCGTTCATCTTCAGGACCACGGACAGCTCCAGCTCCGGAGCTCATTCAGAAAAACTGAAACCCTGAAATCCCCAAACCCCCGTCTGTCCTCCTTCTGCTCTGTCCCCAGGCCAGCACCCACCTGAACCTGCACCGGAGGCACCTAAGAGCCCACAAGATGAAGCATTTCCTCAGGTAAAGCCGTTTTTAAGATGGAGGCAGAGCCTCATTTGTGTCAAGACGTGAAGGAATTCATTTTAAATTCACGCACGACCGCTCTGTCCAGTCGTGTCTCTCAACATGAATTCCCAACTACCCCATTTAAGCTCTTCCCGGTCGATTATGTTATTGTGCGGACAGTAAGTGGTTGTTGTGAGGTGAATTGGCTCCAATGACGAAAGGAGGCCTCTTAATAATGGAGCACGTGTTAACCAAGAGCTCTCCAGAGGTGTTGCTATTAATAGCTCTGTTCTCTCTTGTTGAATGCATGGGCAACCCATTTAGATGTAAAATAAAGAATGCTAAAATGGTGAACCTTGCAAATATTGAAATTTGTGAAAATGCTAAAAAATATGAACCAAATGGGGATTAAGAAGACCAAACGCAGGTTGATGAACGATGAACAAAGGACATTTTAAATGCCTTGTTCTGGATATTTGTTTCATAAAAACAATAGATACGAGAATCCAATATTTAATTGCTTTGGCCCAGTCTTGTCTGAATAGCTGGATCAGGAACTCCTTAACGGAGCAGATGCATGTCGTATATGTGTGCAACGCTTCTACAGTCATAGTGGCAAGAAAATTATGCAAACTCCAAACAACAGGTTTTCTGCATTAAAGCGGCACAAAAGAGTTTTTGCATATTAAAATATCAGTTTAACTCTCATTTGAAGGAATCATTTCACTACTTTTAAAAAGCATCATCTAGCTCTCCAGGCCTCTGTCACTACTATCAGTAAAACCACCAAAAGAAGCTTTGATTTCTGTTCTAGTCTTCTCTGGGACAACTGCATATCACTTTATGGCACTATGTCCCACATGAACAAATTAATCTAGCTCGCAGAGCAACAGTGGAAATCAGTGCAGAGATGACTAAGAGACTTAAGGAGGTAACCACGGTAACAAAAAAAAAAAGAAATACAGTTAATAAGAATAATGTTCTCTATTTACAACAAGTAAAACATTGCACACATTGCAAAAAACAGGTTAGACCCCTCAGAAACCCCAAAAATATTCAATTCACAGACAAGATGAGCAGCAGGAGAGTGTCGGGGAAAACACAGAACTGGGGTTTGAAAGACAACAATAAAACCAAGACCAATCACAACTGTCAAAGTAAAAGCTCCATGTACTGGATAAATACACTTCTGTCTCCAGATATTCCAATTTGTTTTGCTCAGCCTTTAAATGAGTTTGTCTTATCTGTTATTTTGCCTCCCCAGTTCCCCCCACTTTCTCTGCAAATTCATATCACAATGAAATAAGATAATAAGGATTTATGTTTTGTTTAATTTGAAGTCTTTCCTCTCCTTGTAATTGTCTCAAACACATTTGGCTTGAATGTAAACCGTCAATCTTGCAGCTAATTTTCCCTGACGTCTGTGTTTGCCCACACTAATTATACTAATGTGTTACAATAAATGTTTCTAACAGTTTACTGATGTAAAAATGATTCACGTGGCCCCTTTTATGGCCTTGGCTGAGCAGAAGCACTCAAAGAGCTCCTCTTCAGTGATTTAGTCCTGTGCTTTTGGAACGAACAACATCAACTGATAACAACTGGTATCAGTTAGATATCAGATAAGAGGGGGATACGTCCTCAGGCCGAGCTCCAAAAACTCATATTAATAATTCATACTTTCACTTTGTAGACAGTAATAGGTCATTGAGAACAAGCTCTCTTGATCACATTACAAATGAAATGCAAAAGGCACACAAATGATCATATACATAAAACAGAAAAGTTAAAATAAAGGACCCCGTGCTTTGAAATAAAACATGTTTCAAAAAGTTTTTAAGTTCTATAAAATGTGAAAAAAATGAAAATATTATAAACTCATATTTTATTCACAGACCACAGACAGCATATGAAATCTAAAAAAAGATCATTTTCACTTTGATGGCAGCAGCGTTTCTCAAAAAAAGATTTTACAGGGTGGTGTTTACTACTGTGTAGTGTCTTCAACAACAGCTCATAAACATCTGGAAACTGAGGAGACCAGTAGCTGCAGGTCCTTGAGAGAAATATTGTCCCATTCTTGTCTCAACGGTACTGAGTCATCTTCCTTTTATTTGGATTTTTTTCTGTATGTACCCACTCTCTTCCTACAGAGAAATGTCTTCTAAAGGAAAACCTACATGTAATATTGCATCGTCTTGCTGAAGTCCTTTCCTGAAAAAGATGCTGTCTGGATGGGAGCGTCTGTTTTACCTCCCAGCATGAATGTGTCTTTTCCAGATGTGCCAGCTTTCCAAAAAGATTTAGATTTGTCTAACTCGAGAACAGTTTTCTGCTTTGCCTCAGGCAGTTTCAGACAAGCTTTGGCCCAGAGGGGATGGCATTGTGTTACTACAAGAAACAAACCCTGACGGCCGCAGACGAACCCGCCTGTACGCTGTCACTCAGTGGAGGGCTGATTTAACCGTCACCCTCATTACTGGTCCAGTTTCTGATTAAATGGGCACGATTACCACCAAATATGCATTTTTATTTTTTTTTACTAACCTGATGTGAAGTTGCAAAGCTGCAAATACAAGCGTTTTTGATAACAGCCATTCTCCAGTTTTTTCGCCGTATCGCCTTTAACCAAAGTTGCTTTCTTCTTTGTTGACGGGGAGTTGCGGCCGTTATGCAATATCATTTCATTCATGGCCATTAGCGACATTTCTACCATTCTGGCACCCAGTCTTAAAATGTAATAACGCCTAGTAAACAGCTGTGAATATTCATGTTTTTGTCAGGCTTCCTCTGTTTTGCCTTCAGCCAGCTGTGCTACGCCATCGTGATGTAGACCCTGAACGGTTCTGGGTCTAAAGGAGTGTGCAGGTCTATAGATGCTGATGTCCAGAATTCTTCCTGAGCTCATACGTGATTTCCATCACACAATCCTGCCTCTACAAAGCTGCTTCACGTAATTGCTGCTAAAGGTGGATTTAGACGCTATTCAATTACGGGGGAACTTAGTATTGTGCGCAGTTTCGTTTCTGATTGACTTTATTTTCTTATAGTTTTTGAAACAAGCCCTCACTTTGATTGACTGGGTTTTATGTGTAACACTGTAAAAATGTATTAGAAGAGTGCAGACTGTACAAATCTGGAAATGTTCCATCTGCGGGACATCCTCCCGATCCTCCCGATCCTCCCGATCCTCCCGATCCTCCCGATCCTCCCGATCCTCCCGATCCTCCCGATCCTCCCGGCAGCCCTCGTTTGCTTGTCGTTCACTTCCCTGAAGGTTAAGAAAATGACGGTCTGTCTGTATGAGCTGTTTAACATGCCAGTCTCATCCACACGTCTAACAGGATTAATCCTGCTGGACTGCACTCATCATCTTCATGTTGACACGAACGGTGATTTTACGTCGTAATCCTTCAGCGTCAGAGGGATTTATTTCTGCCTGGAAGGGTTGAAAAAACAACAACAACAAAAAGATTGTGTGGCTCACAGATGGAGGTTTTCATGGTTATTCAAAGTGCAGGTGTGTTTTTACTCAGCTGTGTGCCAGTGTGAGCTGGAATAATAGACAGAAAAAAACTAAAAACATGTGCTGTTAGATGAAGACTGGGGCTGGTTTCATTTCTTAATGGGTCACTAAACGTTTCCCAAGACATTCCTGCTTTCACTCAGCATCTCCTTCAAAAATAGCTGCTTTGATCCGCTGCAAGGCGAATTAAGATGTGAAGCCTCCGATGTCCTTCTCGTAATATGGTCTCCTTGTGGCGTTTCTTCTCCTTCAGGGCTGCTTTTATTTCTTTATGTTTATGCAGAATTTTTATTAATCATAATAAAAACAGATTCTGTTGTTTTTGTTTTTTTTTTACTCAGTAAAAATTAAAATGTGACTAATTTATTTCAGGTTTTTGGGAACTCTGAAGAAGACTTTATAAATACTTTTTTTGAAAGACTGGACACCATAGTGAGAAGTAAAAACTTAAAAGAGCTGCCATTATTTATTCTTATTATGATTAGTCTCTGGATTAACTTATTATTCATTATGTTTAGAAAAGCCCAAAATATTCAGATTGTTTACATTCTTATTAGATCCACAAATTTCTAAGGTCTTTGCACTTATGGTTGACGCAATAAAAATAAAAATAAAAAAAGGAAATAACCAATGTTTTCATAATAATACCAATAATGATTATTTTAAAAACTGTTAAAGACAAAACCTGGGGTGTTTTTTTTTACTTTCAGGACATAATAAACACTTAAACAAAAAAATAAAAATATAATTCTGTGTATTTGTTCAAATGTCAGACTTTAAAAGTCTTATGGGGAAGAAACTCATTTTACTATTGAAAAGTAAATTTGGTTGGAAAAAAGAGTCATATATTAGTAAAATGTTTTCTTTTGCTCAACAACATGTTACAGCTTTTCATTCTGTTCATTTAAAACATTTTGAGTTTTCAAGTTGTAAAAGCTGAAACGCTGACTAAAACTGTCGTATAATATCTGCTGCATGTGCCTGTGCTTTGTTTGCGTACCTGTTTATCCCCTGGCGTTTTCCTTTCCAGGGTGGTGACCCAGTTTTTCGTCTTTCTCTACTGTAAATGTCTGTGGCGGGGTCTGAAGTTCGTGGTCAGGAAGTTTACGGGGCGCTGCGAGCTGCAGCGAATCTGCTACAACAACAAACATGGAGCTCGCAGGACCCTCAAGATTGGTGCGTTCCCTCTCTTCAGTCAGATTGTTTACGTGTAGGGTATAATTATTTAAAAACAGCTGGTTCTCATATGCAGCACTGCTCCCTGGTTTGATAGTGGGGTGGCTCGTAGGGGGTGGGGGTCCATGAGGCGATTGGCTCCATCTGAATTCTGATTGGCTCCCTCAAGTTCCAGGCACAAGGGTTGCAGGTGGGTGTAATTCCATGTCTGAACACTCAGTGGCACCAATGCATCAAATATGACTGTTCACTGCCAATAAAACCTACAGAACCAGAAAAGAAAGTTTGAAATGCTGCAGCTGCAGAAGGACAGAGGAAGAGTTTACATTTACAAAAAGCTATGTTCCATAATCTGCACTTCTGTAGATATAATTACTATTTTGAGTGCATAAGTGTGTTCACGCTGATAATTCTGTCTTCATGAAGTACAAGAATCAGAATCAGAAGAAAGGATCTGAACTTTGAGTTTTCAATGTTGGACACTTCATGCACTCGGGGGTCATCAGCAGAGGTGTTGGGACACTCTTTTAACATGTTTCTGTTAAGAAGAGGACGGCAGTAACGATGCTAAACAAAACTAAACATTACAATCACAGCAGGGAAAACTGGGTTCATTTCTTCTTTCTTTCTTTTGCTGGGACCATTTCCAGTAAGATCACGTTAGACGGAGACCCTGTGCACTTTACTGTTCTTCCTACTGTATGTTAGTGTCTGATCGTTCTCATTTTCCTTCCAGAGTCGTCCCTGCGGTACTCCAAGAATGAGGTATGGCGCTCTAGATAAAGCACTATTTTAGATACGCGTTACACTCGGCCTATAAACACGTTCCCACACTTCGTCCTCGTTAACTTCTCGTCCTCTCCAGCTGCTGCAGTCGGCGCTCAGCGTCCACCCGGACAAAGTGGAGAAGACCATCGACAACATCATGGCCTTGAAGAAGATCAACCCGGACACCAACCCACAGTGAGACGTCACGCTACCACACGTTCAACACACCTGCTCTTCTGTTAGACTGCTGCGATAAATGAGATCGGAGTTCCGTCAGTCAGACAGCACCGGTTCAATTCAACTTTCAATTTTATTTATATAACGTCTATTACAACACAAGTTGTCTCTAGGATCTTTCCAGAGACCCAGAACATGACAATGTTCAATTATTGTCATAAGCAATTAATACATAAACAACAGGATCCTAAGGGGGGACCCTCCTGCTGACCCATGTGTTCCCATGTATTCCCAGGCTGGGCATCTCCCTGCAGGCCAGCCTGCTGCAGATTGTGGGCTACAGGAGTCTGGTGGCAGAGGTGGAGAAGTTACGAAGGGAACCATATGACTGTGAAAACACCGAACACGAGGAGATGCTGATGAAGGTACGCAGCTTTCTGTATCTCTCTGTATCGCTCATCTTCAGTGTACCACCACACCCTGATGAGATGAGCCAGTTTTAGATATATTGGTATTCTTTCTGCTCCTTATGTGGGAGTGGCTCACAAGTCCCCCGGCCATGCCCAGTTCACCTCAACTGGTTTCTTTTGATGAGGCGGAGCTCCTCACTGGCTGACCGAGGGTCAGCCCCGTCATTATTTGGAGGAAATTCAATTCGACTGCACGCCTTTCGACATCCGTCCACAGCCCGTGACTTTAGTGACAACTGGATCACAAATCAGCTGATAATCAATATGTGTCTCACATGAATCTTCACCACTGTAGACAGTTAACAGTCCACAATGTGTAACTTGATTGTAAATCTCCTGCTCCGCTCTCTGATCACTCATGAACGAGATCCTGAGATACCTGGACGTCACCAGCAACACACTGGTGTAGATTGTGAGTCATCCAGGTCATGGTAACCCTCAAAGGCTTGAAACAAGGCAAGTGGACTTCTTTTTCTTTGGTTCTTGAAGACATTTCACCTTCTATCCTGTAGATTTCATCAGATCTGACAAATTTGATGAAATCTTTAGGATAGAAGGTGAAATGACTTTAAGAACAAAAGAGAAAGAAGTCATTGTGCCTTGTTTCAAGCCTTTAAAAGTCGCCCATTTTTACTGACAACTGAAGGTTAATGCTGAGTGGAGTTTTGCGCTGGAAAATGATTTATGATGGTAAAACATTAACGTTAAGACAGAATTCCGGTTTGGGCTGTAGAAAGCTGTTTTTTTGTTTCGTGTCTCGGTGAGTCCCGGAGGTCTTTACACCTGGACCTCCGGGTCCGTAGCTCTCAGGCGACGCTCATGTTTGAGCTTCTGGTTGTTGCTTTAGTGCTGGTTTTCTGACGTCTTTCTCGTCTCTTCACATTGTGCTTACTTTCCCACCTGGTTTCTCTAAAAACGGAGCTCTCCCTTTAGTTTGTTCTCCTGTGTTTGTTTTTGTAATGTAGTTTGTACGATTATAAACAGCTTGAAACCTAATCTTGCAGCACTTGTTATCCACGTGTTAACAGGTATGTTAAGTACTTCTTTTCCTTGATGGACATTAGAGGAAAAAGAAAGTTTTTTTGGTTTTACACCTTTAAAATTCATCTTGTCCTTGCAGTTTCCAGGTATCACCTATTCCACCTTTAACTACCACTAACGCTCAACATGTAAACCTCTGTGATTTTAGGAAGCAGCCAAGCATGCCACAGTTTAGGCCAAATCTTTCAGTCTCTGTTTGTTTGTTAAGTAGTTTATCACACTTGCCGTGCGTGGATAAGCTGTATTGACTGTATTGAGCGCTGGAGTGCATTTGTTTCTCGTAGCTTTGGAAGGAGCTGCGTCCTGACACACCGCTCACCGGCCGCATCTCTAAACAGTGGTGTGAAATCGGTTTCCAAGGCAGCGACCCCAAGACTGACTTCAGAGGCATGGGCCTGCTGGGTCTGCACAACCTGCTGTAAGCTCTCAGTCTGCAGTAACACTTAAGATCACAGTCACAAAACAGAGGCATGTAGGTCCAGAGGTTGTATTTCTGCAGCAGCTTCTTTAGTTGGCTACACAACATCACAGGTGGATTTTTCTTAAGTCTTTTGTCTTTTTGCAGGTATTTTGCAGAACACGACAAGGCCACAGCTCTCCAGATGCTCCAGGACTCCCTGCAACCAAAGCACAAGTAGGTTTATCTCACCTTAGTGTGGCTATATGGAGGAAATACATCAGGTGTTTTGGTAGAATGTCGCTGTTTGATTAATGTGTAAGTACACTTAACAGAGTTAAGAGGAACGTGTGTAAAACTATAGGTTCCATTATAAAACACAACACAGGAAATGAATACCTAAATAAATACTAATGACTGAAATCAACGTTTGTGCTCTGAATCATAGTTTCAAAGAAGAGGGTCATTTGTGAGTTAAACTTAGTTAGATTCTAAACATCAGCTGTTTTTGATGAATTGTTTAAAGCAGAACCTGATAATGTGTAAGTTTACTTTTTCACAAATTCTGAAACTGCCATACTAAATCTCATATGAACAAAAAGGTGCGTTGAAATGGTGTTTTGACTTTTAGCACCTTGATTGTTGAAAAGAAGTGCCGGCGAGATCAACGAAGAAGAATCAAAGGGCTTTGGTCGGGTCAGACTGCAAAAAGTCGGACAAATCCTCGTTAATGTCACACAGCTTCCTGAAGAGTCCATTTTGAGTCCATTGTTTTGGACAAATGGGGGTCGGGGTGGGAGGTGCATCCTAGTAGGAGCTGATTCTGCCCAACCCCAGTTAATCCAGGTGAAGTCCAAAGACAGGTAAATGGTTGGACCAAGCAACCTTTCAGTTGGAATGTCTCCACTCAGTTAACGAAAACTAGCTCATGATAACCTTTGGTGCTAACTAATGTACGTTTACGTTAATTCTGCTGAAATCTGTCCATTCAGCCTTGTCTCAGAGGCTGCTACTAAAACATGAAACAATGACTGCCGTGGCTAAAACGATGACTGCCGGAGCTGAAACGATGACTGCCGGGGCTGAAACGATGACTGCCGGAGCTGAAACGATGACTGCCGGAGCTGAAACGATGACTGCCGGGGCTGAAACGAGGACCGCCGGAGCTGAAACGATGACTGCCGGGGCTGAAACGATGACTGCCGGAGCTGAAACGATGACTGCCGGGGCTGAAACGATGACTGCCGGAGCTGAAACAAGGACCGCCGGAGCTGAAACGATGACTGCCGGGGCTGAAACGAGGACCGCCGGAGCTGAAACGATGACTGCCGGGGCTGAAACGATGACTGCCGGAGCTGAAACGATGACTGCTGGGGCTGAAACGATGACTGCCGGAGCTGAAACGATGACTGCCGGGGCTGGAACGATGACTGCCGGAGCTGAAACGATGACAGCGGGGCTGAAACGATGACTGCCGGGGCTGGAACGATGACTGCCGGAGCTGAAACGATGACAGCGGGGCTGAAACGAGGACCGCCGGAGCTGAAGCGAGGAACGCCGGAGCTGAAACGAGGACTGCTGGGACTGAAACGATGACGGCCGGAGCTGAAACGATGACTGCCGGAGCTGAAACGAGGAACGCCGGGGCTGAAATGAGGACTGCCCGGGCTGAAACGGAGCTGAAACAAGGACCGTCTGGGCTGAAACTGAGCTAAAACGATGACTGCCGGAGCTGAAACGAGGAACGCCGGGGCTGAAATGAGGACTGCCCGGGCTGAAACGGAGCTGAAACAAGGACCGTCTGGGCTGAAACTGAGCTAAAACGATGACTGCCGGAGCTGAAACGAGGAACGCCGGGGCTGAAATGAGGACTGCCCGGGCTGAAACGGAGCTGAAACAAGGACCGTCTGGGCTGAAACTGAGCTAAAACGATGACTGCCGGAGGTGAAACGGAGCTGAAACGAGGACCGCTGGACCTGAAACGCTGACTTCTGGAGCTGAAATGAGGACCGCCGGAGCTGAAACGATGACTGCCGGAGCTGAAACGAGGAACGCCGGGGCTGAAATGAGGACTGCCCGGGCTGAAACGGAGCTGAAACAAGGACCGTCTGGGCTGAAACTGAGCTAAAACGATGACTGCCGGAGCTGAAACGGAGCTGAAACGAGGACCGCTGGACCTGAAATGCTGACTTCTGGAGCTGAAATGAGGACCGCCGGAGCTGAAAGGAGGACAGGCGGAGCTGAAACGAGGACCGCCGGAGCTGAAACGAGGACCGCCGGAGTCACTCCTGCCATCTGGATCTAGCCATAGTTTAGCTAAGGGACGTAGCTGGAGAGGCAGCTGGCAGCAGCGTTGGACTGTGGCCAGAAGGCAGCCTCCACGTCTGGCAAAGAGCCAAAGAGCCATTTTTGGTCACCAGCTCGGTCCAAGAGGGCACATCTCATCTGCAGCTCTGGACCACACCTGGCTGACCCAGACCCTGACCCAGACCCTGACCCTGACTTTGACCCTGACTCTGACCCTGACCATGACCCTGACTCTGACCCTGACTTTGACCCTGACTCTGACCCTGACCCTGACCCTGACCCTGACCCTGACCCTGACCCTGACTCTGACCCTGACCCTGACCCTGACTCTGACCCTGACCCTGGGTATCACAGCAGTCATCGAGGAATTGCAACCATTGCCTCTTGACTCTTCTTTCCACTCAGAACCACAGATTTAGGAATAATCAAATTACTGCCATAACAATCGAAACAAAATACTTTATTACTTCTGTTCCAGTAATTGCTGATTAGGACAAATATTCTTACAGTTTCCAACTGCAAATGACCTCAGGAGGTCAGCAAACCCGTCTACAGAGGAGCTGTCTCAGCTGCAGGAAGTTTAACGACATGTGACACGATGAACTTTTGTAGCCTGGAAAGTGTCAAGACTTGTACCCAGCATGCATTGCTTTAAGACTCACACATCACACCAATGCATCTTAAATTTGGTCACTAACTCCTCCTAGTGCTTCTTTTTGATCTGCAAGAATGAGAAAGAGTGAAAAAACAAACAAAACAAAAATACAACAGTTCGTAAGAGTGTGTTCTACTGTTGCCATGGTTACAAGGTGTACAGGCTGCATGAGAGCCTCTTGGGAGGGGAGGAGCTTTGGGGACAAAAGAGAGGGAGGGGCCTTACAGCTTTGTTTATACTTTTAAATCTTCATCTTAAGATAAGCAGGTTCTGCTTTAAAGCTGCACTTTATGAATGCAAACGGAGCAGCTTGATTCAGAAAGAAGATGGAATTTATTATTATTATTATTATTTGTTAATTGAGACCAAAACAGATCAGAAAGTAGTCAGAAACAGACTCTAAATGACATAAATGTTCTTCTGCACCTTCTTCCTTGAATGACAACCAGTCGATGAGCTTTGAGCTCTGCCTTAAACCTGGTGTATTTCCTCTGATTTTTAAACTCCATTTACTCACCCGGCTCTGCATTCGCTGCACTCGCTCGACTAGATTCACTTTTACTACTTGATGACATTCATTGCTTCATTTTCTCTGACTGCTGCTGCTTTTATTGTTTGTCATCTGCACCCCAGTGAGCCGTCTCATTGCTCAATGAAGAATCTTCCTTTTCTTTCCTCCTCCACCTCCATCTCTGTCCATGCCCTCTGTTTTTGTCTGTCTCGTGCACTGTAGGAGCACACACAGAAAACCAAGGTACTCAACTTCACTTTCATTCACTCGCTGTTTTCTTCATTCATAGTTTATTTCATTAATATTTCATGCATTTAAAGCTGCACTGAACTGTTTATTGTATGTAAACAGAGAAGAGGTTCTACTAAAGTGTAGAGTTTAGTTTAAAACTGAATCTTTTTCACATTTTTGACCAGTTACTGAACATTTCTACCTTCAATATGACTGCTGACTTGAAAAACTCAAAATATTACAAGTGATTGATTGGTTCAGCCGTACTTGATTAGCTGAAAATGATTCTAATCAATGCCAGGTTTGGTTTTAATAGCAGGCTCAGGACCTCAGCTTTGAAGCTCTGACATGTGACCAGGCTATGGGCTGTATAAACAAAAAAAAGTGACATCTCAGTTCACAGCTTTATACTTTTGAACAACTTGGTCCAATCTATTTTCACAGTATGCTGCTACCACAATAAATACCTTTGGTTTTAGTGTTTCTTCACATGCAGATGGTAGATGACGCGTGTGTGTCCTTCACAGTGAGGCGAACAAGCCTGAGTGGGAACAGAAGAACCTCGACAAAGCTATCGGGTGAGTCTGAGCTTTCACTGCGCGTGTTCATGGCGTGAGGACGAGGTGCTGCTGAAGATGTGTTGTCGTTGGCCTAAATACAGTCTATGCATAACGGTGTAGGATGGTGTGATGGCCTGTTGAAATGCGCTGGAAGTGTTTTACTGCTCTGTTTCTTGATAATGTGCCTTCATCACCTCTACAAAGCCCAGATGTTGACTAACCACGATCCAACCAAAGCTAAGAGGTTTAAATGTGGGCGATATTTGATCTGAACGTCCTTTTCACACATCGTTTACTTTTCACTTCTGTTACTTTCTCTGTACAACCACAATTCCGTCACACAGCAACTGAAACATGTGAGAACGCAACGTCGACTGTGAAAGAAGAACTAGACAAACCCTCCGTGGCCAGAGTTGAAGTGAGGACCATCAGAGCGCCACTGGGACCTGGAGTCACTCGGCTCGGTCGGATTTGTTGCCGCCAGGCGTCACAGGATGATTCACTGTGACTTTTACTGGAAGGGGCCGTGAAGTGATCCTCCGTGGCTCCCAGGCTCCTTCAGCTGATCCACAGCAGAGGAGCAGCGAGCCAGATGTTGTTTCCGTGGCGAAGTCAGAAATGATCGCTGCGTTAGTTGCCACAAGCTGCCTGCTCTTAGCCAAGCCTCGTCCTCGGACCTGTCCAGACCGAGAACCAGGTTATGCTGTTAGGTCTTTGCTCACAGTTCAGACATCAACACAGTGCTGACACAAGGGGAAAGGGACTTGTGGTGGTTGTAATGTTATTTTGAGGTCGCTGCAGCAGAGATCAAACATTGTGACCCTGTCTCTGTGGTCCCAGCAGCAGACCCCGGTGTGTTCACAGTGACTTTTTAAAAAGGGTGAAGAAATGTCTTAAATTCGTGAGGAAAACATCAAGGCTTCAAGAGTTGTTGCCTCGTGTGTAGTCACACCGAGCTTCAAAGAAGCTGTAGCTCACATGAAGCGGCTGCAGAGAAAGCCGGTGGCTGTCCCAGGGACCGTCCATCTCACGGTGCACGTGGTGGACCACCGTCTGTGTAAAGCAGGTCATGAAAGGACAAACGCAGTCATATTTTTTCCTAAATTGCCGTGTTCAGCTTTGCTTGTAGATATCCAGATCCTTTTAAAGAGGCTTTGTCCGGCTGCACACCTGCAGTTTGGGGAAAGTGCTGATTTTTATTCTGCTTCCTCTGTTATCACTTTTGAGCACGAACGCCGGCTGTGATCAGCCTGCGGATCAAAATACGTGCTAGCCAGCATTTCGCAGTGGGTTTATTTTTCACAAAACTGGTTTTCAGCTGAAACACTCGGCTAAAAAAGTCTTTGGGTGCCGACTTGACCTCATCTCAGCAACGATAAAGGTTTTCCCTGCAGTTTAAATGTGCTGCGAGACTGTAAATATTTTATGACATGTTAAATGTGATAAAGAGTTTCTTTGAATGTTGGTTTGGACGACGTCAGAGGGAGCAGCTCCGGTCATGAGTGGTTCTGCTGTAGTTAAAGGAAAAACCCAGAACCCGTATTTCTTATCGCCTCCTTGCAGCTATTCTTTTGCCATTGTGGGCATCAACATCACAGACCTGGCGTACTCCCTGCTGGTGAGCGGCGCTCTGAAGACCCACCTCTACAACGTGGCTCCAGAGATGCCCAGCCTCCTGCACTTCCAGCAGACCTTCTGTGAGTAGAGCTGATGGGGATGTAAAATACAGACATCACTGCTATTTTTATAGTTCTGCAAGACAAGGTGGGTACAAATGATAGTAGTTACATAGTTACAAAAAAATGTAGGTGTGTTTTATGCGGTCTTTCCTATCAAAGTTCCTAAGTATGTTGTTTTAGATCTGAATCTGAGGTTAGGCTGTCTAAATTCATGGTTTCTGATTGGGACATGGTCTAAGGTGACCTTGAAAAGCAGCAGAACGGCCGTTGAGCCTTCTGACGAATCAGAAGCTGACTTCAGCATCAAAAAGAAACTCACACAAACACTTCAAAAATGGCAAGTGTCATCCAGATATAAGATGTTAGCAGCTCTCCAGCAGTAAATCAGCCTGTGATTTTGTTGTTTCAGGTCTTGTAGTGTTTATCGCAGTTTTGGATGTGTTGCCTTTTCCAGCCTAACGATGTGAAGATAATCTAAAATGGCAGAAACTTTAGGTTTGAAAACCAACGGATGATTTGAAGTAAATCCACACGGAGAAAACAGCACCGTGACCACAATCCGTCTTCCTGGCAGGTTACCTGATGCAAGAGTTCCACCGTTTCTGGATCGAGGAGGATCCCTGTGACATCATGGAGTTCAATCGGGTACGCTCCAAGTTCCACCGCAGGATCCTGCGACAGTTGCAGAACCCCGACATGGCTCTGTGTCCCCACTTCTCTGCCTCCGACCTCCACCTGGTCAATCTCTAAACCCACCACTCGCCACCACCCTCCCCGAGCCCTTCATATCCCCACCGAGGTCTCCCCTGGGTGTTCAGTAGGCCATGAAACGTCGGAGAACCCCGTACACTTGCGGAGATGGTTCTTTCAAACTGCTGGACACACCCGAGGAGGCTCTCTTTCTTCTCTGCTCAGCCCAACCCGCCCCAGCTAACATCATGTCGCGTCACTGCCAACGATTCACCACACACATACAAAAGACACTCACACAAACCGTGACTCTAACTTCAGCCGAATCTCAAAGTCAGAGCAAAGAACAAATTTATATCTATTTTAAGTTTTCAAATCGCAGAAGGAAAAAAAAAGGCGTCACCAACTCCTCTGCTGAAATGAATTATTATTACAACTGCCGTCCCTCTTCTAGCTGGCACCGTAAGGACCAGAGCTATGTGGAGGTGGAGGTCTTTCCCCCTGGATGCTGAACCAGGATACTGCTGGTGTGATCTGTTACGTCACGGGCAGAGAAGGAACCTGAGGTCCTGTAGGACTCCATGAATTTAGTTACTCTTCCCAACACACAGACAGGGACCTGGAACCAACCTCTTGGTCAAATGTGACAAATGAGGATGAGCTTGCTCATGGCATCCCTTCTCGTTGCCCTCACAGTCAGTGTTGGAGATGGTAGAGAGGCGAGCTAGGGAAGTCTGGGGCTCCCTGGTCCCACACAAGCTGCAGAAACATGGACAGAAAACAAAATTAGAGTCACATGACCAAAGTTAATGTTAGTTGTCTGTAGTGAAGGTTTGTTCAACTATCAGGTGAAACGGTAGATGTTGGTTTTTGTCCACTCTCCGTCACCGTGGCTCTGCACAAGATCAGTCCATGAAGCCAGAAGTCACTCTAACATGGTTCTGTAACTCCTACGGTGCAGCGTTGGCCCTTCATGGAGTCCAAGTGCCAAAGAACATGCACATGAAAGATCGTCTTCAGTGGCTCGAGATAGTCAACTTGGCCTCCACTGAGCATGGATCAGATGCGGTTTGCTTTGTAGTCCTTCAACTTCTGCTGGGCTGCTTTCAGCTCCTCTCAAAATGATTTCAGGTTATTTTCTAAGGACTCCTCGTTAAATTAGGTAGGCAGAAGGGGAGCTGAAGAATCTGGCGCCCAGAGAAGATGAATTGAATACAAACAGTCAGCCATGTGGCATGGTTTCCTCAGTCCAGGAGTTTGGCGTAGGCCTGTTACTGGCGTTCCGGTGCCGAGGCCGGGACTGGGCTTATCCTCCCCTAAATACCCACTCCCCGCCTCTCGGATCTTCTGATTTCTAAACTTAAAAAAAAAGTCCCGTCAAGAAAATATTTGAAAATCAATTTATCAGTTTGGCTCCAAAATTCAGTACATTGCAGTTTTAACATGTTTTAAGCACTTATGAGCTAAAGAACACGTCAACATGTTTACCGTCAAATCCAGCGATCTCATGAGGACTCACCGCCTTTGTGGCCAAAAGGAGGTTGAGTCTCTACAATGTGACAAGAATTTGTTTCTAAAAAGTGAAAGAACACACACACGCACACATAAGCACGCACGCACACACACACACACACACACACACACACACTGCCTCTACAGCGTCACTACAGCGTCAGACCACCAGCATCAGAGATGACCATAGCGATTGTAGTCGTGCGTGAGAAGGCTGCGCCACGCTGTCACCAGTCATCCTTGCTTTAATGATTCACGATTGTATCAGCCGTTACACCTCACTTATCCATTATTTGCTCATTTGAATAATAACCAAATTTACTTTCTCAGCCAAAAAAAACGTGTTTTTAGATTGTAAAACGGTGACCGCAGGCTCACAAGAGTTTGGCAGTTATCTTCCCAGGTATCAGACCTGAGCCGAGTTTCTTTTCCAGATTAAGAATAAGAAATGTAAAAAACAAACAAAAAAACAACAAACAAATATGACGAGATCAGATGAGCTGGTGCAAGAGAAAAGTCGACTGGCACCGAGTCAGTCAACGAAGCACTTCACCATTTACATTTTTATTTTTTAGTCAACTGCTGTAGATTATAATGTACTTTCTTTTTTTTTAATCTCATGTCATTAAATGACTTCTTTTTGCCAAAATACAGAATAAGGACAACTTAAAGGGACATGCCAACATTGTAAGTTGGTCTAGGTTAAATACTGGTCTTATGGCTGGAGCCTTCAGCCGACTGTCAGACCGGGTTATCGGACACTCAGGACGAGGTCGGCGTTGACGCTCTGACGCTCTGACGCCTGGTTTATGGTTTAAGGTCCTCTATCAACTCAGCGGCGTGGATTCAACAGAGAAGCGTAACTGAGGTGCTCAGGACGCTGTCCTCGTGTACGTGGACGCGCACTGACACCAAACCCCGGTCTGGCCGCGTGGAGCTTCTGGTCTCCTCCCACTGGCCAAAATGTGTCCGTTGTGAGCTGGGACAGACTCCAGCAGACTCCCGAAACCCTGAATGGGAAGAAGTGGGAGTCGATGATGGACGAAACGCTGCGACTGATGGTAAATGAGCTTTTCCAACAGAATGTCGTGATGTTGGCGTCTCCCTTTAATCAGCCTCGGCAGCAGTTTGTCTCTAGTGACCAACCCGTTTATTGACAATTATTGCAAAAACGTCTCTTTCTTTGGCACTAAATTATGCTTAATTAATAAATGTTAAAACAAACAAACAAAGACTTAAAATACTTTGTTTGGAGCATTTTTTCACAAGTTATCAAAACGTCGTGACCTGTGCAGAGATTCAGTCATGAATGTTCCTCACCCGCTCACCTTCACGATTGTTTGATTCTGTTTTATTCACTGAATGTGGCACTGCGTCCACCGTTGTATCAGCCAAAGCAATCATTTACATTTATATCAACACTTATTGCTTTAGATGTGTTTATTTGCACCATGCGTGCCTAAATATGTTTATCTTTCTATTTTTTTAGAGCTGAAATGCAAAATCAATTAATAGCTGCTAGATGGAGAATCAAAATATGACATTTTACTCGCGGCTGAGCCGCTGCGCTGCGTTTTAGTGTCGGAAAGATATTAAATGTCGAGACGCTCCACAGAGAATGAATTAAGATGGCTGATAAAACAAGAGCTGATGGTGAATGTTAATAAATCCTAAGAGCTGGAGGCATTGATCTGCCAGTCAACGCCCCTACTGCTCGGCTCCCAGCGTCCGTCTGACCAAAATGAAAAAGTTAAACGTGAAAATTTGATTTGAGATGACTTTTAAGTCATTTTAAACTGTAACCTGGGGCCCGTAAGGAGTCAGACTTGTGTCACTCGGTGCGCCGCGTTGAAAGCAGCGGTTTGGTTGTAATTTCAGCTCTCAGTTAAACTTTAGTTCTCACAGAAAAAAAAGAAGTTAAAAACCCACAACGTGACATCCCTTCTTCACAGCAGCGGTGCTTCTCCTGCTGTCACTGTATTTAACATCCATCCACTCAACGCATGACAAATGTCACCACAAAACTTAAAATTTAGAGTGTTGACTTTCTTTTTCTGCCATGCCTGCACTGTTGATTGTGTTTTAACTGATATTGAACGTAAAAGCTTTTAGTCAGTATTAAGCAGCTGTTGACTTCAGTGAATGTTTGCTTTGCTTTATTTATGTCAGCTTTACACTTCTGTAAAAACACACATGCTGTTTCATTTATGGTAATTAATTAGTCATTTGTGGTATTTGGGCCAGTGAGTCCCTGTAAGTGTAGATGAACTTAGTCTGATACTGCTGTGCATATTTAAGCTCTGAAACTCGCTACAAGACCTGGATCTGCTTGATATTTTCATTGTCGCTTCTGTATTCTTGTCTGTGCTGTACTTTTTGAAACCTCAATTAAAACTAAATGTTGGTCAAAGTCATCGTTGGCTGTGTGGAGAGTCCTTGAAAGTAAGCTGGCACCTCTGTAGTTGCAGTTTGCAAAGCAGCCGGTTAAAGGGCCCTCTGCTTGTTCAGCAGCTCACAGAAAAGTCTTGAAGGAGACGGTTTTTTTTTGTACGAGTTGGCAGAATCAGATCGACTGTGACACAAAATACCCGAGCGATTCAACACCAGCAGCCAGCTGGACTGTGGAGGTGCAGTTTTACCGCTGAAACCATCTCGTTTCTAAACAGAGGACGTACAGTCTCATGTCATCACACTGTAAATGGGTTAACTTGCTTTGCTGTGAGGTTTTGTCAGTTTTTGAGATCTTTATTATACACTAATTATGAGGAAAGTAAATCGTATGGCTGCTGCGTTGAGAAAGGTTTATTGTATTTCATCATAAAAGATTGTCAGATTTAAAAGAAAAAAGGAAACTGGACTCAGACTGCTGCAGTGTCAACATTTGCATCTGCACAAAATGAAATGTTTTACCAGCAAATAGGTTATATTGATTCACCGTAATAAATAAAGGACCTCTATTGAGTCGTATCTACATTTAGGTGTTTAAATTGGAGCTGATGATTTTATCTCTATTTTTGTCTCCATTTTTTTTTTACTATTGGTAATCATGAGGTAAAGTTGTTTTTTTTAACCTAATTTTGTTTGTTTGGAAGGTTAAAAAAAAGATTTTAGTTTTACAGAAAAGCCAAATTAATAATAACATGAATTTTCCTTATTTTATTTGTTTTTAATTCTCTTTTTTAATGTTCACCAAAGTAAATAAAAAATTACTTTGCACCTGCTTTTTATGTCATGTTTGTAATTTCTATGAGCAGCAGAGGGCAGTAAACTCCCATATGACAGCTCAAATGAAATGTGTGCAGTCTGTAACTGCTGTCTTCATTTTACCTGAAGTCCACATCGGTTGGGGTTTGTAGAGGCTGCAGCTCAGAAACAGATGTTTATGCTGAGTGAAACTTTAAAGGCCACCGGTCTGCATTTATCCTTATGAAGGATGTCTAAACTGGTTCAAATCCATTCTAAATCAGAGTCTGATAAGTTAAAGCAGTCATTTTTGTTTCAATGAGGTGGAGATATAATCTGCTGGAGTCTGACGAGTCGGACTTCATCTCTACCATGTTTGATCAGCTGGTACAGCTCTAGACGACGGTTTGACTTTTGCCTTTGATCCAGGCTCCAAGACTCACTGTGATCCATCACTCGCATGAAAAACCAGACTGATGCTTGTGAAGTGTCGACCCAGTCTCACAAGAAAACACTGAAGTTCCACAACAAAAGAGCAGAACTTCTGAAACTTTATCTTTTTATTTTTGCCTGTTTGTGTATCAAGCACTTTTATGTCAGTATACCAACCTGTAACCCCAAATGTATCAATATCTAAGCCAAATCATGTGTTTTTTCATGCCAAACAAAACCAACCGTCTACTTACTTGGAGCTGAGTAAAAAAAAGTGTTAAAGGTAGGGTAAGGAATTTTTGGATGACATCACACCTGTTGAATATGAAACAGAACGTACGTTTCCACAGCAGAGGTTCTGGGTGGTTTTTACACGTGTCTCCATCACCAGGATCGGTAACTCCAACTCCGGTCTGCTGATCGGGATTTCTAAATTACGTTCAGCACTTTCTCGTAAACATAAATCATGTGACCACAACTCATTTGACCTATTTAGACCAGAAAACATTTTGCTACAAGTAGATTTGATGAAGTTGGAGATTACAAGAAAAAATGATTGATGGACCGACGAGTTGGTTCATGTCATATGGACATATTACGTTAATGTAGAGGTCTGGCGTGGGGGTTATTTTGTTCTTGATTGGTACGACTGTGGTGTATAGAAAGAACACACACACAACCGACAGGTTCTTGTGTGGCGCTACAGTGTAACAGACTCGCCGGCTAAAGGGGCCGAGAGCCGGCGGCCCTGATAGAGGTTCCTGTCTGGCGGGTTTACTCGGAACGTGGAACCAGTTCAGATCTTGCTTACAGACATGTATCAGTCATATGTAGATGAAACTCTTAGTTCCGGGCTAACAGATAATTACTACCAATATGTCTGGTCTTTTTCCTGGTTTAAGGTTTTTCTCCCACTAGGGAAGTTTTTACCTGTCGTTGTTTATGTATTAATTGTTCAGAGGTCATGTTCTGGTCTCTGGGAAGATCCTAGACACAATTTATGTTGTAATAGATGTTATGAAACTAAATTTAATCTCTCTTCATAAAATCTCCTTTGGTTGGAGTAAAGTGTCCTGTTTGTTTCCTTTTGGCTGAATTCATTCTTCCATCAGTTCTGACCCACCTCTTTATCCCAGCTGCTTAAACACTCCCCCCATAGCATGACACCGACACCGCCGTGCTTCACAGAGTGGAAGGTGTGACCAGGTGGGAAGCGGTGGCGCTATAAGGGGCATTACCTGGAATTCTGCAAGAGAGTTTGACAAAGGAATTATTATTATTGCTGTTTTTACCAGGAAGATTTCTCCACTATAGCAGCCTGGTGATTAAAGGCCAATCAGATGATCATCCTTCCTTCTGCGTTGGTAGAACATTTCTGAATCTGTATTTGACTCCTGGAACGTTTTGTCTTTCACTGTTAATAATGTGGAAAAAGTGGGGGTGAATATTCTCTGATGCGACTGTAAAACTGCAGCTTTGACGTTACTGACGTTGAAGTTCAACAGCTCCTTTTTCTTCCTGCTGCTTCATTACATTTTACAGTAATGTTCTCAGGTCACATTCAGTAATGTTCATACAAGATGCAGCTTGTTGTCTTTTTACTTGATATTTTCAGCCCAGTCAACAAAGTTGAGACCTCTGTTCTTATAACAGAAAATGTGTCCTCAGAGGCTTAGAAGTACACCATCACAAACACACTTTTCTGACAGCTTCTCAGAGGGATGTGTTTCAGACGTGTTCCTAGTTTGTTTCCTAACATCAGAGAGAGTTTGAAGGCTACAGTGTGTAATCAGAACACGAGGGGAGATGCATGTACATCAAAGCGGTGGATTAGTGTGGATCAGCTCCAGACAAACTCTGCTGTAATGAAAGCCAAGTCAAAACTGCAGGGCAAAGCTTGACACGTTAATGTAAGTGCTGGCAATCCTCAGCATAGTCAGCATTCCTGAAACTTTCTGCCTGCAGAAACTACAGTTTACTGATTAAGACCACAAAAAAGTGTGTTTAAAGGAAAAACAACTACACGAGTTACAGAGCATAATCTCGTTTACATAAGCCCTTCACAAGCAGTGGAGATATAAGGCGCTGCTTGAGTTAAGACACCAGTTATACACACACACACACACACACACACACACACACACACACACACACACACTCACACACACACACACACACACACGCACACGCACACACACATATATATCTATATCTATATATATATATCTATATCTATCTATATCTATCTATATCTATCTATATATATATATATATATCAGAAAGTAGTCAATAAGGAAGTGGATTCATCCGTCCTTGAAAACTTTGCAGCCTAACTTTGATTATGGCCCGGAGGGAGCACCAAAAAAAAAAGACATCCGCCAAAGCCAGAATCTGATTTAGCTATAGTGACGGCTGGTAAATCCGAGCCAAACACCAATTCCCATTTATCCCCCTATGAGATGAGTCACCCCCTCATTGAGCTTGGAAATTCATTCAGCGAGACCTGTAATCACTTCTCCTCCCTGCTTCCCACTGAATCTGTAACTGACTCTTCTAGTCTTCCATACGTATGATGATGACTACACTGGCTAATAAAACATGCACATTTTAAAAAACTGTGTATGTACAAGGTAAAAAAAATCCCTTTTATAAAATTAAACGGAGAACTACAGTACATTTTAATAAAATTAGTTTCTAAATTACAATTGACAATACTGTGCTAACGAGTAGGGACAATCTAATCTATGTCTATAATATAACTTTGTCCAGCTGCAGGTGCATTTTGTAGAGTCCTACCACAGAACTGGACACATCTTCCACAGATGTTCTGAAGAGTCAGTTTCAAGCTTTAATGGATTAACCGGTGCGTGGCAGACTGACCACCTCGGGGTTCCCAGGACTTTGTCAATGCTCTGTCAAGCAAGTCAACTCCAACTTTGTCAATCCAAAATGGTGCAGCCCAACCTGGAGGGCTGCTCGACTGGAGGATCCAGCTGCTGCCACGGCCAGCAGTCAACCGACTTGAGGATGTCCACCAGGTAACCCAGATAGCCGCCTTTGGCAGTGGGTGAAGGTAGCCGGTGCTTACTGCTTAGCTAAGCAGAAAATGTGAAGCTTATCCATTCCAAATTTTTCAAGGAGCCAGTTTGACAACCCACGGGGACTCCAAGGTACATCTGTGGAAGACGATGCCATCAATAACTGAGTGAAAGTGGATAACTGACGAAGACGCCACTGTTGAAAGTAGATCATAAAAAAGCAAGACCAGCAAGAACACTTGTCATTGTTGAGACCGTTGTCGAATGTCGTTGGTACAGATGAGAAAAAACTGGGGCCTTTGGGAAGTCACATCAGCTCTATGAGGCATTAAAAACAACAAACCACTGTTTTAAACTGTGAAACATGGAGGAGGCTCGGTTCTACTCTGGACTATTCTATTCTGCGTCTGGTTCAGGGGGTCTTGAATGTGTGCAGGTACAATGAAATCTCAAGACCATCAAGACGCTCTGGAGACAAATGTGCTGCCCAGTGTCAAAAAGCATGTTCTCAGTTGCAGGTCATGGGTCCTCCAACAAGATAAAGACCCAAAACACACAACTGAAACCAGCCAAGAACGACTCTGAACCAAACACTGGACCGACGTGTCCTTCTTTGAGTCCTTCGGAGTCGGTTGGCCTTCTTGCAAACCCGCGGTCTGTTATTTTAGTAGCCAGTTGCAGATTACGGTTCTGTAATAAGACGTCCACGGCTCTGAGGATGAGGAGCTCGCGGACATCCTCGCCTAGTCATCAGTGAATCCCACCCACGACCCGCCACCCTGTGTCAGTTCTGTTCATGTTATGCCTGACCCACGATTAAGTGTACCCTCGGAGGCGGGTTATTGGCGAGGCAAGTTTGACATGTCACTCCGCGTCAGTAAACGTAAAAAGGATAAGTGACACACAAGAGTCGGTTGTTGAATGCAGGCTACCGCCAATGTAAAAGGGGCTTCTGGGAGTTACACTAATCACTGACTCAAAACGTGGTACAACAAAATATTAAGAGCAGGGTCACATCAGTTTTGTACAGACTAATTTCATTTATTTATTTATATGAATCTCAAAATAAAGAGCCATAAATACAAATTGCAAGAAGAACTGTACTTTAACCTTGAAATGCTGATTAAGGTTGACACATTAATGCAATGTGGCCACCTGAAACGTCTCAGATGTCAGAAGTTGTCACAAACACTTTAAGAAGTTCACTTTCAAAGACCACAAAAGTACTGGCGGTGGTGGTGACCCCATTTCTTTCTGTTTGAGGTTGAGCTGATGGATGACGGAGTGAACTCGAGATCAGTCCACATCGCTCACACTTTGAACTTAATGAGGTGAAAAATGAAAAGCAGCAAAAGTAATGTGTGTTGACACTGTTAAGGCGATTCCTTTAAAAATTTGAAAGGTTTCTGAGTTATTAACAGGCTTCAGAACAGGTTGCTCTCATTTGTGTAAAGCATTTAAGGATGTGATAGAAACTCGCAAAGCCTTGAAACAAGGCAACAAGTTTTCTGTTTCTTTTGTTCTTGAAGATGTTTCACCTCAGTCATCCTCAGAAGGTGACACGTCTTCAGGAACAAAGGAAAAGGAAGTCCAGTTGCCTCGTCTCAACCCTTTGAGAGTAACAATGACCTGGGTGACTGAGCGTCTACACGAGGGAAAATTTAAAGTTGATTGTTGTAATCTATTTATATCCTAATTCAATGCAATGATCCATCCGTTACTTTTTCCACTTACCTGTATTTAGGTTGTGGGGGCAGCAACACAAGCAGCGAGGCCCAGACTTCTTTCTCCCCAGACACATCTTTCAGCTCCTCCAGGTGGACACCATGATGTTCCCAAGCCAGATGGAAATATGATCTGGCGTGTCCTGGGTCTGCCCTGAGGCCTTCTCCTGGTTGGACATGCCTGAAACACCTCCAGCAGGCATTCAAACCAGGTGTCCAGAACACGTCAGCTGGCTTCTCTTGATGTGGGCGAGCAGCGACTACTCTGAATCCGTCTGAGGTGACTGAACTTCTCACTCTAACAGTGTCCAACAAACCTGCGCCGGAAACTCATCTTAGCCAGTGGTGAACTCAATCTAGCTCTTTTGGTCACTACCTACAATTTGTGACCATAGATGAAGGTAAGAACAAAGACTGAGCAGTTAACGGAAGGTCTTGGGCTTTGGCTTAACTCTACCTTCACCATGATGGTTCCACTTGTGAACGAGACCCAGACATGCCCGAATTGCCACTTTTTTTGTTGTAGAAACTTTTTCAAAAAAGCCATTTAGCATCCAGTTGCTGTTTGTCTGGAGGTCTTTTTTATGGATTTAGAACAGCCAGCTGTTCTGTCTCAAACAGCTGTTCAGAGCAATCAAACCTCTTGTTCACTGTTCATCAGAGTTATGAAAAAGACCAGCATGCAGAAGGTCCAGAGGCAGATATGACCCTGAGGAGATGATACTATTAATGCTATATTTTCTGAAACTACCTTTCTGGACCTTTTAGGTTTTGACAAAAGACAATTAATAAATATTTTAAACATGACTTTCTTCATTCAACATAGCCAGTTTGAACATAAATGATGTGTAAATAGGGGCGTTTTGGGACTGCAGCTGCAAACATTCAGCTACAGTTGCTTAAAACATCCATGTGAAGGTGCTGGTGTGCAACATAAACTCATCTCTTCACCTTCAGTGGACTGCAGCACATCGACCTGCATCACTTACTGTTTCTCCATGTACAGAAAGAAAACGCGGTGCAGTGGTCAAACTGTCTGCTTTGTTTTCACTGCATGTCATTGCATTTATTCGCTCTTTCTCTCTCTAACACACATGAATGCACGCACGCCCACACGCACGGACTCACACACACACACACACAGGGACAACAAGGGAAAGGGTTCACAGGTTTCATAACTGCGGCTCTAATGATGTTAAATGTAAGCTGTGTTTTTGATTAAGCTCAGCCCCAAACACCAGGAACATCTGCAGATGTTAAACAGCCAAAGCAAATAGCAAATTCATGAACTAAACTGTATCTGTCAGAGATACCGTCATAGCAGTCATCTACATACCAGTGTAGGAGTCAAAATGAGCTGAACTGTGAGTCAGGGAAATGCCTTTACATTAGAAATTTCCTTGAAATCTTGTAATATTGGAACTCCAAGATGCTTTGAGATAATATGAACGCTCATCCAGTACCTGTGGAGGGTTGTTAGAGGGACAGCAGTGCAAAGATGTTTATTTTTTATTTTTTAATGTTAAAATATCCGTTTCAACTTAAGTCTGAAGGATCTCCAGTCTCTTGGGACATCTGAGTTTCTTCTTCAGCAATGACAAAACGAGCTCACGGAGCTACAGTGGACATCAGGACTCCAGAAAGTCGTGATGGAAGCGAGAACGAGAGGATGATCAAGCAGGAGCCCGAATGAGTGGATCCTCCAACCCGTTCAGGCGTTGCGTTAAAATGAGTCCTTGAAAATCTGATCACAAGTATGAAGCATTAATGCAAGGACCCTTCCAAGATGGGTTTTAAGGTGGTCTGGTGTTCTCCTCCTAGCTGGATTCAGGGAATAATCAGGGACGATCTAAGATAATCGGCTTTGAAGTTTAGGAATAATTAAAAAAACAAAAAAAACCCCCAAAGCTTTTCTGTCTTATTTCCCGCTTTTTTTTCAAGGTTACACCTATTTCCATGTTATTCCAGTTGCTACGTTTGACAATTAAAAATAAATAAAAAATTGGATTTAGTGTTTGTAAAAAAAAAAAAGAAAAGAAAGGTGTACGTGTTTATTTGTATGTGGAGCAGGAAGGTCAGACATTTAGGTGCACATCTTAATGCCAAGTGTAAGAGGAACTGGGCAAAACCCCGGTGACATAACCCACAGGTTCTCTGAAGAGGGCCTTTAAAGCCACTTTAAAAGCACTTTCTGCTTCTGTCGTACTGTGCAGAGGCTCGTTGCAAATAGGCGGAAAGAGCAGAAACAAAGACTAACAGAGCTCCCTAGGAAGTCTGGTCACTTGGGTCGGTGTCCGACCCGCCGTGTTAGGGCAAGCCATCCTGTCTGTTAGTAAATTAACAGCGTGACCAAATGTATTTTCTTTCAAATACGAGTGAGAATGCTCCGTTAGGTCATAGTGGTAGGCGCTAGGTAGCAAAAGTGACCGCTGCCCAGCGGTCAGCCGGCCGTCAGTAAAAAGACCCCACCTATAGCTAGAGCTCGCATCCATGACGACTCTATTGGGGACGGGGTGAATGTTTTTGTACCACATCTTGTTGAAATAATACAATACAAAACAGTTTTTTTAATTACGGCAAGGATGTGTGAATGTTCGCTTTAACGCCTTATCTGACGTGGATCAGCTGACGAAGCCGGGACCAACGGCGACGCATTTCAGGACCCTTCCAAGTGAAAGTCTGCTGGCATCTGCAGTACGCCAGGCCGGTGCCGGACTGCAACGGTTACAACGGTACAACAAGCTCCTGTGTGCTGCTTTAGGTGATCATGCTGCTTACAGTTGCTACCAGGAGTCCTGATCTTACTACAGTTTTAACACAGATGCAGGACTCCCCCTGTTTTAATTACTCTCCATCTCATCTTTCTCCCCACAAATAAGATGATCATTTGTGTTTACACATTAGTTCTGCTATATTGTTTGACGGTACGCAGGTACGACTCATTACAAACGTGGGAATTACCAGCACGGTGCTGCTTAGGCAGATAATGCAACACAAGTACAATCAGCTACAGCCATTGGGCAAAAATGATCACTTACACAGACTAATTACTAACCATAAGGACTGCAAATTAAGTAAGTGTAATGAAGTAGTAGGTTGTTACAATGATGGCATCCTGATGGCAGCGATTCTGAAGAAGATTGAGGCGCAACTGTACTCGAAATGACTGGATTATTATAATGCCAATATTCAGCTCTATCCAACATATTAGCTCATCCTGCACTCTGATGGGCATGTACAGGCGCAGTGGTGGGATTATGCAAATGGAAATAGAAGAAACTGCCGGTTTCCCTGGCAGTCGACTTCAAAGCGGCCAGAACTGGAGATGGAATTAGTGCTCTGCCTAATCCCAGCGGAGGAGGGCGGGCGGGAGCGCTGCACTTTATTAATGCACCAGCAACCTTAATCAGAGACTGAACGTGAGGGGAGGTGGGGGTGGGGTGGGGTGGGTGTATAAAGACAGTGACAGAATGAGAAAATGAGCAGGGAGTCAAGGAAGTGAGGGGATCAGGAGATGCAGAGCTGAAGGGAGGATGCTCCGAGTATGATGCGTCTGTGCACAGGGAGGCGGAGACGAAGTGCAACACAACATGGAGACGATCAAAGAGAATTTTTATGACGCTACGATTTCCTGTGGTTGCACAAACACAGATGCTTTTCCTGCCAAACCAGCACACCTGATATTTACACTAATAGCACCAGCAAGGGCTCAGCGGGGCACATTCAGAGCCTTAAGGGCAGATCAATAGCTGCACTCCCTGCAGATGTATGTATGTACGCCTCCACATTTGGAAGCTTTCTCTTAATGTATCAGCATGAATCACGCGTGGACTCATTACCGATGATTGTTTAGCAGCTTAGACTGTTCAGGAGATGTTTTTTCCTCCTTTCTATTTGTTTTTAGAAACTTCTAAAATCCTTGCTGATGTGACCTTTACAGACCAGATGATGAACTGTATATATTTCTGCTACAGATGACGGTACTGCAGTTGCACCAGCAGGTTTCCTTTGACTTCTTTTCTCCATTTGAGGTTACTGCAGCGCTGAAGGCAAAGCCAGTAGGAGCATAAAAGATGTTTTTTATTGGGTAGAAGAATACATGTCAGCTTAGCTTTTCTTTATGGGTTTTCGGCTGTAGGTAGTACTACATCACTGATTTTAACTTTTTACTTTTCTGGTGCTACCTCAGTCAGGTATGCTGCAGGCATTCAGGTCACAGCAACCTGCAAAGGTTTGAATGAAAGACTATTTTATTGTTTCTTGAAGACATTTCACCCTCCATCCAGAAGTTTCCACCTGGTATTAAAATCTGTCCTGAGTCATCCAGTCACAAGTGGACAGCTCGAAGTTTATCTGTTCACACATGGCATTAATAATATTAGTCCTTTATCTATTGCATCCTGTTTTATTGTTCTTAGTCTAGTATTTATGTTGACATTGTTTTGTTTTATCGGTGCAGATTGTACAGCACTTTGTGTTTGTTGTGCTGCGCAGGCTGGAAAACCCGAACAGAAACTAGTGACTGATTCAGAATTGCTTGTTTATTCCCCTCAGGAGATGGTTGTGTTGCAGTGGTCCAGTTTACAAATACAAAACAAAATGTCATGTAGTCTGGACTGCATCTGTTTTCCTCTGAGGACAGAAATGACGAGGTTTGACAGATATATATTTTTTAAAGTAATTTGTGGCTCTAGTGGCCTTTGACAGTGTAGAGAGACAGGAAAAGGATGGCAGAGAGTGTGAGGAAAGACAGGCAGCAAAGCACCACAGACTCGAACCCGGACCGCCTGCAAGGAGGACTGAGACCTCTGTAAATGGGACGCCTGCCAGTCTGTGTTACACCTTTAATTTTACTACAATTTAACCCATTACCACAAGTTTCCCTATTTTTTGGAATTTAGGGCCAATAGATCTTGTTTGCACAAAAGTAAAGCGTGTTTTTGAGTTAAAAGACGATTGAGAGACACGAGGAAAAGTATACTTGTCAGCAGAGGTGGGACATGATGAAGTACAAATTGTTACTCTACTTCATTTTCCTTACACTGAAACACTGAAACTGAAGAAACCTTTGCAGGGTGAGTATGGTTGAAATTGCTGGATGTGTTCTTGCGTCAACCGTTTTGTCGTTTACCGTTTAAGGATGCATTCACATATAACACGTAAACGTCAAACGCTTCAGAAGTTATAACTTTGTTGTTGCATAACCAAATGCAGTTTGATGTTTTTGAAAAAGAATATAATTCTTCTAACTTCAAACTTGTGGTTGATTTATTTATTTTTCTTTAAATACCTTTACCAAACTTTATAACATTTTAGACTTAGCTGAGCAGTGATGTCATCAAGTACACACGCTGCTGATCAAAGAAGGATAAAAGACCCCTAAAGTACATTCTCCTGAGTAGTACTTGTTAAATAAGTACCAGCACGTACACAAGTCTAATCTTGGTGTATTCTGAATTGAGAAACAACTAATATATTCACTCACAGGAGCTGACAAGACACGGGTGGCAACAATCAGGAGAAGTCAAACCTGAACTGAAGACAGAGAAACAGACTTTCAAATTAAAACAAGAAAGTGACACAATCAGGAATACAAGATAACAACATAACACAACAAACAGCCAAGATTAGGGCAGTTGACACCCAAAGGCTGCATTAGGGTGCTATCAGTCGAGACACAAGCAGGTACAGAAGGCTGAAGTGCTGAAGCAAGTAAATACTGTAATCCCACCATCCAGCAGCGCTGGCGTCATCACTTCAGGAGAGAAGCTTCAGCTGAGTCAGCTGAGTTCATGTGAGGCAGGTGAGAGCGGTGACCAAAGTCATCACATCATGAAGATGCCTGAATCATCAGTACGACCAGCCGTGTGGGATCTGATGAAGGCTGCGACCACAGGAGCTAAAGGTTAAAGATGTGACAGGTTTTTTGCAGGATTTGTTGGTTTAATAATCTAATAAGGGTTCCAACCCACATCGGTCTTTACCATCTCTACATCCAAAGATTTTAGTGAAACGGGAAGGATGGGATCGTTGGGTTGACGAAAACTTGGCCAACACATCCATATGGATCAGTGGCTCCAGTCACATCAGACTCATCATATCCTTGAATCTGTCAAATTACCCAGATGAAAGAAAATCACAAATAAATGTCAGTACCGGTTTCAGTTTTATTTATAAAAGCGCATTTAAAACAATGCAAGATGAACTAAAACTGAACTGAACTACACAATAAAGACGTGATCCTAGCCACCATTTGATTTTATTATCTCACAGCACTGTTTTTTTTTCTTTTCTTTAAAAATCCAGTTTAACATAGGCACTTATAAATGAACACTCATAAATGTCTGAAGTCAGCGTCCTCATGTACTCCAGCCTGAAGTTGAGGGACGTTACTATAATGAGATGTGGAGCTGAGGGATGATGAGGTCTAAAGCTCACTGTAACACTTCATATCAAAAACCTTTCAGAACCCCCTGGAGGCGCAGTCAGCCGACTCTTTCCCACAATGAAAAATGTAATTCATGTGCAAGATTTTCATTTGGACTTTGACAAAAGAGCTTTAACTAAAATATGGAGCAGGTGGCATTTGCAGTCAGAGGACAGAGAGGGACAGATGCAGGATTAGACCGTTAAAGGTAACAAACGGAGGAAGTGACAGCAGCTGACGGAGACGTGAGTCAAAGTCAAACTACCATGTCCGTATTTGCACAAATGCAGAAGAAGCTTTAAAAGATTATTACTTCCAAATTTCTCAAACTTTCAGTTTTGTTGTTATGAAAAGAGACCTGAAAGGAAAACTGATGATTATCTGCATGAAAATATTCTTTTCTTTCCAATTTGCCACAGCTGGTCCCTGCGTTATGGGTTATGAGGCGAGGACCCAAATGCAGGAGAACGCGAGTGGTCAGGAACGTAGAAAAGTCCTTTACTGTTATTAAAATCACAAAGACAACAAACTAAATCTACCAGAACACACACTGGGAAGAAACTTGTGGCCGGTAAAACAACAGACTCGGAAGAATCACAGACAGGAAGTCAAACAGATAAACCAGGAAAAAGGAAAAACATGAAGCCACATGAACATTTGCAAACAAACAACTTCCAGCTGCAGTTGTGCTTCATTTACAAGCTGTGTAGTTTGTAAAGAAGCCCAACACAGTCGTCATAGTCTGGGATTTCTGTTTGGGTTTTTCTGGGGCTTGTTTTTTTTTTCATGTTTGACTTTGTTTTTTTTTTTTCTAGATTTGAAATATTTCCCTTTTTTATTTTAAAAATCTATTTTTTGGGTCCTCTTGTTGCATTGGCCCTGATTGTTTGTACCTGTGTCTCATCAGCCAATGTGAGCATTTATTGTCTTTTTTTCATCGTCACTGCTGGTTCATTTGTGTTTCATCCGGTCTTTTTGTATCCTGCACATTTAGTATCCTGGCTATAGTTACTTCTGTGCTTCTCTTCTCTTTAATTAATTGTTGTGGAGGCTTTTGTGTGGATTTATATCTGTGTAACATTTCTTTTTATATTAGAGACGTTTGCTTTGATACTCCTGCTGCCTCACCGTCTTTGTTTGGGTCTTCTATACTCGCCTCACCTCGACAGATGTTGCAAGAGATGACCCGGACCGGAGTTCAAAGTTAATACCGTAGTAGGGATGGGAGACGAACAACACTTTCTAATATAATTAAATCTTTCTTCAAAGAAAATGGAGACCAATATTTTATGAAAACTCCTTTGTGGTGCATTGATGAAATGAAACCCTTGATCTTTGCTTTATGATGTAAAAAGAAATTTCAAATTATTGAACCACGCATATAGCACATACATACGAAACTCCTCTGAGAAAGTTTAATAAATAAAAACACACAAGTATTCCTGTTATTAGGAGTTAGGAAAATGACCACTTCAGCTGAGGTGATCTGGTCTTATCTGTGTGTAAACTCACTTGATGTGACTCTTTTATTCACAGCATTTTTCTTTTTTTTTTTTTGCTGGTAATTACATTAAATGTGTTTTTGATTTCAGAAATGTTTTATGTGCTCCACAGAGCTCAAAGCAATATCTCGGCTGTCAGCTTCCTGCCATCCTGTCGAGGTCTTCCAAAGCTCTCCTCCCCTCTGACTGATGCGACGGCAAAAACAATCTTCCAGTCTCAATCTGGCTTCAATTTACTGGCAACTCGGGGAAAAAACATAAGCATCCTGCATGCAAGCTTCAGTGGGAGTTATGAAATTAACTTTCAATGGTTTCTAAGCTGCACCTTAACTGTCAGGTTATCTCCCAGGTGTACAGAGGGTAGACTGAGCAAAAATAATTCCTGCTTCTTTTGCAAAAAAAGAAAAAAAATGATGAAGGTGGCTGCTTCCTTCTGCAAATAATCTTTGTGTTATTACTTGCAAACAGTATTAGAAAGATCCCCAAGCTTGATGCAAATCATGCAATAATCTGTCTAAGCACACAGTCCGACTGGTTTGACATCTGCGTGTAGAAGTGTTAGTGTCTAGTTAAGTCTAATGTCAACAAGGTTGAACTATGGTGTCTGTGTGCAGCATGAATTCAGTCATTCTCCAAAAGTGTCCATAAGTTTAGCTGCATTTCCATTAGTGGGGGCTCGGGGTGAACCCGCCAGACAGGAACCTGTATCAGGGCCGACCGGCTCCTCGGCCACTTCAGCCAGCGCGCCTCCATCACACTGTAGCGTCACACAAGAACCTTTGACTGAACAAATAACACAGCTGCGCACACGATAGAGGTCATGCATATTTGTTGCTGTTAGCAAATGTCCAACAGCATGTGTGTGTAAAACAATAAGGGTTGGATGTGTTAGAGCTGAGCAGACAGTGGGGATGGAGGGTTTGTAGGGGTGGGTGGGTTCAGCCAAGGGTGTCGGCATCGTGGTGGCCCAGACCCTCAATCCCACATGCCCCGCCCTGACCGGCACAGACAGCGTTTTAAAATGTGAGTAAATTTTGATTCTATAACATCTTTTACAGACATGGATCACAAAGTGCTTCACAAAAAAAAACAATACAAAACATAAAACAAACTTTAACAAAACAAAACTTTAGTGTGCTTTGCTATACAGTTGATTTGAACGAACTGCTTGCTTTCCTGGTCATTAATGACTTCACTGAAGGACTGTAGACAAGGCAGCAACTGAGAACACCATTCCAACTGTGAAGCACGGAGGTGGCAGCATCATGTGGTGGGGCTGTTTTGCTGTATCAAGAACTGGAGATCTTTATAAAATAGACGGTATCATGAAGAAAGAACATTACATGGAAATATTAGGGCAACATCTAAAGACATCGGCCTGATCTGGATCCCATCGAAAATGTGTGGGCAGATCTGAAAAGGCCTCTGCGATTCCGATTTGGCTTCAGACAGTCAGACAAAAAAATGTCTTTTTGCACATGTATGTCGACCTCTGGTTTCAACTGTCCGTTCAGCCCTTTTCTTAAAAACCTGTCAAATAAGCAGCTGCCACCTTTTACAGAAATCCTTTGGTTTCGGAATAAAAAACGATGAGTGGCTGTTGTTTGCTTTGCTTTGTCTCTGGGTCTCCGAGAGAGGAAAACTATTAGGACTTGCACATTTCATAAAAGAGATAATAGAATTAATTCAGTAATGTGTGAATAACTGCTTATAGCAAACCAGTGAGTGAGGGAGAAAAAGTCATTACCTGATACACTGCTTTTCCATGTTTCAGCGGAAAAGAAAGAAAACGAATCGTCTGAACCACAGGGAAACATTTTCACAGAAACAAAACTGACATCCATGTTTTAAATACACCAGGGCACAAAACTTCATAAGAAATTAGCCCCAAGAGCAACATTTTGCTTACATGACACAGTGAAAAGCTTAACGTCAACGCTATTTTAAAGAAAAGGCTGACAATAATTAATATGTTGGGTAAGAGACAGATGTGTGAGTTATGGCCATCAGCTTCCCAACTATTATTAATATTTGTGCTGTCGCTGGAAAACACCACAAACCGACACGACGGTGCTGATATGTCCGATTGGGAACTTCTTGTATTTACTCTCAAAATCCTTCAATTTAAAAGACAATCAGTTTGAGTCTGGAGCTCCAGCTGTTGAACAAAGGCAAGGAAAATTCTCCCATCGTACAAATAAGACTTAGAGGAAACTACGGGTTGTTCTTTGGGAAACATCCTGCGCGTGGGGTTTTTTTACTGTCAGGTTGGAAAACGGTGTCCTTTCATCTCTGATGCGGTCGTCTGAACCCTCCGGTTCCCATGCACTTGGGGTACATTATACTAGGTCATGGATGGCGGTTCATGTGTAGATGGATGATTATACCAGATCATGGATGAAGGTTAATGCATAAATGGATGAATATACGAGGACCACCGGCGCTCCGACACACTCAGGTAGCCACCTGCAGATAGCCACGGCTTGGCCGTCCAGGTTGGGTTGCAGGGTACCAGGTGGTGACAAAGGTGGCTCAGCCAGAGCCCGAGGACCCGGCTGCCCTAGTTGCTGACGAGTTAGAGGCCGTCCTCCAGTTAGTCCCACCCAGTTTTGGCTGCTAAGCTCAAGCTAAGCTTTGCTTCCAGACTTTTATAGGACAACAAGGTGGGTGAAGCGGCGTCCTTACGATGACACAACAAGCCACAATGCGGTTCAGTAACGTAATAATCAAATAAAAATAAAATGAGTATGCACTCCTTGACCCTGGAATCCTCCCTTGATCCCAGTAAGAGATGGTCTCGAGTGGCCAACCTTCGGAGGTCTGTTGAAGTCGTTGTGGGGTAAAGTTAGGTAAACATGAAACAGTTGCTCTGGAGGCAAAGTTTATTTTAGATGGACACCAAAAACCTTCCAGTACACAAAATATTGTTCGCTGATTATTGACTGTATATTTCTCTGCTGTCACACCTGGAACTCAATTTACAACTTGGAAAAAAAAAAATCATAATTGTTTTCTGTGTCAAGTTATTGAAGTGGAATGTGAGAAATTGCCAATCTGCGTATCTCACTTTCCATTTCCCTCAGGCATGAGTAAAAAAAAAAAAAAGTCTTTAAAATATAAAATCCTTGAAGATAAGTTTTCATTAGAAGATTGTTACCTCTGAGGAATCGCCGCTGAGTTCCATACATTACTGTATACAAGGTTAATACAATAGTAATGCATGTTTGCAATTACTTTCCATAATTTTTGTCTAACTTTTGTATTTATGACAACTCAGGGACCAGGTAAACTCCTCCAGTGCTTCTAAAGCTTCAGAGGGTTGACGTAGGTAATATTCGTCTCTGCCAGTACAGCTGTTTACGAGTGGCAGATGCTTTAATACCTCTGGAAGGCAATCACCCATCACCTGTAGTTTAGAAACCACCCGTCGCCTCTGTCTCTGTAAGGATGTGCTTTGTTTGACTCTGCAAGTACTTCATCTCCCATCATAACCTTGATGGCTGCCTAGCTGTCTAGTTAGCCCCGGCGTCGAACTCGGTCCGCTAACACGTCATGAAATGTCACAGACGTTGCCCTTGTAGAATCAGAGTCTTTTCAAAGACCCTCTGAAGAGATAAGCGTACCCTGCCGAGCCAACGCTGGAATACAAATGCCCTTTTTAGCATAAGGAGGTGAAAGGAAAAAAGATAACAGAGGAAATGTGTCAGAAAAGGAGCGTCGGCAGGAATGCAGACCTTATGGGAAGGCAAGGTATGGAAGATGCAGAGAGACAGATATGAGGGTCTGGATGTGGGCAGTGGCGAGGACGAGTATGAAACAAGAGAAGGGTTTGTGTGATAAAGGGCTTTCTGGAAATGTAGTATTGATTCTGGCAGTTTTTTTAAAGATAATATTTCAGTCAGTGTTATCTGCACAGTGGAAATGTTAAGTCTTCCTTTTGAACTTATTACTGTTATTTCATTTCATTTTACTTTACAGTCAAAGTGTTAAAGTTGCAATGCTTTTTGCACAATATAACTTATTTGTATAACAGTTTTCATTATGTCATTATTGAGGCCAACCTGGAAGTAACACAACTTGCGGTTCCTCTACTTACCACTAGGGCGTGGCTTCGAACGTGAGTCATTACTCGTGGACTCCCACATTTAAAGATCCAACTTTACAGCAGAAACAAGGAATAAGAGGCTTCGAACCTGGTCTTCAGAGACCTGTGGGTGCCCACACTTATTCTTATCAAATGTGTCCATATCAGTCCTGCTGTTGACATCTGAAACAGGTTCTGCTGGAGCTGAAACGAGGACTGGTAAAGCTCTGATGAACATCACTGACCTTTGACGAGCTAACGGGTCGCTCTTTTCGCACAGCCTCGGGTCCAAGTAAAGTTCATCAGTCGAAAAGGTGCAGAGCGACCTGGAGGGAGATGTCTTATGTACATTTGGACATTGGAGGTCAGATTGATTCTGTTTTGGAGCCCACTGATCGGTCGAGGAACTCCACGCTGTGTGATATCAGCAGGCCACAAGTATTCACCTCATGACAGTGAAGCTTCACATTTTAGAGAGATCCAAACCAATACATCAACATTAATGTCCACAGAGTCGTGAAAGAGACAGCATAAAGAGGAGAAATGACAAAAGAGGAGCACAGGACCATTTGCCTGCAGACAAAACTATCAATCAGCTCCTCAGGAGTTCAACTCCATCCGGCACAGCTGCTCCCGAAAGCAGGTTTCTTAGAGTTCCTCTGTCACGTGTTCGTTCACCAGTCTTATGATGCATATTAAATCAGCTGGTGAATAATAAGGCCTATCTCACATAAATTAGAGACGCGTGCTGTATTCCCTGAAGGCTCAATTGCCATGAATATTACAGCATCCTCACAAGGTTACAGAGAAAAATGTGGATGGGAAGGCTAGTTGAGGAAATATAATGAAGGAGGGCAAAGAGATGCAGAAACAGAGGAGAGCAGTTGTTCCAACCCAACACCGGGACAACTGGGTAATTGTTTAGCTCACGTCTGAAAACGGGGTTAGTGAGGGGTAATTAAACGGCCGGTGCCGGCTGCCGTGTCGCCGTGGAATCTGCGAGGTGATTTTTCAAATCTGTAAATTATGAAATAAAGAAGAAAATAATGAGATGAACGTGCAGTTGTTCCAGCGTAAGCTGCTTGAAGGACATTTCTAATTGTTTCTGTGCTGAAGGTCCGTCGAGGACTGAAGCCTCATTTTATGCTTCAAATACAGATGGATGCATTAGTCCAACAAGTCTGGAGACACACGATACCAGTTTGAACAACAAAATATCGCCAAGAGAATAGCTAAATTAACAAACATGTGGTACGTTGCAGAAAATCTCCCTCGGGACTGGCTTCATCCAGCTCGCCTTGATGCATCTGAGAAACACGCCGCATCACGGTGGACGGCTTCGCCACAATTTTTAGCATTTTATTGGAAAATGACCTGGAAACATCTGGAACCTTCTTCAGCTCGCAAACACTTTTGAGAATGTTTCAGAAATGTTTAGTTTCAAGTTATCTGCATATTGCTGATATGTCAGTGCTGTCATGTGTCTACAGCCGCAAAATCAAACATTAATCAATAAAAAACAAAACTTAAGAAGAAAAAACAAGAACCTGAGAGCTCACAAACACAATCCAACCTCTCGCTTTTGGTTAAAAACAAAAGTCACATTTCAGCAACTGAACTAATTTCTTTTACTTGACAAATTTCATTTATCTTCCAATTAATGATGTCTATTTAATCGCAGCTGACCACATATTGATCGATGACTAGAACACTGCCTCTTGTATGGCAGAATTGTGATTTAAGCATTTTATCATCATTGATTGATTGGGAAACAGAAAATATTATATTAACTTCTTTTTGTTTATCTCATATTTTTATTACACGTTTGACGTTCACTACAGCTGACGTTTACTCATTTTTTTGGGACTTTTACTCATATTTGTGTGACTTTTATTTTTACTCATATTTGTGTGACTTTTACTCATATTTGTGGGGTTCTGTTCTGGGTTTTGGTTTTGCAACATAAATGAATACATGCTGTCTGACAAATGAGGATATAATTGAATGTGGTTTGGTAAAGCAGGATGTAATGTTACAAAATCAATGAATGAAAGTACAGGGGGATTGGCTGACTCTTTTTTTTGTCTTTGTCCTCTGGCATCCAGCTGATAAAAGCACAGTTGCATGCTCTGTTTTCCATCTGGCATCTCCAAACTCCAGCGGTCTCAGCGTCCCCTTTTATTTGGACCTTATCACACTTAACAAACGCACAACTGGGTCACAACTGAGCTACTGTCATGTTCATGGCTGCACACAGCTGGTTAAATAAGCGTTACAGCGCTGAACCTCGCTGAAAAGAAACAGTTCGAGAATATAAAATGTAAACAATGTTTGTTAAAACAACCACACCAGTGATTTTAGTCTCAGTCAAACTTTCTAAGCTGCATTTATCCTTTATTCAAACAGCTGTAACTTTGCTTCAATGAAGTTCACTAATTATTTATTGTATTATTTACGTATGCTGTCTGCATGTCCCTCATGGACGGCCGTGGACGGCCGTGGACGGCCGTGGACGCCCGTAGGTGCCCGTAGATGCCCATGGACGCTCGTAGACACCTGTGGACGCCTGTGGATGCTCGTAGATGCCCGTGGACGCCCGTAGATGCCAGTGGATAGCTGTAGATGCCTGTGGATGGCCGTGGACGCCTGTGGACGCCTGTGGATGGCCGTGGACGCCCGTAGACGCCCGTGGATAGCTGTAGACGCCCGTGGACGCCCGTTTACGTGCATGTTTGCTCAGAGGCTGGAAACACTGAATCACTTTGTTCTTCTGAATTAGTGCACAACAGCACCGCTGTGACTAACGGCCTAGTTTTTGTTTCTGAAGGCAAAAGCGCCATGAAAAGGCGTCGCTGGGAGCTGAAGATCAAATATCAGATAAAGTCGGGAGTTCGCTGATTGGTGGAAATCAAGGCTGAGCAAACACAGTTTAATTTTATGTTTTGTTAAATAAGTAATGACACAGAGAAGTTATAATTGTGTTTGTCTTAAACTAACAGCAACTGTGATCAGATTATTTTTATAATGTTTTACACAAAAACAGGATAAGCAGTAGAGTTGAGCACAGATTATAAAGGTGTTATTAATTAATTAATCAATTACATTTTTTGGGTGGACACATCCAGGAAATGGTCCACAAACAAGAGAGCTTTTCATTATGCTAACTCACACGTCTGCTCGTCCTCTCGTCCTTCAGTGACTGCCGGTGGGCCTCCTCCTCCTCTTCCGCCGTCTTCCAGGATTTTCTAATCTGATTAATGTACACTGGGAGGACGAGGTGTGAGGAGCTTCAGGGGCTTCTGGGACCCACTGATACCACTACGGGTAAAACAAGAATTCAGGTATTTGTAATCTTTTTTTTTTTAATGATTTTAAAAGTTTTTAATGCAGCTACTAAAAGTAACTTATAAATAATTAATTTCAAAGCTTAAAAAATGCACATCCAGGACTTTGATAGAAGACAAACCTGATTCTTCAGTGTGTTTCCAGCAGAAACATCTACTCACTCTATCAGTGTTAAATATTAACACTGGTACGTAAGTCATCCCTTTAGAGACGGTTTCAATAAGTCATTTGAGTTTGAATTCTAGTATGCAAATGTTTTTGGTTATTTCTGGTCAACAATTTATAAATTACATATTTAACATAAAAGTGTAAGTCTATGTGTTTAAAGCAGGACAGTTTCTATATTTTTCGGGAACTAAAAAATATGCAGATTTCTGTTTGTGGGACCTTGTTTCTGTAAAAACACGAGTTCAAACCCTTCAGGATCATCTGTGGTGGCACAGCAATCTGTTACGCTTACAGACTAGAATTGTGCGTCCAAAGTTCAAAATCAAGTTGAGGTTGTAAAATAAAACTCTGTAGAAAACAGATTCTCGCAGACGCTCAGTGAGTTTGCACAACAGCGTTTTGCGGTCCATTTAAGGGGAAAAATAAAGGAAAAAATACCCCAAAACATTACACAGTGGGGAGGAGGGTAACATTTCAAGCAAAAGGTTTATAATTTATAAGTTCACAAACTCAATAATTTACACGAAAAACAAAATCATAAATTCAGAAGTTTTTTAAATGAAAACTATTTTTTTTACTAGATGAACTTAGTTTGCAACTGTGAGAGAAGCCTTACCAGAAGCCTGAGACCTCCAAGTGGTTACCAAAGAGACCTCAGCAAGACCTCAGCCAGACCTCAGCCACACCTGAGCCAGACCTCAGCCGGACCTCAGCCAGACCTCAGCCAGACCTCAGTCAGACCTCAGCCAGACCTCACCCAAACCTCAGCCAGACCTCAGCCACACCTGAGCCAGACCTCAGCCGGACCTCAGCCACACCTGAGCCAGACCTCAGCCGGACCTCACCCAGACCTCAGCCAGACCTCAGCCACACCTGAGCCAGACCTCAGCCACACCTCAGCCACACCTGAGCCACACCTGCGCCAGACCTCAGCCAGACCTCAGCCACACCTGAGCCAGACCTCAGCTGGACCTCAGCCAGACCTCAGCCACACCTGAGCCACACCTGCGCCAGACCTCAGCCACACCTGAGCCAGACCTCAGCTGGACCTCAGCTGGACCTCAGCCAGACCTCAGCCACACCTGAGCCACACCTGCGCCAGACCTCAGCCAGACCACAGCCGGACCTCAGCTGCAGACAAAAAAACCTCTTAAGAAGAGTTATTAAAGCTGCAGGAAAGATCATCGCTGCCCCCCTGCACAGCTACCTATTAACACCATGGACCACAAAGCAGCTGTTAATCGCACAAAAAACTTATTAAAAAAAAAACTTAAAACTTAAAATTATGCACAAATTTGTGGACTTATGTCTCAACATGGGGGCCGACTGACTCCTGGAGTCCGCCCTTGTGGTCATTGGATGAAAAGCACTTTTATTTCTGCGGCGATGACACCCCATCAAACAGACGTGGCCTCATGAGTTAATTCATTTCTGTTCATGTTTCAGGCGTAGAGAACATCTACATGTAGTTACTCGTTTTAGTGGAGCTGACGAACTTTTCATGTCTAGACTTTTCAAGCACACGTTAACCACATTTCAGTGGCACCCTCACATCATTATTAAACTGAGGATGCTCGAGACGGCGTGAGGGTCACGCTGAATAATCCTGCTGAGTAAATTGCCGGGCTCGAATGCTGCAGTTCAACACACGTGTGCGCCACCTGAACTGCACGGCTCCATCGTCTGACTTCAATAAAAGTCAAGTCAGTCATTAAAATGAAATGGGCTTGCACAATTTCCAGGCCATTATTTTTGTAATTACAGGTTTTAATTTAATATAATGTGAAATCTCTAGTTGCGTGTCCGTCGCTACAATGCAGTAATCCATCCACCCACCAGCTCATTGAAGGATCTGACAGAAAGCGCTGGTTCCCGGCCCACCAGCCTGTGGAGAATCGATTGGCTCCGGCTGGGGAGAAAAATGAAGATCTTGCCGAAGGATTTGCAAAAGGCACGCACACGTGCACACACACACTTGTCGCTGTGGTATAGTGTCAAGAACACAGACAGGCTTATGGACAAGCAGCAAAACAGACGCCAAAACACCTGAACGGCTAAACTATGCATTTGTTTTTATTCTATAATTTATCTGTTTGGGTCTTTGTTTTTGCACAGTGGAGCTCAGCCTATGAATGTTTTACTTTTTGTAAATTTTTTAGAGGCATCCCTGCAGTAGTGGCAGTGTAGTCGGCACCAGCTTCATTATTGATCAGTTTCTGAGACAGACAGATCTGATCCAGAATCACTTGGACAAGTTCCATCACGGCGTCTGCTCTGATGTCATGTCGCGTCTCAGATGGCGTACGTGCAGCAACAGCACAGCTGAATTGCTGGGTTTGTGTGAGCTCTGGGATCTCCAGAGTTATAACAGACAAACGCCCACCCCACCACTGATGCGCAGTGATTTTACTTTTTAGCCTCCCCTCTACTTTCAACAACTGTTCTAGCTGCTCCACAGGCCGGGACCTTCGTTACCAGATGTTTTTGGTTTCACAATGCTCCGGAGGTTTTCTACTGGTGAAAGGTCTGGACTACTGTTTTTAATGCACTGAAGCCTGAGGTCCTGGAGATCACGAGCATCTAATTTTGACCTTCAGCCTTGTCCCCTGCACCCAGAGATTCCTCCCGATTCTCTGAATTGTTTGATGATATTATGCACTGTAGATGGTGTGATCGTCAAAGTCTTTGGAATTTTAGGTCAAGGAACATTTTCCTGAAATTGTTCCAGATCGGGGAATCATATTTACATCTGAGAGGCTCTGCCTCCCTGAAAAGCTCCTTTTATGTTGCTCCTCCAGTTTTAAAATCTGGTATGTTTTCTTATGTTATATTGGGAATAAAATATGACTTTATGAGATTTGCAGATCATTGTATTCCGTTTTTATTTACTTCTTACACAGCGACTCCACTTCATTGGCATCAGGTTGTACAGCAGAGATTATGGAGGTTCCCATAGAAATGCGTGGACTTCTGGACGCATCGTGAATACTCACAGAAGAAAGTGTAAACGAGGTGTTATTTCTGCAATTTGCAATTTCATTATTTGCAAGTGGCATGAATTTTTTAGCAACAAACTCCAGCAGTGGCCTTTTTCCGAACCTCACAAGTAAAATTCAGATGGAGGCGATTGGTGAAATTATACAGTGTTTAATTTATTAATCTGAGTCGGCTTGACATTTGTGATTCTGCATCGAGGGCACAACTCTGTCAGACGGCACTTAATTTGCTGTTATCAGAATCACTTACAGGAACACAGCTGTGCCGCCTCATCAAGCGTGCCGAGGGAAAAGAGGGAGAGTGAGCTTGGACCCTGACAAATCAGCTGCAAATAGGAGAGGAGCACATTTTCAAGCTGAAAATGGGAATGGGCACATTAATTCATTAGCATGAAATATAACTTTAGGTGGAATTTGGAGTTGTTATCAATGCTCAGGGGAGAGGCAGCGCTGCACGAGGCCGGCAGCTTTGATGAAAACGGCAGCCAAGGTTGTGCAAATTGAGTAAAAGCATACCCGGACTGACACGGAGGATAGATGGCTGCTGTCGCTGGACGTTTGCCAAGACGGTCGTACTCTCCAGTTCTCCGGTCCTCCGACTTTTAAATTTAGAAGAGCATATGTCCAGAGCAAATGGAAAAGACAGAACCAGAGCCAGCCTCGGTAATGAGACAGGCAACAAACAAGCTTGAAATATGATTCTGACATTTTATTATCTGAATGTCTTTTTATTGCATTTCGTTTTATCTCTTACTTTTATCAAGTTGTGCTTGAAATGAATTTCCTGTGTCAGTGATTATGTTTTGGTCTCTAATGTTTGTCATCTAAGACACAGAGGCCTCTTAATACTTAATGAAGCTGAACATCTGAGCGTACAGCCGTGCAAGCAGCTCTGTGAAGCTGAAACCGTCCGAAACAACAGAGCCAGAATACCGATGATCCGAAGCTGGGAATTTCATGTTCACGCCAATAGTCTAGTGATTAGGAGCGCTTATATTTGATGGTCTACTTGTATCCAACAACAGAAACCAGAGCTGGGATTAGTTTGAAAGGCACTTGGTCTGCAAGTAATTCAAGATTATAGCATTAAATAAAAGATCAGCTGAACAGTTCCTCCTCCAGAAGCTGTGAGTTCTACAGCAGAACGTTTTTACAAGGTCAAAATGAGGGAAAGTCAAGGTCACGAAAAGTGAATCCTCTGCAGACGTTGGTCAGGGCTAGATGGGATTAGTGCGACAGACGTTTGACTTTGATTTATTGTAGAGATAGATTGAATGATAGATTAAATGTAATTGTCATGTTCAAAATACTGACACACACCAAAGGGAATAACCTGGAATCAGCTACGCTGACTAGAATGGCATCCTCATGGCTGGACGCTGGACTCTTAGGTGGTTCATTCACTAAATATATTGATGGTTTGAGCTGGTGGTTTGACTCAGTTTTGATCCCAGCCTCTAGTGGTCAATAGAAGAACTGTCTGTTGCAAGCATCTAAACTGCCAGCATCCTCTCAGATACCTCACTGGGTCTCAAGATCAGAACATGTTATGCCTTTTCTGACTTTCAAAGGTTTCAAATAGTTTGAAATAGTCACATCCAGTTTTCGGGCTGACTTGCTGTCCTTTTAAGAGTTGCACAACTGATCAAGCTATAAAAGATTTTGAAAGAGCAGTCACATCAGGCACTTCCAGATGTTTTTCTTTTTTCTTTACAATTACTTTTTTGTTTACGGAGACATTAACTGTAGAACCCAACCCAGGTCTCTATCTTCATGTGGGCTCAGCACTGGCCTCCCTAGATCATCCAGGTGAAAAGGAAACATCCTCCTGCTGTCTACTTTCTCGTGGCATGTGACTGCCAGTAATGTGTGTGATTGGTTTAGGAAGCGGTAAGCGACAGCAGCAGAGTGAGCAGGTAGCAGTGGAAGGGGGAGGCAAAATGGGCTGCTCACCAAGAATCGTTTCTTACAGAGAAAAGATTTAGGCTGCATGATGTAGTGATGGAGCTCTGTTGCCGTGACAGCCTCACTGTGTGACACAAGTTGTTAAATGTCATGGAGGTCATATGAAAATATGAAAATACTCTCAGTATGTCTCAATGCTCTGCTGCAGCGAAACAAGAGAAACAAACTCTGATCCCGACAGCCCTGATTTAATTGTCCACCGTACCATCTTCATTGATGCCGGTGTTGTTTTCGTTGGTTTGTTATATATAGTTGTATTCTCAACTCTGGGAATATATTAGAGAGCCATTCTTTGCGTTACTTGTATGTCCTGTACCACAACATACTTCTCCAGGACTATTTTCTCTATTGACTTTTGAACCAAGGTAAGACTGTACCACTTAAATCTGCTTAATCTTGACGATGTACAATGGTGCCCCCTTGTATCGTAGGCGATTGAGCATCTTTCCTCTGAGATGGCCGAAACTGCAGCGTGAACCTGGCATGAGTCTGGTACATGAGAAAGATTGAAATTCATCAGATGAATATGACTTTAACCAGTCTAAAGCGGTGTTTTAAATTTCTGTCATTAATGACTTGCACACTAACTCCTGCCAAAGTTTGCAGCTGATCTATAAGTTTACACATTCTTCAATGTCTCTAAGACTATTATTTCATTTTCAGTCACTATTTGGATAAGTTTACTCTCTACAGTCTGTTCTGTTATTGTTGATCAGGCTACCAAAACATTTCTGGTGAAGGTTTGGAAAACATTTGGCTTTTGCAGCAAAAGAAAGTCACCTGAAAAATGACATTGCGACTCTCTGCTTTCCTTTGAGTTCATGAATTTTCAGCCTTTTCACAGAAACGGGGGGATCATCACCACTGCCTGGGTCAGCACTTGTTACCTTGGTTACCAAGCAGACCGGTCTGAAACACAAAGGTAGGAGAACAAACTCTAAATATTCCTTTGTCAGTGAAGGACAAGCCTGTTGTGTTCTGTGCTCCAAAAAGATCATGTTAACACATTACATGGCTCTGCAGCATAAACTGCCTAAAAATAACATGTAAAGCAGAGGGGCGTGTAATAGCTGCATCTCTGCACGAGCTGAGTTACATCTTGGATAGCAGATGGCTATCTCAGTCTCTCAAATGAGTCTTGATGAATCACTGAGGAACACTAAAGCCTCTGGAAGTTACAGACTCAGTGTTAATATAACGGTGAGTCACAGAGCCTCCGGGGCTTCATGTGTGGATGGTGACTGTGTTCGGCACAATCTCACTTCCTGTTGGTGACACAATGTAAGATGACGCATCCTGACCGGTCAAAGTCGTGTTTTCTTCTGTTTTGCTTTTTGAGTGAAGAAGTGAGTGAAGTACAATTGATAGTCTAAGTGCAGGATACATTATTTTCACATGAAGATCATGGTTTTTGTGGACCAAACACACTTTTTTAAAGTGCTTATAAAACTGGCTTTATTTTAAACAATAGTAATGGGCAAACAGGTTGAGCAAACGAGCTGGCGGTCAACTGGCCGGTGCCCAGCTTTCCGCAAGTTACCGCAAGTTAGCTATATTAGCTTAGCTCATGCTGACGGCTGTAGCAGACTCCAGCTATGCGGCGTCCTTCTCCAGCAGTAGAACACGCAAGTCGGGCAGTTTATTTTACGTTTCCTTTGCAGAGACCAGGTAGTTGCAGCAGTCGCATGAACAACTGGCTGTGGTCTGGCCAGATGGTTCGATTTGGTGGTTCGATTTGGTGGTTCGATTTGGTGGTTCGATTTGGTGGTTCGCTGCGATGGACTGGCGACCTGTCCAGGTGGACCCCTGCCTTTCGGCTGCAATGCATCGGGATAGGCTCCGACAGACCCCGTGACCCTGAGAAGGAGTAAGCGGGTTTAGATAATGGATGGATGTATTTGGTGGTCCAAGTAGGTAGTTTGATTAGGTAGTTTAGATTAGGTAGTTTGATTTGGTAGTTTGATTAGGTGGTTTGATTAGGTTTTTTGATTAGGTGGTTTGATTTCGTGGTTCGATTAGGTTGCCATCACAACCATTTGGTTTAGGGAATGTCTGCAAGGATACACCGATTTGATCTCTTTACTTGCAAAATAAAACGTAAACGTTCAGTCAGGAATATCACGTTCCGATCAGCTCTGCATAAAAATCAGATTCAGGCTGCAATCTAAAAATTCGTGTTGCACAATTAATAAAGGTCTGGTTTATGGCCATAACAGTAGGTAACCAGTGTACTGCAGTAAAATAATAACTTGCAACTGCAAAATGTTAAAAGGGTAATAAATAAGTAATAGTAGTTGGCCCTAAACGGAATTGAATTGAATTGAACTGAATGTAAAATTTAGGTTTACTTTAACTTCCAGATTGTTCATTAAGCTTCAGGATGTGGTTCCAGTTGAAAAGTTTATTCATTGTCATATCGACTATAAAATCGTACGATTCTTATGTTGGTCAGTTTAAGATTACTGGAACCTCTTTGTGGTCCTTGCAACACTAAAACTTTAACTTCAGGAATACTTCAAAAGCACTGCATTTAAAAAAAAAAATTTGTTTCATTTGGAAATTCTGGAAAATACACTAATAATTTTTAATTAATAGTCCAAAGCTCACATTAGTATTATATATGTTAATTTGTTCCGGCTTCAGCAGAAGTGTTTCTCTTTATGCACCTCCCAGTTCCTGTACTTTTTCTAAAGCAGACTTGTGATGAGTATATTCATCTATACAGGTTTAACTGACTTTGTTCGCTCTTGCTGAATCAGGAGTCCTCCCACGCACAGCAAGGACATGCACAAGTTGCAATCAGCCTGAAGGTTATGTCCTCTCAAGGACCAGTGATGCCTTTAGGGACAAATCTTTCAGTGTAGTGTTTTTCTGTATCATCTGTAATGGTGTGTTGCAGTTCATCATTTTGACATATCTCCATGCACCCTAAAGATATGGCAACAGCTTGTTTTTTGTTTATTCCACCTACACCAGTGTCACCACCGGTAGTATGACATCTAGGAAATAATCAGTGTACAAAATTACAATGAAGAATTAGTTTTTTTCAACATTAGAAGATTGACAGGTTTAGTCCCCACCTCAGGTGTCCTTGGGAAAGACGTTGAACCTTCGCATCAGTGTTTTATTTTAGAGGTTATTGAGTGCCTGTATAGATAGAAGCAATGCATCCAGATGTCCGTGTGACTGGGTAAAATGAAAAGTCATTGGAAAGCACTTTCTTGAACCTGAATATGTTAAAAACGATGCCACCGTATTTACTCTCATTTGACCACTAACATTGGTGGGCCTCATGGCGTCCCAATACAACTGGAGCGAGAGCTTGGTTCACACTGCCGGCCGAAATTCTCAAAGGCAACTGGACTTCTTTTCTTTGGTTTGTAAATACATTTCACCTTCTAACCTTTAATAATATTCATCTTTTTCATGTATATATCTCATAAAACACACCTAAATTAGTCCTCTGCTTGTAACCCATCACTCGTTAAACTAGGAACCGTGCCCTGCCATTTTTCCATAAATTTGTTAAAACAAATTAATTCTTCACTACTTTTTAAGACATGTATGTTGTGACCATGTAGTCATAGCTTTTTCATAGATTATCTCCTCCAGCCGCATCCTCGTCTTTTGTACTTTGACTCTGCAGAAGACAGGTTCTAACGAGATTCTCATGGTTTTTGAGCCCCCTAACCCGACCCCCCACTCCATGCACCTTCAAGGTTTCCTGACAACTACATCCTGACCTAATCAGGCATCATTTCTCTACAAAACGGACCCTTGCCCTAACACACACACATGCCAGGTGCCTACCATGAGCAGACCATACGTAAAATACACTCTCTGACTGGATAACTCGCATCATGAACCGGTTCTCCTTCTGCAGCATATCATAAATGTGCTGAGGACAACTTTTCCTAAACAAGTTTCATTTTTCACATCTCTTTTTCCACAACACATCCGACACATTTGAGGATGTTTTCTTGGGCTTTGGGGAACACCAACTTTTTTTTACAATTTTTCACTATTTTATAGACCCAAAGCCAAAAAGATTGCTTCATTTTATTTACTTTTTGTATCAGTAACAGCTAAATACCAGCACCAAAGTTGATTAAAGGATGTCATTTTCAATGAATGAGTAGGGGTGGCCAGAGTGAGTGTAGGACTCCTGGCCGGACCTTTTGTCCCAGTCCGGCCCTGGATGCAGTTGGATAGATGCTTTGGAAACTAAAGGGTGTTCGTTTGTACCTAACTCCCAGCGCCCCCCTTCTAGTGGTTGTGAAGAATACAATGAGTAAGAAGTATTTCTGATTATAAATTAGAGTTTAATATTTTTTTTACTCAAAAAAAAAAAAGCGAGCCAACGCATCGATGGCTGGCATGGTCCCTGTGTTTCTTCTTCAAGCCTGTTAAGACGGTCAAAATATCCTGCTGCTGATTCAAGGTGAAGGATAATAAGTCTCTAAGTGGAAAACTGGATTAGAGGCGTTCACATTTGCTTGGTCATGCCTCCTCCCTGTCCAAACACACACATGCGCAGACACGGGTGACACGTGCCTACATGAGCACAAATTTCATCATTGCCCACAATTATTTAGCGCTCCCGACAAAGTCGTTCTCTCAACCCTCTCTTGAACACACTCATTCTTTTCTAATTGCTGAATCGAGCTGGCTGCAGTTTATATGATTTACTCCGCTTTAATCGCTGACCTCTATTAGGAATACGCTTCTGCAGCTGGGCTCTAATTCTTGCAGAGGAAAATTATCTGCTGCAGACAGCAAACACACCTTGTAGCTACTTTTAATAAAGAAAACAAGTGGCTTTACAAGCCATAACAGGAAATCCACATGCCATTGCTGAAGAGATGCAGAAGAAAAGTACATTTCTTCATCTGTCAAGTCTCTACCTCTAATCTTTAAGTCGAGCTTCTGAAACCTTGACTGTGATCAAAACAAATTCTGGTATGACCAATCTACTTCTCTGCTATACAATTATTTATTTAACAACTAATCGGGGTGGGGGGGTCATCAGCCCTGGATGAATTGATCAGCAGGGGTGCAGACCTCTATAAAGGCAGACGTTTTGTCACTTTGCTTCAGTTTCCTGGTCTGGGGCGTTCAAATGCGCATCAATACAGAAACTGGAAGTTCCCAGCAAATTTACATCCAAGCTAAGAACTTGAAATGCTCAGAGAAATACAAATATAACCCTAAATTCCTACATCTCAGACCCTACAGGTCTCAAAAAGAATGTTACTTTTGTGAATTTGGTGAAAACCTAATAAGAAATATACAAACTCTTCAGTTTGAATTCACAAAAGACGCATTGTGTCTAGTCTTTTGGGAAAAAGTGGTGCTCCGGTGAAAATATATATGAACTAATAATATTAAAGAAAAAAAAATGGGGCTCTATAAAACGTGGCTTTTGAATTCGATGGAGGCCGATTTTATTTCCCTGCAGTGCCTCACTGATCTTATTCACCGCCAGCACAGCCTGTGTTTGTTGTCATGCTATGCAGCTCTCGGGAGAAAGCTTCAGCAAACCCCAAACTGTTCCTGTTCTACAGGGCCAACCGGATCAAAACAGCATCTGCCGCACTGACTGAGAGCAGCTTTTTCCACCATGAGAGATGGGCCAGGACAGGACCCCCGCTGACACCGTGCCCGGTGTGCGAGGGCTTGTCATCCTCACAGCTCTGCTCTGACACATGTGGCACAGAGGTTTTTAGTGCGTCTCTGCGCCCCATCCCTCATTTTTATCTGTGAATAGTTTTCTGCTCTCAATGACTATCACTGTTGAATGTGCTCAGTGATTTCTTCTGTTCTTCTTTTTTATTGCTTCTGCAGGCAACTGCAGTTTTTGTCGAGTTGTACACACCATCCTTGGGGAGCCTTGAGGCTGCAATACATTATGGATATAGTGACACATGCACACACTTGCTCATAATCACCTCTGTACAACTGTTTTACTGGAACTATTGTTGTATCTGTGCTTGAGGTCTCTGCTGGAAGGATTTATATGTATGTCGACATGTTAGAGTCTGTAAGTGATATTCCTGGAAAGGCTCGTCATGTCTTTCCTTATGATTGGTCGCGTTTCCATCAGCAGTAGAACTATCAAATCTAAAAATCGCAATGAAAAACTGTAATGGAAACAACTAGAATTATTAAAAAAAAACTGCCAAATGTTGTAAAAACCTTTTAACACTTTCATGAGGTGGCTTCATTAGACGTGTCGATAGTCCATCATTGTGCAAAATGTAATGAAAAAAACCCTTTTTTCCACATTTGCACATCTTTGGCATGACTGGATGTGAAGTACCTGGTCATATTAAGGCGAGAGTTAAGGCCATAAAAACACTGGCAACGCGTTGGAAACACTGGCCTCCCGCTGGATACACCGACCCCTCCCGCTGGATACACCGACCCCCCCGCTGGATACACCGACCCCCCCGTTGGATACACCGACCCCCCCTTTGGAAACACTGGCCCCCGCTGGAAACACTAGCCAAACTGAAGGCAGACAGACGCAGAAACAAGCAGCAACTGAAGGCAGTGAAGGTCTGGAGAAGCATCTCCAGGGAGGAAACCAAACGTGTTGACATCCGTGGACTCCAGATTCCAAGCGGTCACTTACTGTAAAAAAGGTTTTTTATCAAAATTTAATCATTTTGGTAATATTTATAGTTTGCTCTTTTGTCTAAATAGTTGTCTTTTTTAATTTCTTTGAACGTTTCAAATTCTTCACATAAACCAGTAAAACCAGCTCCTTTAACATAGTGAGTGGATATTTAATACAGTGGAAAAGCCTCTTTCCTCTGGGGAGTTGTCACTGTCTCCTCTTCATTTTATTAAGCAGTCGGAGAGTTTTACTTGAAGATTCAGCTGTGTTCTCAGTCAGATTAAATTAGCAACTATTAGTCTTAAAAAAGGTCAACTGTAAAGTGGCTAACAAGATGAACTTTGGTTGGTACATTTTTATATAAAATGGATTTGAAAATCAAATTGGTGTGAATAAATCAGTGCATTTTTCCCATCTGTTCCAGTTTTGTCAGCCAAAGCCTTCCCACTGTGAGCTGCATTTGTACGGCAGGACTAATGAAGGGTTGGCAGTGCAAAACGCAATCAGCCGAAATATGTCATTTTTATGAAAGGGGGATTATTCTAATACATATTATGGATGAATCACCACTCTGAGTCCACAAATGCAACTCACTCCTTGTTATCTCCCTCCTGTTAATTAAGATTGGTGAACTAGAGAGCCCAGGAACTGGATTTCTCTGAATTAAACTTGTAAATGTGAACTGGTTGACAGTGACTGATTTCCGTCAAAGTTTCATTGTTCCTTAAACAGGTTCTTTTAAAAAAGATACTATTCTTCTACACAGGAAAAGGATGAGGAAGGGAAGACTCCCAACATCCGGCTGGCAGGTTCGACACAAACAAGAAGTGAAGGAAACTGCAGTTCGCCAACTGGCCACTAGGGGTCGACTCTAAAAGAGAGTCAATGTCTGTTGACTTACCTGTTAAAAATGATTACAGTGTCTGTAGATAGATGTTGATTCATGACAAATGAACTTTAAGTACCTCTGGCTGTCATCAGATGAGCTACTGAGCACTACCTTGACTTGACATCTGAGCCATGAATAAAGACCTAGCCACTCTTTAAAGATATGTCTTGTTGTGGTGTTAATTGTACTAACAGACCTGTGCGACTGGGTCTGGGTGGGTCAGGAAGGGTCCAAGGACGAAGCGGCAGATACCCACGCTGACAGCCAAAGCATGGCCTGTAGCTCGTTTACCAGTGGCCCTGGCAGCAGCTGGAACTGTTGGTTCCTTCAGGTTGGCCTGCACCCTTCTGGACTCACAGACTTTGTCTGGACCTCTTCATGACCCAATCCTGGCAAAGCCCCAATGACCCCATTAGTTTGCCCTTTTTTACTTTTGTTCTGAATTACCTGCCTGTGCAGGAACCTTTGTTCGGACTTTGTTTGGTGCTCCTGCATATGGATCTCCCGCTTTTGGATTCACAGACCCCATCCTAGTTAACATTTTAGGGCAATGCCAGCTTCTGTCCCTGTGCGTCTGGTGTCAGAGCTTGGTCCACATTGTCAGCAGTGCGTTGGGTTCGTTTCCAGTGAGGGTTGGACCAAGACTGCCCTTATCCAAGGCCATGGTCCTCAGCCGGAGAAGGGTGGACTGCCGTCCCTGGGTCGGGGATCAGATACTGCCCTGAATGGAGGAGTTCAAGTACCTCAGGGTCTTGTTCATGAGCGAGGGAAGACTGGAGGGGGAAACTGACAGATGATTGTTGCATTAGCTTGAAAATACCTTTTTTTTCTTAATTGCATTTGTATTTTATGGATGACTTTAATTTGCAGAAAATAAGATCTTGGTTACAGAACAATCTGAGCATGCTCACTCTGAGTTGACTAAATGTGTAGTGAATAGAGAAGGAAAAAAACATGATCAATGTAGGCCTGGTACATAACTTAACCATGTTAATGCATGCATACAAGCCAGGAGCTTCCATTTTAATCCATCCTAAGCAGAAATACTGTGTGACAATGCTCATTTATCTTTAGTAGCAGCAGAGAGCGAGCCGGCGCTGGAGAAGTTAACAGAATTACATTTTTGTTCACTAATTCATCATTTAGCCAACTGGATTTTTCCCAATCAATGATAAAACGTTGGAATCTGACTGGACTGTTTTTATTTAAACCTCCTTGCATATAATTTTTCATTTGAAATCTGTCAGGGATAAAGTAGCACCTGAAAATGAAAATATATCACAAATAGATGAGGCATGTGTATAGACCTGTTGCCAAGTGGTTGCTGAGAGGGGATTGTGGGGTTTCTGTCAGTCCAATGACCTCAGATGACTTTTTCCAGTGACATGGTTCTTCCTAGATAAAACTGAACTGAAATAATCAGTTCGATCCAGTATCATTGTTTGTAGTGGTGTGTAGTTGAGTTTCACCCTGTTTACACTATTTTGTAATGAAGTGATGCACCTCACCTCAGTAAGGACGGTGGACCTCTGTATATCAGTGTTCTTGAGACAATCTGGAGCATGCCAGTAAATCTAGAATCTACAATAGAAGTGAATAAAGAAGAATAATGGTTTTACAATTACATCCTCAAAAAGCAGGACAAAGATATTTAAAATGCTCTGCACAGAACTTGAATACTTCAAGTGATTGCTGCTAAATGTAGATCTTCAAGCTAATAAATCAAGGGGGTACTTAGTACTGCCCATAAGATTTTTTTTTTTGTTAAATAAATAACAGCGTGGTAATAAAAGCTGCTCAATTTCTGGTCTAAAATATGGTCTAAAAGTTGCAGTTTTAATGCAGCCAAATGAGGCATTTTAGCTGTAGGTTTTGAGTAAATAAAACACATAAAGCCTTCAAAAACTCACCGCTGGTTCTATCGTCACGAAGGTGACTCAGAGTTGGAAGGAAATGTGAAAAGTGCAGACATATAATCTGTCTCTATTGTTGAGATTGAAGAAATGAACAGGTGTAAATAAAGACAGAGAACAAAAAAATGAGTGGTTAATTTTCATCACAGACTCTTTCTGTGTCTTTATTACAAAACACTAACTTTATTTAGCTGCAAGCGGCAGCTTGTCATCAGCTTTTATTTACATCTCATTCACTCTGATAGAAGCCCGTAAAACAGCAGAAGCGTTTTAAAACTATAATCTTAAGGTGAAAATGTTCTGTAGTCTGCGTTTTGTGCAGGGTGGTTGATTAAAGACTCCCAGACTGTACTGTTTTAGGATGTGGAAGAGCTCCTATTACTATTTATGGGACACAGAATGATAATTAAATGTCTGTTAAACAAATTTTTGTCAATATGTTTAGCAAACGTTTTAACAGGATGACCAAAGTTTACTGGATTCATTCATATTGTTTTTTCAGATAGAAGTACTAGTCTGATACCCGATGCCACTAAACATATTAGATTTTAATAATATCATACAATATCCACAGTGCCGACTATGATTGGCATGTCAGGTTGTGGGAAAATAAGGTGCAACAACATTGTAAAAAATCACCTGATGTGACTGTGACGGCATGAGGTTGACAGCCTGACTGATGAGTGACAGGACGGATGACTCCAGCTGTCTGCTGATGGTGGACAGCAATAACACCGGATGGGAACGAAAGCTCTGCCCTTGCAGGCCGCTTCCCCACTGCGATGTGTTGAAGCATCTTCAAACGCGGTTTTCCCGCAGAAGAGAAGAGTGAGGGTGCATGCACTGCTGCAAAGTCGACCCGGACTGTGTCATGCATAATGCATGCATGCTGCATGTACAAGCGTGCATATAAAGTAGGTTTCTGTGTGTATTGTCATTCATCGGCTCTTTTTATTCACACGGACCGAGATGCCGTTTATCTAGGATAATAACACTCCTCCACAATAGAGCCAGAAAAAGAATAAGCATTCGTGCAAAAGTAGATGACAACAAATGACAACAAATTCATTTTTAGCATCTGTCACGGTCTTTTGCTTGATCATCAGTCAGGGCAAGGACATTTGTCAATCTGCCAACCTGCATCAAATATCAAGGACAACTCTCAATGCCTTAGAGAGTGACTGCTTCTTGTGGATGCTTCAAAAACATTGAGAAAGCTTTGTAAAATATACAATAAAGTCTATCCTGCAGACATTCTCTCTGAAATACTTCAAACTGCAGTGGTCATGTCATCTATCAAGTGACTTAATTCATTGTATCTTCTGAGTGATGCGGTGACTTTCTGAACCCGTGAATCTGACAGAACAGCAACACCGTCGCAGATCCAAACAAAACTGAACTCAAACCAGGCGACAACATCCCAACCACCGGACTGAAGCCAACTAAGACCAAAATCTGGCTAAAAAAACAAAGGTGAATAAAGAAACTGTTTCAAGAGTATTTCTGCCATTGTTGCACACAGTGTCTCCTGGCCAGTTGAGCCCATTTTACATAACTATAAAATCTATTTGTTTAAAATATTTCTGTATGAAACAAATCATTGTCCTGCTGCATTTCCAACACAAAAAATAGTCGAGGCCCTGCGACAAAGAACCAGGGTGTCATGCGTGATGACCACTTATCTTTCTCTGACCACGAAGCCTCGGTGTCCCCGTCGCGTCACTCATGAACGGAGATGCTCATGAGGCATTTTCCCTTTTTGCCCTGCTGCAGTTAAAGTACTCCTAATTGTATGTCTCTAGAGATCTTCACTTTGTAGGGAAATTACATTTAAGCTGTTCGAAATATATTTATTTTCCAAATATACTTTCTGTGCTGTTTCATCAATTAAGCAAGTTCATAAAAATCCAGAGAAACCACGTTAATCGAAATGCAGTTAGTAGCAACAGGACATTGGATTAACGCTTGCAGGGGGGCGTCAGTGAACTGACTAAAACTAATTAAACCAAACAGATGCCTGTTTTAAAGAGAGAGAGAAAAACAGTGCAGGAGCTTGTGATAAATGAGCACAATAAAGCACGGATGTTAAATGAACTGCTGCTGAACAAAGTGACTGCACTCCTGATGAGAGGTTGTAAAATCGCCTCACGTTTGGTGTCATCTACATCCTCTACTCGCCTCGTCCTGTATTAACATCTGCTGCAGGAGCTGCTCACTTTTCTTCCTTTAGCTGTTGATGCCGTGACATCGCCGTCCCTTCAAGTGTAACAGCAAAATCGTTGTTGCTTCCAGTGAACGTAACTTCTCCTTGAACGCAGACACTCGGCCTGCTCGATTCTTCAGCCGGCCCTCCTCTACGTTGGCGTCTGGATGGATAACGAGCTGCTGCTTGTGAAATCCAAACTGAATTACACACACATGTAAACTCAATAAAAGTGTGGAGAGAGAAAAGTACATGTACATAAATGTGCTCCTTAGTGTAGCGCTGCACAGGAGCATTTGCTGTAGACACAATGATCAGTATGTGCTTACGTCTGCTGGGGTCTAACACTGTTTTGTCTTAATTACTTAGATCGACGTTGGTTGTTGTTTTTGGGTAAAGTTTACGCTCTCAGGACACATACAACAACCACTTGTTCATAGCGAGGATAACTGACTGCACCCGTATTATTGCAATTTTAAAAATATCTTTTTAAGGTTAACAGAATATGAAATGAATTGATGTGAGTAGTAAGTAAGTAATGTTCATTAATAGAGCAACTTTTAAGAGAAACCAGCCACAGAGGGCTTTACAACAAACATAACAATGAAAACATGGTCATGACTGATAAAAACAATGAAAAACAAAACACTACAGCGTAAAAAATAACAAAAACGATCACTTGAAAGCCTGTTGGAATAAAAATGAATAAAAATGAAAATCTTTCAATTAACCACGATTAAAAAATGTAATTGATTGACGGCTCCAGTATTTAGCCAGGTTCATAATATTCAGTTAAAGTTCTGTGGATTTAGTGACTCTTCTGTTAATCATATGCCACAAAAGATAAAAAAAACTGCCTTTTTTCCTGTAATTTTAGGAGGAGTGTTTGACTTCTGAAGCCCTCGCCATCTCAGCTTCTGAAGGACAAACATGTCGAACATGGCTGTCGGGCAAATGAAAGCTGCAAGGCACGTACGAGTGAACACAAACCGAAAGCATCGTATTAAGTTCCTGTTATTTCTAGCATATCTTTAACAGGCAGCAGTGTCAAATTTGTTTTCTGTATTTCTGTCTTTGAAAGCGTTTTTTGCTCCCAGGCTTCTCTGTGAGGGAGGAAGTGCCGCCTGCTCACACCTGATGAGAGCTCTTCGGCCTCCTCTGACAAGGTGGCTGTATTCTCAGAAGATGTTTCAAGTCAAAGCTCCGGAGCCCCGCGCGACAGGCTTGTTCAGATGACAAAGGGCCAAATGGCAGGCTTTACGCCGGAAGAGACACATGCTGTCAATACTGTCATCTTTTGTCACTTATTTATTCTGCTTTTCAAAGATGTGTTCAACCCCGGACTGAGGATGCTCAAGCTGCCGTGGACCTAACAAACCTGCACAGCAGCACGTCTCCGGGAGTATGTGCTACGTACACGCGTATATATCTGTGTCTACAGTCACAGCAAAAATCGGTCCACCCTGTTAATGCTATTTTATTCTGGACGTAAAAAACATAAATGTCTAGATATCTTTTCTGCTCTGACACATCGAACTCCAGATGGTTTGTAAAAGTTTTTTATAACTTTTTCTTCACTGATGTGCTGCAACAATTGCTCCTCTATGACCGTTACTTATGACTTTCCCTTTTGACATTTTGTTACCACACACCTGAACGTTTCAGATCAGCAAACTGCCAAAACATCTGCTTTTGTGTGTCTGTACACCTGCTGATGATCAGTTTATTAAGAGTACCTGGCTGCAACTTTCCCCTTTCAATCCCAACAAGAAGGCGGAGAACTAAGTATTGGCCGCTTTTTCTTATTTTCATTTTTTTTGTTAAATAAATATGTCATGGTGAAAAAGTTAGATGTTGTTGTGTGTTTGAGGTGATCTCCTAAAGAGGAAAGGTACGAGAAGTTTGTAGTCGGAAACGCCAACTTTTCCAGATTCCGTTTTTGAAGGTTACGCTCCAAGTTGAACATAATTTAGCTCGATTGTGTTTTTGAAAAAATAAAAAAACAAAATAAATAAATAAAATCATCACAATCCTCCAGCAACTACTAGAACAGGTACTGTGTTTGCACCATGTTGGCGGTGTGTGGGCGTCATTCCCCACTTAGGGGCACGAATGAGTCTTTTTTCTTTTCTGCTTTTGTGTTTAGATTTAAAAAAGAAACAGAAGGAGACCGATAACAATTTTATTTCAATTAGTTTTGTCCTGTGTTTCTGTGTTTCTCTTTTAGTTTTAATTTGGAAGAAGGAAAAAGAAAGAAAGAAAGAAAGAAACAGCTTTTTTATTATTCCATTTAGCAGTGTGTGTTTTCCCTGACTGCCCCTGAAGTACACAGATTCTACACGTTTCTGTGTACGTGTGTGTACTTGTATTCTTGTGAAACTTCATCATCTGCAGCCGAAACTCGGCTCCAATCCTCAGGAACGAATCTGGCCAAGAACAGTAGATATGCAGAGATGTTCTGGCTCTGTCTTGCTTAGAAATCTCGATGTATCGCTAGTAAATTTAAATTTGCTTTGCAGGTATTATAACGACCATCAGCACATTAAAGGTCTTTGGGAGCCAATCACATTAGTTCATCCTTGTCTGGGCGGGTTTCAGACGATGACGACAGGGCAGTGACGTAACTGGATGTAAACAACGTAGATGCCGGTAGCTGAGGATTTGAATCAGCTTTGGCTTTGACAGAAACTCTGAACTGAACTCAAAGTTCCCCTCCGTAAGGCAGATGTTCTACCGGACCCAAATGGTTATGATTTGCAGTGAAAAGGTGACCAGGATTCAGCTGCTCAGTTTGATCACAATCGAAGTTTCACAGCCGTGCTCTCTGGGAGGATCAACCCCCCCAGAGCCCAGAAACACGAAAGTCTTCACACTTTATTGCTTTGACTTGGGAGTTGTCTCTGTCCTGATTGGTGCTCTTCCTCAGACGTGCTTCACTGCCGTTGGCTGGACAGCGGAGTCATCCAGGAGAAGCACTGACCTTCAGCATCCTCCAGCATCTACTGGCTCGTGTTACATTTACAGGAAGGACATTTACAACTCCTCCTATAGTCTCACCATGTCTACAACTGCACAACTGCACATGTAAATTATGCCTTACATGTCAAATATACTGGCTTAATCAGGTTGCAGTTTCTTAAATAGCTGTATTTGCCAGCAGGCTACGGCAAAAGTTTAATTTACTACACGAAACACTCACGTTGACTCGTTTCCATCTGCCTAAATATGTCATCTTGTTGGTCTTGTTGCCTCCGTTGGTGCCCCCCCCCCCCCCCCATACATCTTACATCTTTGCAGCTGTTGCTCTGCCCATTTGACCAAACATGCATCTAGTGGAGACTTATGTAAAAGCAGTAAAGTTATAAAGAAATAGCCTATTTAAAATTTTTTTTCTATCAGTTCCAAGCTTCCAACTTTATTTATAACTCGGTCGGCATACAGAAGCATAAAATCCATAAAAATACACTGTATAAATAAATGGCTATAAAAACCTAAGTGAGCGCAACATGTGGTCCAATCTCAGTTGTTTTAACATTTGAGGTGCTTGTTTTTATATCCAATTAAACTGCAGCAGTTTTTCAGTCCGTCTCAGCCTGTGATGTCATCACGTACGCCAATGTTTCAGTTGCAGAGAGACTGGCGTGTTCTTGCACCTCCAAAGGACGCTCTCCTGAGTAACAAGTGCCAACTATGAATTCCCAAGTACGCAAGTCTTTTTCCGAAGCGGCCACTGATAGCCCTCTGGGCCATAATTACCAAATGAGCCACAGATGTGGAGCACTGCTGAAAGATGGAAGAGAGCAGGTTACACGGAGGAGAGAAGCCTGGAGGAATGAAGTGATTTACCAGAGGAGGCATCTGAGGGAAGAGCAAGTGACGGCATGAGGAAGTCTCTTTAAACCACCACCCCATCTCCAACTGAAGTCACAAGGATCCTTAAGTGCAGTGGTCTGAACCAGCTCAGCACAAATGCTGCAGCCTGAGCAGGTGGAGGGAAGAAGGTCGATCCCGAGTGTCTCTTGCTGTTTGTGGCAGAGATTGAAGGCTGACAGCAGGACTGGACGAGGTTCAAAGATCAGTTATTGTGTGTGTGTGTGTGTGTGTGTGTGTGTGTGTGTGTGTGTGTGTGTGTGTGTGTGTGTGTGTGTGTGTGTGTGTGTGTGCAGTATGATGGTGGCTGTTTCGTTCTTCTCTGGTGGTGACGTGTGAGTTCTGCTGCAGCATAACAGACGACATACATCTGCCTTCCCAGACTGGCGCAAACCTGAAAAATTGCAGTTCATTTATTTACCAGCTGAAACAGTCAGCTCCTTCAGCCGATTCGCCCTCCAGGTTCGACTATATCTTTCTGGATCATCTGGCTTTGCGTGGATCACCACAGGGACCCAGCTCTGACCTCAGGAGCCCCAGGGACTCCAAGGCTGCAGTCAATTAACCGAGTGCCAGCTCCTTGAGGGTCCTTGAGGGTCCTGCTGGCGCATTGAAGCTCCACCGCTGCTTGTTTCAGCTCCAGCACAACTCTGCAAATGTTTTGGTATTGACGTCAGAAATGAATGTAAGGTAACATTAGTTAGCATCACAGATCCACTAGAGCCACGTCTCTGGAGATCTGTGGACCCAAAGCCCTTGTCAGATAGATTGCATGTTCTCCCCGTGCTTGCGTGGGTTCCCTCCAGCTACTCCGGCTTCCTCCCACAGTCCAAAAACATGCATACTAGGTTAACTGATCATACTACATTGTCCGTAGGTGTGAGTGTGAGCGTGCATGGTTGTCTGTCTTGTATGTGGCCCTGCGACGGACTGGCGACCTGTCCAGGTGGACCCCTGCCTGCTATGTGTCGGGATAGGCTCCTACAGACCCCCGTGATCCTGAGAAGGAGTAAGAGGGTATAGATAATGGATGGATGGATATAAGATACGATACTTTAATTGCAATGTCTTGAGATTTTCTTTTCCTATGACGTCTTTAAACATGTAAAACAAATGCAGAATTGTTTTCTAAAGCAGAAGCTCATAAGCCTCATTTATCTCTTCGTGCTGCTGTTCCAGAAAGACTTCTTAGAAAATCATCAGATTAATTTCCCAGCAGCCACTTGAACTTCCCTTTTCTTCCTTGTCTTCTTCACATCATACGCTGGTCAGGCTTACTTGACAAGCGCATCTTGACATGCGCTGCACCATGAGCAGCTCTGCAACCGCGACGCACCATGAATAATGATTGTGGCGCGAGGAGATGATGCCGACTTGTGCGAGCACCGGCGCTCGTGACGACTGTCTGTCTGCTTCTGCAGCTCCTCTGGGTGGGTTTGTACGTGAGTGTGTGGGTCTCTTTTTTCTTTGGGAAAGCAGGAGATGTGGAAAACTGTCAGCCGCAGCGACGGTGACTTTGAAAGCTCGCCGTTCTCTCTCAGACCTCACATGATTACAATAAAGAGCCCTCAGTGAGTACAAATGTACAGATGAGCACTAAAAGACACGTTTGCAGGAATGTGTGCGGCAGATTCTGATCTTAACTTTATAATTCGCTGCTTGCAGCATCTCTCCTCCCCTTACCTCTGTCTGTCAAAGTTATTACAGTAGTTTGCTCTGTTCCCTCTGCTCTGCACAGATAACAAGCAGCTACACTCATCTGCTGACTCCTCTTCAACCAAAGCAATGCTTATCGTCCTTAAACACACTGCCCCTGTGAAACTAATTATTGTACTGCCTTTCTGCTGCCGTGTAGCTGGACTAATAACCCCAAAAAAGGGGCAGGGATTTTGAACTCACAGTCTTCACTAGTCCTTTTGACTTCATCCTGTTTCCACACAGTCCCACACAGGTGATGAAAGTTATATCTTTATAATTAAAATATCTTTATAAATACCGTTGTCATTAAAATTATGATTACATCAAACTCATGCATTTACAACACAGAAGGGAAGCTCTGTAATTGGTCTCAAAAGCTGTGCATGTGAAGACCTGCAGGTTTCTCATGCTCTAAGCGTGCAGGACGGTACCCGCGAGCAGAAAGCCGTCATCCTCCCACAGGAGCATTTCTGCTCTTCATGCACCGATGTGACGCTGAGTCTGGAAAGAAAAGGCGTTTGATCTTCTCCGACATGCTCGCAACTGTTCGACACTCTGTCTTCAATTCAATTTAAAAAAAAATATGTATATTGTGTCTATTACAGTACAAACGGTCTCTAGATGTTTTCAGGGACCCAAAACATGACCCACAAGCAAATATTAAATACACAATGGTAAGTAAAAATATTCCCCTAGTGGGAGAAAAACCTTTAAGCCAAACTGACAATTTATGGTGCTTTACATAATATAAACATAAAAATTAAGAGAGAGAAAATAAAGATGGAGTTACAGTGCAGTGGCTTAATAAATAAAAGTTAGACTTAAATTTGAGTTACAATTTAGTACTAAAATTAACATCGTTCAAATCTAAATTCAGATGGTTTAAATAATTCAGTCAAAGGCAGCTGTACACAAATGAGTTTTTAACCTCGATTTAAAGCAACTGAGGGTTCCAGCATTCCAGTTTTCTGGAAGTTTGTTTCAGATCTAAAATCATAAAAGACGAATGCTGCGTTTCTGGTTCTGATTCAACTGGCCGCGTGTCTTCAGGAGACATGGCAATGGACAGCTGTGTGTCATCAGCACAGCAGAAGCATATGTAAATTACATGGAATTGGGCCTAGAATTGAGCCTTGGGGAACACCGCATTGATTTCACAGATCCCTGATGAGCATGTATGGATACTTACCAGGAACCTTCTATCGCTGAGGTAGGATTTGAACCAGTTAAGAACAGTGCCAGAGAGGCCAACCAGGTGCCTACATTATTTACAAGGATTGGATAGTCTACGGTATCGAAGGCTCCAGTAGTACCGGGGATAAAAATCCTGTGTGAGACCAGGTAGAGGTGAGTCCAGGTTGAGGTGAGTCCAGGTTGAGGTGAGTCCAGGTTGAGGTGAGTCCAGGTTGAGGTGAGTCCAGGTCTCTGTACTGTGGTTCATCATAATGCCAGACTGAAATCTCTCACCAATGTTTTAAAATTATTACTTAAAAAAATAATTAAACTGAATAAAAACAAGTTTCTCTAAAATTTAGCTTAAAAGTGGCAAGTTGGATACTGGTCTATAGTTATTAAAAACATCAGGATTCAGACTGCTTTTCTTCAGAAGGGGTCTCAGCACGGCAGATGGAAAGTCACCCGTCTGAAAAGAGCTATTCATGTTTAAAGGCTCAACCTCAAAGCAGTTTTTAAAAGCAGAGTAGGAGTTGGATCTAAAAGGCAGGTTGTGGGTTTACTTGGGAGATGACGCTGCCAAGCATCTTAGTATCAGCCAGGACAAAACTGTCCAGTGGTCCCTCAGGTAACAAAGCAAACGTCCAGTTTCACTAAAAACAGCTTTTAGGTTTTAGGTCAAAAGTAATGTTCTTCTTAACGTGGTTTTAAACAGCAGCTGTAAAGCAAAAGCATGTATGGTCCTTTGAATGAAGGCAACGTGTGAGTGGGGAAGACTTTGAGGGGGAACGTATTGATTGAAACAACCAATCTAACTCTTTGATTTAAACGTATCGTGGCTTATGATCAACTTCATGAAGCAGCTCCATGACATGTGACTCAGACTGTTACTGTTACTTGGACCAGAAGAGTCAGAATAACTTGTAGAAATAGGTCATGAGTTTATTTTCAGTAGTTTAATTTATGGTAATTTAGGACAATTTATGGGAGCTGTTCAGCATTCATGAATTTCATCTTCAGGGAAATTTGAAACACAAACCAAAACAAACAACTGTGCAAAAGAAAGAAAACAACAAAAAAACGAAGTTGTGCTCAGTGGACTACAGTTGATTTCTCTATTAAGTCATAGTATTGGGAGTTTAAAGTATATACGAGCAATGACTTCAGGTTTACTCACTTTCACAATCAGGCTGTACAAGAACGTCACCTGGTGGTTTGAGGCTAAACGTTCCTGCTCTAAATGATGCCACAAAACCAGGAGATGACTGCCCCACCCGGGTGAATCCAGAAATGAGCAAATAAGCAAAACGAGCAGATCTGCAGGCCATCTGGAACACACCCACCCAACCTCCGGCACCACTATCAGGATCATGACTTTTCATTCGATTAGGTTTAATCTGTCCGTAATCCTTGTTTCATGTCGCTGCCAAACGACATCTGAAATGAGGAGTAGCTGAGCTCTTCGAGGATGCTCGATCGTTTCGGTATCCAGGGGTAGCGCTTCAGTCGGCAAGAGTTCTGGTTATGAAACGGGCTTCAGCCCCTGTTAGGTCCCTCCACCTGTAAAGGACAGATGGACTCTCACAATGTTGGACTGGAAAGATTTCTTTTTCCTAACTTAATGTGCGCAGTCTCCGTTAATAAGTTATTAGTTTGGAGCAAATAGAAATATTTGTCTGAATCCTGCCTCGCTGTCAGCATCTTCATATTTGAGCCCATTAGATGTAATTGGATGTTGGATAATATGACAGGTGGGTAAAAGTAAAGCGGTTGGTTTACTTCAGAGAGAGGAGTCCTAAATGGGTTTAAAAAAAGTGCTTATTTAGAAAGTACAGATAAACAAACTTGCAAAAAAAAAATGACCAAAAAGCAAAATACAAGAGAGGTTTTAAGTATGAACATCTTAAACATCAGGTGAGACATTAGTTGGCGTTTGAAAGTGTTCTTGTTCTACAGACTATGGCCTATTTTAGACACAAGAACCTGTAGAGATGCTGCAGTTTTGCTTCAAATAAAATATTTGGGTGCAGCGTTGCAGGGAAGGCTGACGGAGACCTGATGGATAATTTATGCTGTATAGGTGAACCGGTAATTTCCAGCTTTGCGGTGGTCTGTGTGCTCGCCTGGACCCCATGAATGATTAATGTGTAAACATTATTCATAACCTTCCCTCATAAATTTAGCTGCTCATTAAATCTGCCAGCCCGACGCGGGTCGAGCGAGCAGGGAGCGAGGTGGCTTTCAGGCTGAAGCAGAAACACGCAGGTTCCTCTGCCCCGCCACGCCGCCAGACTTCTCTACCGCGGGCGGGACTGAGGTGGATTTGGCTCAGCAGATTTAAACGTGGTTAAAGACGTTGGTGACATTTTCAGTCCAACAGTTTAGACGAATTACCTGCTAATTAGCCAGCATGTGCGTTTCCTCTGAGAGGCCTCGCAGACGAAGGGCCTCGCGAAGGGAAATATCGTACAAATATTGTCCAAAGTCATGAACTGCTCTCTGGTGGAGTTTTGAAGCCAAATCAACAGTCTGATGTGTTTACGTGTGAGAACCTGGCCAGGACGGTTGTAGTGAAACGATGAGCATCAGCTGATTGTGGAGACTCAAACATGTCTGTGTACATTAACTGGGAACACTTGGTTGTTTTTGAGCCCTTTATTTTACAAATCCAATGTTTTAATGACGTTGTGGACCAATTAGCTCTTTGCTCATTTTGCTCATCTGAACTGTCAGTGTTGGAAAAATAAAAAAAAATAAAGTGACAGCTTGTTCACTACTCTACAGAAGAAACATTACAGGAGGCATTAATTGCATCATTACTTCCCATTGCATCTGGGAATTTTCTGTGACATCCTTCATGATCAAAATCCAGCTCCACTTAATACTGGCGCTCGTTTTAAAGCTTGAGGTGAATTTTTCCAGCAGGCATGAACACATCTGCGATGGTGTTGAGCTGAAAGAACAACGGCGATCATTGTCGTGAAGGGATCGATAATGGCCGTAAATGTTACCTGATCGTCTTTTAGTCTCTACGGCACATTCAGCCGTTTGAACATTTCAACTTCCTCTCTTGTGTGCCTACCTCTGCGTTTGCAAGAGCTGATGACTGGCAGCACTGGACCGTCTTAAATCCTATGGAAGTTTTAAAGGGGTACTTAGTTTTGCCCATATTATTTTTCTTTTCTTTTTGGCTTCATATTTGTTAAATAATGACATGGTGAGATGAAGTTATGTTGCTCATCTGAAGTTTTATTTGTTTCAAAAACCCAGTATAATTAGATAACTTTGATTGTTCTTTTACACTAGACAGAGAACTAAGTTTTGGACCAACTGTACACCAACTCCAGTCGTTTCTCTTTCAGCAGAAAACTGTCTTAAAGATGCTTCTGACACGAGGAGGTCTCAAAGAAAACTTCCTGATGGCGTCCATAAACACAGTTATACTCTGGAAGTGCAGATTGCTTTGATTCACTTTTATAAAATCCCTCACACACATTTAAATCTGCATTTAATCACACATGTCGGGAGATCATTAATGCAGCATCTTTTTGTTTCTTTTGGCTGTGAATCAGTACAGATTTAGATGCATGCACCACTTGACTCAAATAGCCTAAAATAACCTGCTTTGAGGTTTAGTCCATAAATGGATGGATGTTGGAGGGGAAAGCTTCTTTTTTCTTCAATGAAATGAAGAAAAAAACCTGTAAACTGCCAACTCTCCGTGGGATCTTTAAGAGGCTGGATGCTTCTGACAAGAAGGTCCATGCGCTCATATGCCTTCAGTCGCTGCCAAAGTCTTCCCCTTCCAGCTCTTTTTGTGATTTGCTGTCCTCTAAAAGAGCCTGTAGTGGACTTCAGATGAGCAGCAGAGCCAACACCTCGTTACATGGAGATGCTTCTCTGCTCGGAGCGGAATGAGCCCCTCCTGCCGCTCATCTGCAGTTGTCAAAGTTCCCCTAAACAACATTGATTGACTTTCAACTGACTCTGCGAGGGAGCTTGTTATCAGCCTGGATGTGCTGACTTCAGCTCACAATCCTCGTGCAGCAGCGGAGCGCTCGTGACTCGTGCATTAGCACTTAAAAGCACATCTGTCAGCATGCAGAGCAATTACTGCCACAGAGCCAATGATTACACACGACGAGCTCTAGCAATCACAAATGCAAAACGAGGCTGTAATCTTAAAATGAAGGAACTAATCATTTTCCTGAAGCTGAAAACCTGTGTAGGATTGAGAAATAAACAAAAACAAATAGAAAACTCCAGAAAACAACTTTACAGTAAGTCCATGGGTGAGGATGAGTCGTGCTCGCTGAGATTGCTTGATGCTCTTCATCCTTGCGCTTTACTTTGTTCTGCCCCACATTTCTTGGTGGCTTCGCCTTGAAGGACTTGGCTTTGTTTTCAGCCTTGCTTCTCTCCGTCTGGTCATTTCAAAGAAAAAAAGCCGTGTTTGGTAAACAATGCCATATGCTGAGTTGACTCTTGCCTTCCTGCATCATTCAGAAATGAGGGAATATGATCTGTGAAGCGGTGGCAGAAAAGCCAGGCGGGATTAACTATACGAAAATTAAATACGACTAATGGGTCAGGTATTCTGAAACAGATGTTATTTGTTTCTGAACATTTAAACTTCATTTGTTTCAACTGTTTTATTTTGTAGTATTCACCAGCAGTTCTGGTCTGCAAAATGAACTTTTTAAAACATGACGGCAAACCTGTAACGTCACTAAGCAACCAAACAATCGAACGGAAGATGAACGGAAGATGAACGGAAGACGAACGGAAGATGAACGGAAGACGAACGGAAGACGAACGGAAGATGAACGGAAGACGAACGGAAGATGAACGGAAGACGAACGGAAGACGAACGGAAGATGAACGGATTTACAAACAAAGTTAAGTTAAAAAACTAAAGTATCATCCAAAATCCTAAATTCCAATTTTCAACAATATGACAACAACAGATAGGACTTTAATCGGCTATTTGTAATATTTATATACTTTAACTAAGCATATATATGTTTAAAATTGCATCTGTTTTGTTGATAAACCACTGAAAACATGCTGAAGGGTAAAGATGATCTAGCAAGCCCTGTAATACTATTTTGTCCCACTAGGGGTGCTCTTTATTCTGCTTATACCCACTGATATGCTACCCCCTGGTGGCCTGGAGTGGTTATTGTTACATACTCTGGCTTTAAAACAGCAATAGCGTTATTATTTTCTCTTTAACATTAAATTGTACAACATTTCTAAAATGTCATCTGTTTTTCCCATCTAAAGTATGTCTTCCTTTAACTGGTTTAGGAGCAATCTGCAGATTAACATCTCCGCAGGAGAAACTACAAAAGGCTTTTTGAAGACGTTTTATAGTGTGAACAGGTGACATTGGACTTTAAAACTTATCTCACTAATTAGAACATACTTTGTTTTTCTTTTCTAGTTGCTCTTTTTCAAAACTCAAAAATTAATTTCTTCCTGCTGCAATCAGCCTGCTTAATAATGAACCTTAACAGTTACTTTTACATAATAGTTCTTGTTGTAATTACTGTTTGCATTGTTTACTAATATATGCATGTACTGCTGGCTGTAAAGCAAATTGTTCTTCTGGGATAATAAAGACACCTTGAATCTTCTTTTGTTGTTGTTGTTAACAATACATCAAACACAGTAACAATCCTTTTGGTCATTAAAAGAAGCAAAAACTTGGAGTTTGTGCATCAAAAAAAGAAACAACAATGAAGTCAAGTAAATGAATGTATGTTGAACATTGTGATGTATTTCTTTGTATTGGTTTGAATCCTGAGGCCCCGATATCCTGGTTTCCTCCTCGGAAACAACACAGAAACAAGCGTCTTCAAAGCTGCTGGAACCGGGTGTCTTTGAAACTTGGCTGCTTCACTTTGTAATTTACCTCCGGAGTCTTGAGCTCACGGTGGAGACGGCTGCCAGTTCAGACCGTCTCGCCGCGCCGCTGTGATGGATGAGTCTTCCTCATCCTTTCACCTTGCTCATGTAATTGATGTCTCAGTTTTGCAACGCCACATTTGGGGCCTGAAAGGAACAGAACAACAACGCTCCTGTGAGCTTCAGAGATGCTGGAGTGGATCTGATCAGCTTTTCAGGAACTTTACTTACGTTCATGTTTTTAAGAGAATTCAGTCAAAGTTCTCAGTATGAGTTGGGTCTGGTACCCCACCTGTTCTAAGCCGTTTCCACTGGCATAGAACCCACCTGATCCAACTGAACCATCTCAACAGGTCAAGAGCGACTAGTGAAAGCAACCGAGATGGCTGCAGAATTTCAATGTGGTGGTCATTCCTCCGCGTTTCTGCTCCGCTGCAGGCAGTTTTGGATGTCTTGTGATGTCACTAGTCAGGTTGTCGCCCTGCCTAACCTAAAGAGACATAAAAGTCCACAGCACTGGCATTTTAAAACCTTAGTTTTTATTTCAACTTTCCTCCAAGAAGTACAACATTGGCATGTGGAGATGTAATAAAATTTGATTTAGAGATAACTTCATATACTCCATAAAACAATCGCAACACTCCTAAAGGATGATCAGTCAGTTTTAATGTCCAGTCATAATGAAGGTATCACTGATTTATTATTTTTATTTTTAATATAGTTTATTCAACAGCCTGATGTTTTTAACATAAAAATCAATGCTCCTTGATTGTAATCGGCTATATTTTATAGAAAAATGTTTATGAAAAAAAGGACTTACTGTGTGCGTGCGTGCGTGTGTGCGTGCGTGCGTGCGTGAGGAGTTTAAGATGAGGGAATCCACTCATGAGGCGTTTTGAGGTTTAACGACTGAATTCTGTTCACTTGAACCTCAAAGTTCTGCACAGCCTTATTCCACTTTGTACTGATTTAAGTTAAACTTTAATCATCTTAAACAGGTGAAACGTGAAGACAGAAACTTTTCCTGTTAACAGTCTAGAGTCAGGTCAGGGAGGTCTACAGGAACCAGTCTAGAGTCAGGTCAGAGAGGTCTACAGGAACCAGTCTAGAGTCAGGTCAGAGAGGTCCACAGGAACCAGTCTAGAGTCAGGTCAGAGAGGTCTACAGGAACCAGTCTAGAGTCAGGTCAGGGAGGTCTACAGGAACCAGTCTAGAGTCAGGTCAGGGAGGTCTACAGGAACCAGTCTAGAGTCAGGTCAGAGAGGTCTACAGGAACCAGTCTAGAGTCAGGTCAGAGAGGTCTACAGGAACCAGTCTAGAGTCAGGTCAGGGAGGTCTACAGGAACCAGTCTAGAGTCAGGTCAGGGGGGTCTACAGGAACCAGTCTAGAGTCAGGTCAGGGGGGTCTACAGGACTGAAACAGTCTAGAACCAGGTCAGAGCCTGAGGGAGTTGCTGAAGCTGAAGAAATGACCACAGCCACTGCTGTGGGCCTGGTTGATTTCCTCTCTAATTCTGGCAATTTTATTGCTAAAATGATGAATTGTGGGAAAATGTATGTCTCTACAACTGTATTACTTAATTATCTTAGGCCAATAATTCCACCATCAAACAGACCTGTGTAGTGTTTTAAATGAAAAAGCAGAGTAAAACAATAATCAGCATTTAGTAAGATCTACTTTCTTTCATGTGATGCGTCCAGAAAACAGGGCTGATCTGCATAAACAGAGCTGATGGCTGATAGTTTTCCACTGGAAATGCTGTTTGGCATGCAGATTCCCAGAGTGCAGAATAACTTAACCGTGGTTGGAGATCTCAGATCTATCTGCTTCCACGAGCATGATTAAACAGAGGCTGTGTTGATTCAGACTCAGTTTGAAAGCTAAAAATATTTCATTCCATGTTGAACACATCTTTCACGTTAATATTTCATGAGTGACGCAGCCTGGTGATCTGTGAACACAAACTGTAATCTAAATGAGCCACGGTGGGTTCAGCGAGGCTCCTCTCTGAAGCGGATCAGGAGCTGAGCTCCACTTCCCACCAAGACTCCACGTCTGCCAGTCTGCTTCCGTCACCAGCCGAACTTCACAAGAGACGTTTGGAGAGTCTGTGAAAATGAGATGTAACGTCCTGGGCCGAGCGTCCCACAGCAGAGCAACCAGGAACCGTTCTTTCCCTTCTCCAGATCTTTCTCCACCCATCGTTCTGATACAGGTTTATCTTAGTTTCATCTGCTTAAAGGACCTGATTCCAGGATGTTGAAATCAATCTATCTATCTATCTATCTATCTATCTATCTATCTATCTATCTATCTATCTATCTATCTATCTATCTATCTATCTATCTATCTATCTATCTATCTATCTATCTATCTATCTATCTATCTATCTATCTATCTATCTATCTATCTATCTATCTATCTATCTATCTATCTATCTATCTATCTATCTATCTATCTATCTATCTATCTATCTATCTATCTATCTATCTATCTATCTATCTATCTAGTGTTTATATATATATAAAATGATGGCGCCTGAACTTATTCCAGTTTGGACGGGACTAAATTAGATCAGATCTTGTGTAAAACAAACAAACAAACAAACAAACAAACAAACAAACAAACAAACAAACAAACAAACAAACAAACAAACAAACAAACAAACAAACAAACAAACCAAAAGCCACTTGTGCATGTAAATGGAGCCCGTCTGGGTGTTTTTACTCTAAATGAGTTTTTCATTTTTATAAATAGGTCATTGTCATTCTAAAATCGTAACACGTTTAATTTCATGCAGGTAATATGTTTGGTTGTCAGTCTTATAAAAGGAAAAAATACATGAATTAATAGACTACATTCAATTAATCAGCTCCTCATAATAGTTCCTTTAACTCGGCCGAGGTGTTTTGTCACATCAGAGGTTTTTGTTCCAAACGAGGACAGACGAAGAAACATTTGTTTCCCGTCCAGCTCTTGTCAAACGGAGCCACAGCTGTGAGTTGACACTGCATTGTTCTCTCCACGGCAGTCACAAGCCTTTTTCATGGCAATTAAAATCCTCTGCTTCAGGCAGTATTCATCAAATTCATTTTTTTTTTCATGCACCTCTGAAATGTAAATTAAAAGTTTTGCCTCAAATGGCTTTTCAACAAGGGCAGCAAACCACATCTTCAGCTGTTTTTGACATTAGATTCGCAGGAGTAAGAGCTTCTAAAACACTAATGTACCGAACGCATGAAAATCGCAAGAAATCCAACAACATAATTCAAAAGTGACTTTACTACATGGACCTAATGAAGAGAGATTGACCTCTGCAGCAGGACCTGCTGTTTCAAACGTTTGTTTTATAATTAACCTCCGCATTTACCAACAATCGATCACCACAGGCTGTCTGTTCTTATCTAGACTTCATCCTTGGACGCTTCCAGGCCAACCTGCAGTCAACGGTTGGATTGGCGGCAGTCTGGGACGTATCCAGCCCGTTGGTTGGCCCGTCTGAGTGCAACAAAGACTTCACCAATACTGCAAATCCACTCGTTCTCCCGGGATTATTTAGTTGACAAATCAATCAAACCAAGTTGAAGGTGATCTCCACAGCTGAAGTTCTCCATCCTCCAGGTTGTAAAAGTAGAGCACCAAAACTTGTAATTCCTGTGATAAGAATCTCTAAACATTTAAACATTCAAATTGATTCATAGTAAATGCGTGCGTGTAACACAGCCAGCAGCCAGGGGCGGTTCCTGGCAGAAACGCTCTTCTGCGGTTGTTTTAGACCATGACTCATATATATATATATATATATATATATATATATATATATATATATCAGGTCCAAAACATACTCGACTCGACTGTTTTGTCAGAAGTAGAAAAGCTTCCTTGCATTAAACCTCTTTTAATTCAGGACACTGCATCTGGTTGTGGGTCTCATATTAACCAGCACTAGTTCCAGGAAGTGTTTTGTTGGAAGATGTACCTCTCTGCTGACTGGCTATTTCAGGATTTGTTTTTTCATTAACCAAACAAGCGCTTCTCCAAACCAAACGTCTCTCTGTCTGACAGCAATGACTGTTGTCTTCACGCTCACACAAACATGGATGATCAAGTAAATGTCCTATTTTAATACAAACGCACATGTGTGCAAAAGTTTGCACTCCCTCTTTCAATGCTTTTTGGTTCATGTAGAAAAACATGATTAAAAATCATATAATAGAACCAAGAAATAACTTTCGCACAATGATTATTTAATCAACAAATATGAAGCCAAAAAGAAACAAAAATCATCTGGGGAATACTAAATAGTCTTTTACTGCATCTTTTACTGCCTCCATAAAATGAACAAGTATCGGCCAGGTCCTGCTGATCGTCAGCACTTGATCAGCTGATTATCAACAGGTGTGCAGACCTCTATACAAGCAGATGTTTTCGCAGTTTACTGCTTTGGAGCATTCAGGTGCAATTCAACATACTGCCAAAAGGGTAAAACATAAGCAATGGTAAAAAGGGACTTTAGTGTGAAATTATTGATTTCCAAACTATTTTTTCAAGCAGTGCAATGACCCTGAGTAGGAATAAGTGGGTATAGATGATGGATAAATGGATGTCTCAGCAAATCCACCCCAAGGTCAAGGCCTGGAATCCTCAAAGAAACCCAGAGAGACCCAAGTCCTACAGCTCAAACCCTACAGGCCTCACTGAGATATTAAAGTACCAGGCAGCATTAGAAGAAGACTGAATAAGTAAGATTTGTTAGGAAGGATTGGACAGACGAAACCAAAGTGGAGTTTTTTGGTTTTAATGTCTGGTGATAATCTTTGGTAAAAACTAAACACAACAGCAAAGAAAAACAACAACCTGGCATGAAAACCCCACATGCACTGTCAAGCATGGCAGTGGAGGGGTGATGATTTGGGTTTATTTTGCAGCCACGGGGCCGGGGACCTCCCATGAACTCCTCTGAATACCTGAATATTTTACATGCTTGTAGATACAAGCATACATATGTAAGCAGTGTGTGTGTGTGTGTGTGCACGAGTGTGTGTGTGTGTGTGTGTGTGTGCATGAGTGTGTTTGTGTGCACGGATGTGTGCGTGTTTGTGTGCATGTGTGTGTGTGTGTCTGTGTGTGTGTGTGTGTGCATGTGTGTGTGCATGTGTGTCTCATATCCCAACATGCACAAAGTCAAATGGTTATAAGGCAGATTTGTATTTAGGGGGATCAAACGACACAGTTCCAACAAAACAAACATCGTTGTGACGAACTCGGACAGGTAAATATGGTCAGCAGTAAACAGGAAGTCTGAAACCATATGCCACGTTTATAGGCTGTTCGGTGTTGTCGTTGAGGATCAAAGCTTTGGCCACTGCGCTTCCTTCCAGTGAGATTTCATTGGTGTGCAACTCTCAGCTCAGCTCGGGGATTAGACCAGCCTCACATTTAAAGGGGTGGGGGGTGAATTTTAGCCTACAGGGGGTGGCATGTTTCTATTTATGGCTGAGCTGCAAAAACTGAAGCTTGCTGTCTTGCAGGCTCTGCGGTACCAAAATAAATATATTCAGACATTTATTTGAACAGAAAAAGGTGGTTTCAGGTATTCTTCCTCCGCACAGATTAATTTTGATTCTGTATCTTGTAGAAAATAAAGAATAGTGCTTTTTTTTATAACTGGCAGATTTTCTGCAGTAGTTTTACATATTAAGGACTTTTCCTTGTTAGATTCCAGACCCTGGTTTTTGCTCAGTGGCCGTGTATCTGGACTTGAATGACGACTCTTTTACTTTTGTATTAGAAGGTCTGAAACTTTGAGATCAGTTGGGAAGATGCTGTTTTTTCAGACTGCCGTCTTGTGTGAAAAGCGGGTGTCACCAGAGTGCTGAGCCACATCGACCAATCACACAAAAGCCAGGTGCAGATTGACCAATTACACGCCAGCTGTGCACACGCGGTGGGGGACTCTGAGGAGGAATGAAGACATCTGAACGGAGCACTTTTGACAGGAATGGCATGTTGCCCATTTTCTATTATTAGTAGGAAAATGTGTCAGTGAGAAAATGGTGTGTTTGGTGTCCATTCTTTCCAAAGGATTGTTCCCCCACTTATGAACACTGTGATTAAAAGACAAAAAAATTACCGTCTTTATTTCCCAAGACACCATTTTCCATTAAAGGATTGTATTTAATCTATCACATCATGTGTTTATTTTGTGAACTTTTAAATCTAATAAATCTAAAGGGTTTTGTATAAAATTGACACTTCTAGGTAAAAAAAAAAAAGACAAAATATTTACATTCAAGTGGACATGGTGACCATTTCCAGCCAGTTTTTCCCATCTAAGATACTTCAACAGTAGCTTCCCACTCATCATAAATCCAAACCGTTTATTGTTCTACACAGTGGCAGCTCCTAAAACATATCAGGGGGTGTGACCGTTGGTGACGTCGGTGAAAAGATGCCATATTTTATATGTAAATATATATATGCAGTAAATGTGTGTGTGTTCGTGCATTATTAACAGTATCTAATGTTTTTACAAGCAGATTTTGCGCTCACACTGGTGTAACAAAGAGGTAAGATGTTTTGAGCTCGTGATTTGGAATTATTTAGTTATCACTTTTTATTTAATTGAATTAATTAAAATAAATACCAATAAATTTATCAAAATCTTGTGGTAAAATTTTTTACTACCAAAAATTTCAGTCCTCATAGTGCCACCTTGTGGAGTAACTGGATCATTGCAGGTATAAAGAGCTCATTCCGCCTTTGAGGTCGTATCAGCTGCAGGAAAATCCTTGATTGTATGATTTCCCACCCTTTAAAAAAACATGTTTGATGTTTAAATTTTGTTTTAAATGTCTTGGGGAGCCCAGTTATTTCACTGCCAATTCTTCTTCATTTTTACACTGACTGAAATCAGTCCAGAAGGGGCGGGGCCACAAGTGTCAAGGCTTCAAGGAGGGTGTGGAAATGGGATGTGGAGGTTTTTCAGCGTCAGTTTCCCTCATCAGAAAAAACAGAGAACCAACCTTGGATCCTACGGCATTGATCTAATGTCCTAACACACCATCTCTGATGGAGCTGGTGTTGATTTCTCTGTTGTGACCTAAAAACATCTACGTTTACTTTGGCTTTGCCCTTTTATCAGATCACTTTGGCAGAGGTTTTTGTTTGTACACGTAGTGTGTTGGCAGGAAGGAAGGAAACTGGTTTAAAACCTTTGCCCAGTCAGTATGCGGACTGCACTCTGCAGGTCTGAGGTGACCCCTCCAAAGTGTTGTCCCTTGCAGCCTTCTACTCCCAACCAAGAGTAAATTTCAATAATCTTTTTGTTCATGCACTGCTCCTTATGAAATTTGCGTTGCTACTTTTGACACCTCAGTATTTGATCAATATATTTCAAAAAAGAAAAAGCCATGAAAACTTCCAACAGTTGCCACGTTGCACAAACATATGCTGTTTACGTGCAAGGGTTCGGCATTAGTCACATGACTGGTTCCCAACGAGCAGTTTTAAAGTCTCCCTATTTTTGGTACCACATCCAGGCATGTTGCTCAGGAGGGGGACGGGACCAAGCCCACCAGGTCGGTCAAAGTTTGCTGTGGCTACCAGTTCCTTCAGCCGACCACATGTTCCACATGAGACTCAACCGGGAAGTTAAATGGACGGCACTTGGACTCGGTGGCTGTAATCTGTCCTCAAGTGGAGACCTTTGGTATTACGAGTTCTGCCCACGTAGTCGTAAGATCACTTGAGAGAAGCAACAAGTTTGATTGACATGTTAATAACATTTCTTCTTTATATGTTGAATATTAAGACATTGTAAGGATGAGTAGGCGTTTTTATATCCACTGAATTTCTTGACCTGAAAAAGCGAATGTCGGTGTGTAACAGTGAACAAGCTGCACTGTCATCCATCCAGCCTGAACTCAGCGTGAAGCAGCGTGAAGCAGCGTGAAGCAGCGTGAAGCAGCGTGAAGCAGCGGCTAGTCAGCGCGGGTCGGATGGACTGTGTCTTAGACTGGCCGAGAAAACGTATGCTTATAATAAAAGGAAAAAACAATCTGTTCCTTTCTTCCTGTGGTGATTCCGCTATTTAAACATTTATGTGGTTTCTTCCTCTCCTCTCAATAAATAAGCACTTAATAAAATGCTCATTAATATTTAATTGTTTCTTTGTGCATTATTAAAGCTATTATGAGCTGCTTAGGCATTTCTCATTGATTTGCCTAATTAACTGTGTTAAGATACTTCTTTATTGGTGCACTTTGTCCACTTAACTTGAGCTTTACTGTCTTAAACAGCAGCAGTAAATCCAAGAACACAAAGGACCGATTTAAAAAGAGAAAATGTAAAAGAAATAAAAGGCCAAGACTGACAGCATTGTCACCAGAAACAGCGATTTAAATTCACTGATAAAACACGCAATTGAATTTTGAGACAGTCGTTAATATTGCCATCTTTTAACACGTTTACTGCTTTGATTTAATAACAACAACAACAACAACAACAACAACAATAATAATAATAATAATAATAATAATAATAATAACAATAATAATAACAATAATAGTAATAATAATAATAATTTATGGCCTCATTTCTAGACAAACAAGTTCACCGTACAAAGTTAAAAGAGCAATTAGTCCATTAAATACAACCCCCCCGCCCCCAAAAAAAAACAATGAGAAGGGACGTGGTAGTACTGATACCAGGGATGCAACAAGTTCACAGAGAAAAGGATGTCTAAAAGGATGCGTTTTCAATTTAGCACTAAATAAGCATAATTACACTGGATATAAAGCCGGTAATGAACCCAATTAATTTTAAATCCGGCTGTGATGTAAGGGTTAATCAGTTGGCATAAATACGACAGCCCACGCAGGCCTGCCTGTCTGCAGATGAACGTGAGGAACAGTGCAGCAAATCTGTCTTCACTTTTCCACTAGTGTATTGTGGGTAATTTCGCCTGCTCTTCAGACTTTAGAGCTCTCCCTGATAAATGTTTGATGCTTCACCAAATTATTTCATAAACCATTTATCAAGTTTAAATTGTAGTAGTTTCTGTTCTTCGTGTTGTTTTTAGTAGGGACACTTTATAACTAAAAGTTTAAAAGGCACTAAAAGTAATAATTACACTTTCATATATTCCAAAAACCAAATGAATGTAAGAATATGAAAAGCTTGACTGTTGTGATGACATGTTATAAACACATCGAACCATTTGTGGAAGAGCTTTGCTGAGCAGTTGGGACCAACCGTGGAGTTGTAATACCTCTTTCTCCCACTAGAGGTGATTTAAATCGGGGTAGCATTTGCTCTACCTTTATATGTTCAAAAGAAGAATGACTGTATTCTTCTCAAACACTGAGCACGTTGGAAGAGCCAACCAGACAAACCGTTTAGGCGAGTGTGCAGACAGGCAGGAGGTAAATCCAGGAGCAGTCGGCGGTCACCCATCTGTGCCCGACTGCTATTTGCAAACAATTTAAGGAGCAATTTAGGGGCGCATCCAGGACACGGCGGAGACTCAGGAGGGACAGAGCTATTGCAGGACTTTTGCAGTTGCAGCTCACAATTTGTGGATTTTGTGGACATATTTGACAGGTTTCTTCACTGGAAATTTGTAAATCTGCTCTCATGATCACCTCCTCTGCTTGGCTTTGAACTACGTGTAAGATGTTTATTTTACCTTGGTCTTGTACTTTAATTTTTTTTCCCCAATGTGTTTTCATTCCTATGTTCTCCACTTTGGTCAGCGGTTGCTGTTTTTAAAGTGCTTTACAATTAAAGTTGGCTTGTTAAATGTCCAGAGCTTTTGGGAATTCACGTTTGAGCTGCAGCCAATGACAGAGCAAGAAAAGTGCTGATGTCACTTCCTGGTGTGGTTTATTAAGTTTTTTTTGTTTTTTTTTTAACTTTACCCCATCCCTACTTCCTACTTGTGCAAATCCATTGCTTTACCCATGTTCTTGGTCTTTACTTATTAATTTGATCTCTGAATAAATGAGTGCACAAATCTTGCACAGATGTTTCTTCCCTCGATCCAGTTCCACATGAATAACTCCTGTTCTGTGACTGTTTTGACGTCTTTTTCCTGCATTTAGTTGAGACATCGTGACCTGGAGATGAGCCGTGTGACCGAGTCACTGTTGGATCGTGTAGTCTGAGACCCCTAAGTCAGGTTTTAGCACAAATAATCCACACTGGTTTACGTGAGGGGAAACTTCTTGCTCTTCTCCACACCGAGTGCATGTGACACTAATGTGAACCACATTCATTCATTAACTCAACTTAACTTTAAGCATTTTAAAAACAATACAGTTGGCCAAAGTGCTGAATGCAAGCGTGGGGTAAAAGAAAACAGAATTAAAAACATGTAAAACCAAAAAACAGTAAAAACAATAAAGAGAAAAGCTGTGTTTTAGGAGAGGATTTATAAACGGAGTGAATCAGTCTACCTGATGCGTGAAGACAACTCGATCCACAGTTTTGGCGCAGCGACTAAAAAAAGGGCGGTCACTTCGAAACGTCCTCTTTATCTAAGAGACACTAACAATATCGGATCTGCCGACCTGACCATGAATGTATGGCTGAAGCACGTTGGACAGGTACATGTGAGCAAGATCATGAAGCCATTTAAAAACAAATATAAAAGAATTTTAAAATCAATGCAAAGAACAACTGGGAGCCAGTGAAGTGATGCTAAAATTATAATAATATGCTTTTGTTTCTTGCACCAATTAAAAGCTGAGCGAGTGACTTCTGATTAACCCCAACATGAAGTGGATTGCAGTTGTCAAAGCTTGTCGTGATAAAAGCACGGATTAAAATCTCAGCGTGACATCAATAAAGAAATAACTTTACTTTGTAAAAATGCCTCGAGTGAAAAAAGCTGGACTTCACTACTGAGCTAATGTGTGCATTAAATTTAAGATCGCTGCCCAGTTTTACACCCTGGCTTGTCGCTGGAGGGTTTTATATGTTTGCTTTAAAAACCCAGGCTGACAAGCACCTTAGAGGCATCGCTGGGCCCAAACAACATGACCTCAGTCTTTTCTTGATTAAATCTAAAACAATATATAGACATCCATGCCTTCATTTCATCAATGCACTCTAGGACTTGTTTCACAGAGAAGAGTTTTCCTGTTTTAGTGGAACATAAATATATTGTCAATAGCATAATAGTGGAACGGAATTCCATGTTTTCGGAGCATTGATCCAAGCGAAAGCAAGTTCAAGGCAGAGAAGAGGGCCAAGAACAGAGAACCCTGAGGCACTCCACATGGGAGAGGTGCTCTGGAGGACTCAGCAGCTCCAGCTCCTGGAGCAGCTCCAAGACAGACAATAAAACTCGTCTCAGTTAAGTAGGTAGCGCTTGTACGAGCCTTTTGGTTGGTCACACGTGAGCCTCCTTTGTTGGGTTTCGTGAACTCTTATCACCAGGTATTGCATGTGATACCATGACAACGAAGATGTGGTCTTTATGCCAACACATGTCTTCAAAATTACAATATTACTTTGCATCATTTATATTTTGATACACATGCAAGCCACTTATTTCATTCAAGAGTTGCTTATTTCTGTATTTAGAGATCCTATGGACAGCAGCCTGCAAGCTGTTCTCTTCTGTGATGTTAGACTTATAAATGGGTCTCCAAAAAGTCAGTGTAGGTGAGACAAACTGCTGAATTCTGAAGGGCATCTTGAACCTGCATCCACTTCATGAGAGTGGAGGGGTGTTCTGTGTGCTGGAGTGGATAGTGTGTTGGCAACGGACCCGATTAGTGTCCTACCTTTCACTAGCAGTGTAATAATTCAGAAAATAACCGTGGTTGGGATCAAGTGTTGCCCCTGAGTGCGTGAACAGTACTGGAAATGAGATGGCACACAGCATTTTTGGCTCGTTTATTCAGTTTCAGACAATGTGTCCTTTAACTTAGTGTTATAGTGCCAGCCTTTCATACCTGCCAACCTGCCCTTCAAAAAACCCTGCTGAAGAAGTTCAGACAAGCTGTATGGGCAGTTTTAGAAACAGATGGAGTGGTCTGGTTGTGTTTCCTTCTCAGGATAAATATGATTAGTTGGGGGCAAACAGATCTGATGTGTTCAGAAAAGCGCCGCTTCCCATACTGTGTTAATGACCGTGGGTGGTCTAACATCTCATGAAATACCACTTTGTCCCACTGGAGGTGCACTTTTTGTGTTTGACACATTCATTTTCAAGTGTAAAGTTTGGTGGAGGGGGATTATGGTGTGGGGTTGTTCTTCAGGAGCTGGACTTGGCCCCTTAGTTCCAGTGAAAGGAACTCTGAAAGCTTCAGAACACCAAGACATTTCGAACAATTCCATGCTCCCAACTTTGTGGGAACAGTTTCTTCCAACATGAGTGTGCACCAGTGCACAAAGCAGGTCCATAAAGACCTGGATGACATAGTCTGGTGTGGATGAACTTGACTGGCCTGCACAGAGTCCTCAACCCGACAGAACACCTTTGGGATGAATTAGAGCAGAGACTGAGAGCCAGACCTTCTGGTCCAACATCAGTGTGACCTCACAAATGCACTTCTGGAAGAATGGTCAAAAATTCCCATAAACACTCCTAAACCTTGTGGACAGCCTTCCCAGAAGAGCTGAAGCTGTTAAAGCTGCAAAGGGACCAACATCATATTGAACCCTCTGGATCAGGAATGGGAGGTCACTTAAGTTCTTATGAAAGTCAATTGACCATATAATGTATTTGTCAATATGAAGATTACTACCCAAGTGTCCAGTTAATGTCCAATTTGTATCACAGAAATTACATGCAGTATTTACTGGTATTGTTTGTTGGTATTATTGTTTATGGTTTAATTAAAGACGTGTCTTCTTTGTAGATGGTTTGATGACGGGCTAAACACCAGATGAGTAATTAGAAAAGCTTTTTTTGTCTAGACCATTTAATTGAAATTGTACTGTTAGTCTCAGTTTATTTCCTGCCATTTTCTGGCGCGCACTGCAGCAGGAAACCATTTAAATAACCCATTTAAAAGGTTCACTTTTAAATTGCTCTAATTAGAATTATTTAATGTGGAGCTAAGCTGCTTTCATGGACTTCCACCTCCGCTCAGACCAGGGATCAGTAGAAACTTATAATGAACTCCCGGGAACACTGCCATGGACGTATTTGCTGAACTCTGGAGCATATTTTTCTCATTGCAACTGGTCATTTTTTAAAATTAGTCAAATAGGAAAACATAATTGTTAAAGCGGTATTTGAATAATTAAATGAAACAACTTGTGTTTCTGTACATCCAGAAATCGATGGATGCCTTATGTTGTTTGGTGCTCAGCAACGTGCTGCTCAGCTGTGTGTAATGGGACTAACAGCTCCTATAAAGCTAAACTGGAAACCTAATGAGAAACAATTCATCATTTAATACAGCCAGCCTGTCACACAATGTAATCTATTGACCACAGCAGTGTTGTATCTGATTATTCTGGAAAACATATTGCTTTCCTTGTAAGAATAATGATACCTGCTTTCCTGTTTGCATGGAGGCGGCAGATATGCGTCACACTGTTTTGTTGTGAAATAAATGTATTCAGTAATGCGTTGGGTTAAGGATGACGCTTACTTAACAATCTGCTTAAGCTGGCAAAAATGCTTATTGTGTCAAATTTGAAATGCAACTCATTGAAATTCAGAAACCTTTTACATGATGGCGTTGCTCATTTACGTGGCTTTGTATGCAAAGGATGGACATATAAATAAGCATATTTTTAAAAGTTCAAAAAGATGCAACGGGAGACTCGAGTCCATGATATACAAATCTATCATAGACATGAGTGCCAAAATAAACACTTTTACAAATATGATTAAAAAACAATTACATTCATGTTTGTAATGTAAATTAATTTAATTAAAATGGAAGCAGGTGCGCCTGTTATTGACTGCATGCATTCATTTTCCCGTTCCTTTGTTTATGCTCCAACAGATTGTCTTGGCTTTTTTTTAATTTAGCTACTCATGTTGAAAATTAACTCTTGCAATTTGTCATAGTGCTTTAAGCATGTTATCATTTTCCCACTCGTCAGGAAACCAGACCCCACCTTTGTGCTCACTTGCAACCAGCCTATATTTTAACTTTTAACTACAGTGACAATAAATAATTGTTTTATTCCCTTAAAAAGATAATCTTGATCCAGACATGTCAGCCAGTTTTATAGTCGTATAGTCTCCCTCCAGCCCAGAACAGAAACTTGGAGCTCCACAAGGTTCTATGCCAGGACTCATACTTTTCACAATGAAATTGACTTTTCACTAACTGAGTCACTGAGAAAATGCACAGAAATGTTCTGTTGGAAGACAGTTAGTTTTACCTTCACAAATAAGGAGTAGTGATGCACTTTACTAATGTTCACGCTGCTTATCTGAAGTCTCCTCAATTCAATTTTTGTGTCATTGCTTTTTTTATGACTGCACGGACACAAAAATCTGACCATCAAGTCTGTAGAGCAAATCTGTTTTATGTCCAAGGGTGTGAATGTGTAACTGCTGGCTCCATGGAGATTCCTGGGGATGTTTCAACTTCCATCCATTCAGCACTGTCAGTTCAAACTGACTGGCGGGGCGTTTCAAGCTTTATACAAATTAATGACTTTCTACTCTTCCTGTTGTGAAAGAAACTCAGAAGGCTCTTCTCTAAACATGACATACCTGTACACTTTGAACCTAACACCACTTTCAGACCAAAATATGTTCACCCAAGAGACAAAACACCCAAACAGAAGTGAGTGGGGATGTATTGAGGAGCGTGCAGACCTCTATATCAGAGAAACTACACTGCAACTCTGCAAATGCATGATACAATACAGGAGGGCAGCTCATCAGGTCAGGATTCAGCGGTTCACCTGAACTTGAAGGATAAGAAACACTCTTATGAAAACAATATTATGCACATTTTAGTAATTGAAGACTAAAGAAGAAGTAAATGAACCCATCTATGTCAAACACCAACAACCATACACCAACTTTCATTCCTGAATGTCCTACCTAGGTGGCTTCACAACAGTTCTCATCTTGAGTCATGTGAATGAAACCACGTAAACAACTGACAGTAGACCAAGCTCCAAACATCCCACCAGTCTGATGCCTTCTGGGTGGTAGATATAACATCTTTATGAACAGGAAGAAGAGAGTCCACTCTCAAGCCTTTGAGAGTCTGTGGAGATTGACTCGCTTTTGGAGCCAGCCCCTAGTGGTCAATCAAGACTAGGAAGCCGGATGCAGCCCGTTGGTTAATACACACACACACACACACACACACACACACCACACACACACACACACACACACACACACACACACACACACACACACACACACACACACACACACACACACACACACACACACACACACACAAATCAAACCAATGACTTTGGTGAAGTCTGTTACAGCAAAAGATATAAACTGCAGCCAAAGCTGCAAAATAAGACAACATTTGTAATAAACCAGGATTGAATTGTACAAATTGAATGGGACCCCGTGAGGCAACCACAGATGGACGCCTTTAAAGAGCAACACAACACTCGCAGGCTGATGTACAACTCTCATAAACTCTTTTGTCCTTTTCCCTGAGGCCACATCACGGTTGTTACAGTAAGTGTCTGTCCCCTCACATCCTCATGTTCTCCTGGAGCACTGTCGAGCCTCCTGTGAGTTGCTGCATGGCAGAGTGGGAAATTAGAAATGAGCCGAGAGAGGAAGACAAAAGGAGAGGCATCTAATGAAAACTCAGTGACAGCAGCTTTAATCACAGGGGCATGTATTTGGTCTGTCAGCACAAAACAGAGCGTCACAGTGGAAGTGTGGATTCATAAACAGGCTCATATGAGCATTCTTACCTCTGACAAGAGATGAATGTGAGCCTGGAAGGTGGGAAAGACTGATATAAATGGAAGTTCAGGTACTGTAACAGATGTGAGGGTTTAGCAAACGCACATGTAGGAGAGCCTGTCTTTCTCCTCCACTTTCCTCTAGTGATTTAAATACAATTGATGGCAGTCGCTCACATTAGGTGGAGGGTACTGATGTAGGCAGGTTGACCTTTTGGGCCACCTGGCGCTCTCACACAGAGGAAGAAGAGCAGAGTCTTGTGTTGTGTAGTGATATCTCTGCAGAGCTTTAAATCACTGCGGCTGGCTTTGATGGCGCTGTAAAGATTGGGCTAAGTGTAAGGTTAATGCCATAAATCTATTTGCCGATATGGGGGCACATGCTCGCTTTAAATCGTATTTGAGAATAAAAGACTTATGGAAAAATGAATGAAATAAAGCAAAGGACAAAGGACTAATTGTAGCAGGGAAGGAAAGATCAGCTTCTGCTTTATACTAAGCAGGAAGCTGTTTGATTGGTGGGTACCCCACGTTTAAACCTGAATCTAGCACGTTGCCTGTCCCTTTTACATGAACTTACATGAGCTTGGGTGTGGAGCTGCCCCCCCAGTAACAGGCCTCTGAGGGTACACTTTATCACAGGTCAGGCCTAATGGAAACAACTGACATGGAGCGGCGGGTCGTGGGTGGGATTTGTTGATGAAAAGACGAGGTTGTCAGCGAGCTCCTCATCCTCAGAGCTGCGAACACCATAAAGGGTATTACAGCGCCATAATCTGAAACTGGCTACTAAAATGACAGACGGCGGCTTTGCAAGAAACAAAACTCGGGTCATTAACAAACTGAAGAGCCTCAGGAAGACGCGAACGAACACAACACTGGCAGAGGGGGAGTCGAACGTCGCTACACAATTCCCGCTGTTATTCACCAAGGTTCCGCCACCATCTGGACATATCTTTGTTGAAACCATAAGTTATCTTTCACAGGTTTAATTATTGTAGCTTTGACTGGACCTCTGTATTCAATTCCTGACCATCAACAGGAGACGAGCACGTTCATGAGGCACTCCCGCCTCTCATGGAGCGCTTACAGGAATCGGACCAACCAAGATACACTAAAGACACATCACCTCCTTTAAAGGAAGTACTGCTATTCTCAATATTTTAGTAGTAATTACAAACTTTAATTTTCAGATAATGGCTGTGTTTCGGGGGTCTGGGGTAAAATTTAGAAGGCTGGAAATGTAACTGGACTGACCTCCTGTCAGACGTGTCTCCATTTACAGCACAGGTGTCAAATCCAGTCCTCGAGGTCTGTTGTCTGGCACGTTTTCTGTTTTTTTTGTTATCCTTGTTTGTTTTTTTTACTTGCTGATTTCTTGTATTTGTCCCACGGGGCCCGTTTCTTTTAAGCAGCGTTATCTCCAGTGCTGAGTTGGTCTTTATCTGTATCCTGTTTTCTCTCAAACTTCCCCCTCAGCGGTCGGGGAGTTTAAAGTTACATCTAATCTAAGTTGATCTATAGCGCTGGCATGTAATGTATAATATGCACAGTCACACACAGGTGAGACACAGCTTTCTTTCCACCTATGAACTCTCGTCAAGGCCCCGTTTCAACATACCTGATTCAAATGAATGGTTGTCAATAGCATGTCATCAAGGTCTGCACAAGTCTGTTAATGACACAGTCACTTGTATCAGGGTGAGTTGACGCAGGGAAACATCTACAGCGTGCAGGACACCGGACCAGAGTCCACCGCCCCTGGTTTACAGTGTCGGAGCCAGCCAGATGTACTGACTCAGGAAACTACTATTCCACCCCACGTGGTGGCGGTAGTGCACCACCTTCATTGTTTGTCAGCCAATTTAAGACAAAAAAAACAGAAGAAAAATAAACTAGAATGACAAGATCAACATAGAGGGAAGCGAGATCCTTCCTCTGTGATCCTGGTTCCGTACACTGCAAAGGTGGCGAAGAATAAGAACAGATGACTCATACATGAAGGACATGTTGAGATAGCTGAACAATGTCCAGTCAATGCCGAGTCAACCCCAACCCCCCTCCCAGCTGTTTGTCAGGGCCACTCCAACTACTTAACTCTGTAGATGTTCTCCAATATTCTCGCTGGAGGCGTCAATGCTTTAGGCCCCGTAAGACATACTAGTGGAAACATGACGTATGAAGAGAATATGGACACCAATGTCCCACACCACCTTCAAATGCCCCCCGACTGATCAGATCTGAATCCGTTCTTGAAAGGACCCATTTTAGTTCAAGGTCTGCAACATACTACAAATAAAAACTTCCAGTTTGGGATCTGGAGGATCACAGTGGGTCTCCAGGGAACGTGACAAATCACTGCATGTATCCCATTCACTTTCTGTGGGAAGCCAGGAGGCGTGTTGACATCGCTCTCTGCGTCGTTCAGGTCTGCTGGAGCAGCTCCTGTAACGGGATGTGGAGGAAAGTGTGGATGAAAAACTATTTGTGGCTGTAGCAGGTTTCCTTCGGTTTGATGATGCCTCCTTGCCGGGACAGTGAGCTTGAGGGGAAGTGGAGGAGGTATTTGGATATGTCCAAAACTATAAATCCATTATTATGATGGAGTATTTTTTGTTGGTCACAGTTATGGTACACAAACCTATTAATTCAGAGATATTTATTTATTAAGTATTTGTTTGAGTTGTGTTGGGGTCACGTATTTTAATAACATAACATTTAATAACAAATTTCTTATTTTTTGGTTAATTTCGTTTTTGTTTTTTTTATTTTGGCTTGTGTACAGTGCACGTGCATCCTTAGCGATTATAGTTTATATATAGTTTATAAAAAAAACCTTGTTTAAGAAAATGAGAAGACTATTTCAGACAGTTTTGTTAGTTTTAAGAATTCTAGTCAAGAACATGTTTCTTACCCTATCAACTGAGACATTTTTGTTTAAACAAGACCATTTTCACTAGATTTATGTAATATTAGGCTTGTTTCTAGAGGGTCTGTTTTTGCAGTGTAGGGGGGGTTCAGGTGACCCAGGTGACCCTGAACCAGTGTTTTAGTTGTGCTCCGACTGACCAGGATCGCTGGAGGACCTCCTATGATGCACTCAGAACTTTACATCACACCCTTCACTCTTCTGACTTCTCGTTTTTGTATTTCGCTATCTTTAACTCTATCTTTCTTTCCTCCTCTGTTATTTTCATTATTATGTTTGCGTCTATTTGCAGTTTTGTCCTCTCGTCACAGCTGTACCTACGTAATGCCTGAACTGACAACACATAATAACTGTTATAATGAAGTCATTGACCTCGTTGGACTAAGCTTTGTTTAATGGGGGTTGGATTGAATTATTTTGGTTTCACTGGTAAATGCCCTGAGATTACTTTTGTTGTGAACTGGTACAATTGAATTGACCCAGAGAACTGAATTAAACCAGGTGTAAAAAAAAAACAACATTAAAAATGAAATATATGAATGAACAGATAATAAACTGACCACGATGTAAAGTATAACTGAGAAACCTGAGTGACACTGTTACCATGGTGACAGTTACATAGATTCAAAGATGATTAGCTACCCTTAAAACACAAAACACATAAACACAGCCTGGGTTATAATCACAGAATAAACCCTTTTGTGTTGTATTGTCAGATGTATGACTCCAGGACACAGGGAACTGTGGGTAGCATACTAATAGGTTAACCTATTTACAAAAGTCACAAGTTTTTACAGGTCAGATTGTCTACAACACATAATGACTCACACTCTGAGTCACACACAGCCCAACAGCTAATAACTAATGGCTTTCATTCTTCCCAGCCCACCTCTGCCTGTCGCAAAGTATGGAAAGCAGCTTACAGAGCTCTGCGAAAAGGCTGGAGTTCATAGCTATGGATTATTCTCACTAATGGTTAAGACCTTCTGCAGTGGCAGCAGCCAAGCGCATTGCAGGGACGCCACATTTTGTATTCATGAGATGAGCAAAAGAAGAAAAAAAGAATGAAGGGAAGAGCAAAATAGTGGAAGTGAAGACACCCTCCATCCCCTGCCTCCCTTTGTGCCTCACAGAGCAACCAATTGTCACAGAAAGTGAAAGAATCAGCCTTGGGTGGGAGATAGTGATCAATGAACCAGGAGATCAGTGAGGAGATGTTGAATCATATTTTTTAAAAGATGTTTGGATGCTGCTTAAAGCACTTTAGCAGGATTTTTGTGAGGTTGGCGGGATTGTGTCTACTAAAACATTTCAATTTAAATATCCTGCTGGACTGGGATTGCTGTGGGCTATTTACATCTTCCACACATCAATACAAAAGGGGCTATTCAAAACAACTGTTTGCTGTAATTCAATCTTTGAACCAAATATTTTGCTCTTTTGTGCAAACTCGTGGTGTATGTGACAGCACAGGTGAGTTTAAACGTCGGCATTCCGCCAGCTTCCAAGCAACAGTTTAATTTACTCGTCCACACAAGTCTCCCGTCGACTCGTTTCAGTCACTCTGACTACGTCACCTTGTTGCTCTGATCGGTCGTAGCGCCAACCAGCTGCACGCAAAGGCAGTTTGAAAAGCAACCGCTGGTGCGGCTTCTTGAATAAGGAGGAATTATGGATTGTTTTCCGACCTACATCTTTCTAGATGTGGGTCTGATCCATCAGGCTCAGAGCCCAACGTTTCAAAAAGGATTTGAAAATGCCACGGGGATAAATGGGAATACCTGAATTGAAAATATATTCCTAGATAAATGTGTCAGTCAGTTTAGATTTTAAAGCAGTATTTTTCGATCCTGAAATGTGATTCAAATCTCTTCTAAAACTCTTTCAACTGCTTACCTACAACATCCACAGGTTAACGTGATGTTGATGCATGTGTTGAAGCCGCCGTCTGGATGTTTCATTTTTAAAAGTCACAGTATATTCAATACCTCTCGTGTCTGACTGTGCACCAGCTGATTCTGCTGCGTGTAAAATGACCCGCCAGCATGCTGGATTTGGATCAAATCCTATAATCGGAGGCCAGATTGATTACAGAATTAAACTCAAAACAAAAGAACAGCGAGTAGGGTCTTTGTAACTACATAAAAGCTCCCAGTAAGTCCATAAAGCTAAATCAAATGTTGTTAGTTGTGTTGGTGGAGGTTGGTAAAGAAGGGAAAACTGGACCAGAGATTTTAAAACAGTAGAGTTGATGAAGAAAGACTGTCAGGTGTACCAGGACCTCAGCCAAAAAAAGGAAAACTGGAGAAGGAAGTTTTGCCTCACAACAATTAGACTAAATGCATTTCTTAAGTAAAGGACATCACATCGTCAATAATGCTGGGACTCAAGCAGCTGGAACAGCACAGCACTTCCACAGCAGCTCAGCGCTGCGTGACACCAACATTCCTACTTCTGGGTTGAGGAAACCTGGCAGTGAGACAAGTTGCAGTTCCTTGACTGACCACTGGGGAGCTTTATTAACAGTATGGTGAAAGGAAACAGGGGCAAGATAAGCAGTAAAGGCGGGCTGGGACTGAAACCTGGACCGCCTGCACCAGGACTGAGACCTTGTCCCGGTGAGCTCGCTAAACTGACTGTGACTGACATACGGTGGGCGTGTTCCCGCGGGGGTTCCCGAAGGGGAAAGAAAACACCGCTCAGAAAACCTGTGGGTGACGTCACCGTGGGGATTTGTTCAGTTCTTCGTCTCTGGGACCCCAATTATTCTTTTTAGTCTCTTTCTCAGTGAATCGCTTGTTTTCTCGTCTTACTGACTTTAACGTTTTGAAACAGTAAGAATACGTTTGTTTCTCTTTCTTTTCACATTTCTGTTGCAGTTCACGTAAACATATCGACCTAATTCTAACACTTTGAAAGGACCAAGCGTTTTTTACCGTCCTGATAAGTTAAATATTAGAATTGACAGAGATATACTTTCTTTTTCCCATGACTGTAGACAGTATTGTTGCTCGAGTCTTTCGGTTGCACCGACAGGCAAACCGAACCTGTTTACCCCTGAAGGCCAGACAGCAGGGTCTGAACTTAATTGGTACACAGCAGAGCACCTACTTTAGTTATTCTGCGGTGGACCAGTTTATTTGCTACATTGGTCTGTTTCTTTGGCGTCGGATGGCTGTTTCCTGCGGCCACCAGCCATCGCTTACTGCACGGACTGCAGCAGCTCTCCCCTTTCATACCTCCAGGGTGGTGAACTCATGTTATATCTGTGCAAGTGCACATGCTCGCAGGTATTTGTGCGTGTGATGAGTGAAGCAGCATGTGTGTGTGTGTGTGTGTTTGCATGTGTGTGTGTAATCTCGGCTGCTGCTCCAGGCGGGATTACTCTGTGCAGTAAGAGGAGAAACAGTCCTGGTGTTTTATGATAAATACCCTTTTCTTGCCACCAACCACCCCAAAATACACACAAACGCATACTCACAGCTTGTTCTCATCCAGGTCGGCCTTCTCACTGAGCTTGCGCTCATGACATTTGCTGGGGCAAAATTCATTTGTTTTGCACAAAACCAAACCCCGTTTTCATAAAAACGGCATATCTGGACAAGCTAAAGGCTGTGTGGCGCTGCCACCCTTGAAATCCATGACAAGTCTTTCAGGAGGACTACTTTTTTAACATCTGCCAGGACTAAAGCCATGCTGGAGACTGCCTATGGCTGTGGACACCAGTGAAACACTGCATTTGGGCCTACTTTGAATCATATACTGGTTAATCACACTGGGCAGCTCTGATAAAGCACAAAGGAGTTTTTCATTAATCATTAATCATCATTAAAATATCGACTGAAGGAGTGTTGATTACATTTAAGAAGAGTCATCTAGCTCTAGCAGTCCCCTTCTACCTGCAAAACCTCCCAAATTAACTTGGAACCTCTGTGTTTGCGCGTCACTTCACTGTCACACATCAACAAGGATGAAACTACTTCACAGAGGTGGACATTATTCCACAGGTGATTTGAGAGATTCATAGAAGTAATAACAGGAGAGGAAAAAGACAGACAAACTGAGTAAGAGACTATATAAGTGTAAATCTCAATGTCGTAAAAGTACAGATCTACTGACATGACATCCTCAGGGCTCAGTGAGTCAGAGGTTCATGCATGAAGATGGATATCATGACCGGCCGTTTGAGAAGCTCTGTAGAGGATTATGAAGGACATCAAGAGGCCTGTAAGGATGGTTTCAATGAATGCACCTACTTATGCACCTACTAATGCACCTTCTTAAAGAAAGAATATTTTTGTGCCAAACAAACACACATTCCTCTGGTAATGTTACCAGTTCAATTAATGTCTTTTTGAGTCATGAGTAGAAGATTACAACGCAAAAATCAACTGCAGTTTTAATTAATTCAAATGTGGTTTCAGTGCTTATTGTTATTATTGTTGTTCATAATAATCATTTTGAGCAGGGACTGGAGGTGTTATTCTGAAAGTTGACAGATCTGTGCTGACTGGTAACTAAACTGTCTCCTGAACCATATGCTCTCATCTTTTTACGGGGGTCTGCTGGATCCAGACTCATTACAGGTGAGCGGTAGAGGTCCACCCTGGACAGGTCGCCAGTCCATCACAGGGCCACATACAAGACAAACAACCGTGCACGCTCTCACCTACAGACAGTTTAGAATGGTGAGAGACTCCTGGAACGGGGAATTGAACCCGGAACCGTCTTGTGTGAGGCAACAGTGCTAACCACTAAGCCACCGTGCCAACCTATCGTCAAAGATTAAAATCACAAAACTGTTCTGAAAATAGTCCTACAAAAGTGCGATCTTACTGGTTAAGATCATTTTGTGGCTTTTCTTTAGAAATGTGTAAGATTTATAAATCTGCTAAGTTACCCACGCAGATAAGAGTACCATCTCCAGAACCACATCATTTATGAGTTTATGAAGATTTAAATCCAAACTCTTCAGTATTTGTGGTGTTAAATTGTAGATTTATTGGTTAGAATCCTCTAATCGCCTATTTTATTTTTTATAATTTTGTCTGTATTTATTTTACTGGCTAGAACGCTTCATTTTTTCTTCTTTTAATGTTTAATTTTCTTTTTCTTTGTTGAGAGGTTTTGTCTCTGTCTCGTAGCCATTTCCTTCATCTTTTTATTATGATTATAACCACACATGTTTGTGATTTTAGCCTAATCTTTAAAATTGTGGTTGCAGTAGTTAGTTTTGAGTATGTTTATTTTATGTTATTCTTGTTTTTTAGGGTGGAAGCTCTGCAGTGCGCCAAGCTAAACCAGCTTCTCAGCTAAGATGCCTGTCTCCTGAGACGTAAACTTGATCTTAAAACCCAGGAAGCCCGGTTCAGTCCAAAGACGGAAGAATCAGTCCAAAGACGGAAGAATCAGTCCAAAGACGGAAGAATCAGTCCAAAGGACATTTTACAGTAGCTCAGTAATGATCGTATCTGTCTAATCCACAACTTTGTTCCTTTTTCACCCTCAGCATTGACTCTCCGGCGTCAGTCACGGTCGCCCGGCAACATCGTGTCGATGCTCTCAAAAGGTTAATCTAATACCTGCACTGAAATCTTACCAAAGGGTTTTTGTTTGTTTTACTTTTTATTAGTTAACCTACCAAACCTTTGCATTTGTTGTAGAGCGGCGTTTTCAAGTGTTATAAAACCGTTCCAGTCAGCATTACAGTGGATGTACTACAGGTGAAAATGGTCAAAAGTTTTTAACAAATATCACAAGTAAAAACAATCACCTTCTCCCCTTTTTGATCATCTTCATTAAAATTAGTATTGTATGCTAAAATATGCTGATATTTGAATATTTTATGAGTAGAAAAAGATATGAATGCCGTACAAAACTGGCTTCAGCATTTATCATAATTCAGAACATACTCTCCACAGCCGTTGCTCTAACTTCACTGCTGATCTAAAGCAATATCTTCCCGTGTGTTAGAATTGTAAATTACAGTTAATTATGTATCCTTTTTATTATGAGTGCAGACCCCCCTGTTAGTGCAGATGGATAATTGCATAGTGCTGCTCTTGAGGAAAAGCTGGTTTGAGAAGCAGAAAGAGCCTTAACATGTCTTAACATGATGCAGTGAAAATGGTCCATCAGTGCACGTGGCACAAGGACACCCTAGGCCAGAGGTCGATGTTTGACTTTGTCGTTTCATCTCATCTTCGGTCGCGTGTCTTGAACACTCGGGTAAAGAGAGGGGCTGAGCTGTCAGCTGATCACCACCTGGTGGTGAGTTGGATATACTGGCGGAGAAGAAAGCTGGACAGACTGGGCAGAACCAAACGTATTGTGAGGGTCTGTCGGGAACCGCTGGCTGAGCCCTCTGTCAGTCCTGACAGTCTTCCACCTTAGGGAGATTTTCTCCCAGACTTTGAGGCAGACTGGTGACATTGACTCCGAATGGACCATGTTCTTTGCCCCCCCCGGAGACCCCGGGGAAGACCTAGGATACGCTGGAGAGACTATTGTCTCAGCTGGCCTGGGAACGCCTTGGAATCCCCTCTGAAGAGCTGGAGGAAGTGTCTGGGCTGAGGACAGTCTGGGTATCTCTGCTCAGACCGCTGCTCCTGCGACCTGCCGCCAATAGCTAGATGAGTGGTCCCCATCTTCTTTACCACGAAGGGCCTGAAGATCATCACCATCCAACATTCATTAACAGCCTTACTCCACAGAGTGCACAAAGATTTCCTCAGATTCTCTGGATCTTTTGATGATATAATGTAGTTAAGGTGAGAAGATATATGATGATGCTAAACATCTAGCCCAGGCAGTATTACACAACGTTGTGTCCTGGCTGGATAACTGGGATTCAGTTTGTAGAAATATGTGGTATTTAAAGGTTAGACAGATGTGAATACTTTCTGACATAATCAGAATGAAAAATCCTGAAGTAAGAGTTTAAAATGTCCTTTAAAGCCATGCAGATTATGGATATGACATGATATCCATACAAGATGAGACGTGTGACCTTTATGTCTTTGTTACTTTATTAAATCAGGATCACGTTTTCTTTTCTTTTTTTTTTTTAACGCTGAAAGTGCTCCATAAAGTTTCCCCTTCTCAAATCTCCTCAAAGAAGTTCACTACTAAAAAAAAGTCCTTTTTACCTCCAGCTTTTTCAGAGAAAGTCTTCTGAGTCACTTCACCGTCGTGGCCAACATTGTGGCTGTCATGAGTGTAGTAGAGCTGTGATGAAAGCCAGGTTCCCAGTTCAAAGATAACGGAGACAATTAGAAGTCAAAAACAGAGAAGAGTATGAAATGTTTGTTGTTGTTTTGCTCTACAATCACAGACTCAGCGTCACACAAACCTCAGGGTTTCATTCACGGGTGTATAAATAATGTCCTGCCTTTGGGGTTTTCTCAAGCAGTCAGAAAATAATCTTTGATGAAAACAATTAAGATGGATTTGTGTGAGATGAAAGGACTCTTCCCTACCTGCAGGTCTGTCCTTGTTTTGACCCGGAAGCTCGGGATAAATTAAAAGCTGTGACTCATTTGTGAGCAGCGGGTGCTTTTGACCTGTACTTTTTAGCTTTTAGTTCCAACTGAAGGTCGATCACTAATTTCTAGTACCAGCTCTCACAGATTCGGAGCAGCCGGATGAATTCACCGTATCTTCACCCGTGGAGACTGCAGCATCTCCTCAAGAAGAACCACAGTACTTGTTGCAGCTCTGACGAAGATCCAGAACTGAAAATCAGTTATGGAGCGAATGAAGGGGGAGATGCTGGCTGTCTGATATGGAAATAGAAATTACTGCTCTCTCCTGTGAAGCATCCTGTGAATCAGACCATCTCTCTTTCATCTTTTCTTTTTTTTAATTTTTAGCGTTTGCTGCAGGGCCTTGTATCCCCTTTGTCTTTTGCTGTCACTCTCTATTTCCTTTATTTCCTTCAGTCTGCCCCCACCTCTCTCCATCTTGCCTGCTTCAGTGCGTATTGTGTTGAATCTCCCAGTTCCCTTAATTCTTTCCGCGTTTTTCCTCTCATTTACTGCCCCAGCCGTTTCAATCGGTACAACACTTTTAATTTTGACATTTGATCCAGTAACAGGCTTATCTTCCCTCTCTTTCTCTTTGCTCCCTCTGTTCTGCTCTTTGTCTCCATCTTTTCTCTGCAGGTGCAGCCGTCTACAGAAGCAGCGCGCTTATGTAAGCCTGCTCGATGCACCATGTCGCAAAGCCCGCAGCACCCATTTGCAGCGATTGGTAATGCTAGCGAGCCATTGCCTGACCGTGGTCCGGATCCCTGTTTCAGGTTGCATGACTAATGTCTAGCATGACTAGTCACATGCATCCTGTTCTATATACAGAGTGAGACTATCAGCAATTACAGTCGGGCCTCACACAGTCACAGTGTCCCTGATGGTTAAAATTAGATCTCCATCTTCGTAATCTGGATTTCTCTAGTAAGACTAAGCTGGTGTTGGACCAGCATTCTTGTGTCTGAACTGTTATATCTGCCCGACTCTTTTCCTTTTTCAAATTTGAAATGATACAACAACAATAATTCTATATTATAAGCTGTGAGAAAGAGGCCTGGATCACGAGTAAAGATGATCCTCAAAGGCTTCAGCCCCTGACAGACGGTTTGGTTTCTCTTGGTTCTTGAAGACGTTTCATCTCCATCTAGAAAGCTTTGTCAGTTCAAACTGACTGGTGGAGACTTTCAAGCGTTCTGCTGTTTTGTCTACTGAAAGCTGTTCATCTGGTCAGTTTGTGAGATGTTTAAATCACATGAATCAAGGTGGGAAAGGTGGTGAAAGAAGTTTTCTTCCACGTGACAGTTAATGAATCTGCTCGTTAAAGGGCATATTTTTGGCCATATCTGCTCCTTTCTTGGCTCAGCCAGCTGCTTCCTCTGGATTCGACTTTAATTTCCCGAAGGCAGTAAAAACTGACGGCGTTGGGTACGCACATAAGACTGCGTAAAACAATGGATGACCCTTTGGGACACATCACCCACTGGTTTCTGCAGACTGGTCTTGAAGCCCGTTTTCCATCAGCCATGTTGCTTCGGAAGCCAACAAAAACACGCCCACCGTATGTCAATCAAAGATGCAGTATCTTGGCTTCCAGCTCCTTCAGCCAAACCCCACAATGTCTGCAGAGCTGCCATCAGACGCTCACAGCGGGATATACCGTTTTAAACGATCTTGGCACTGAAATCAGAAATGACCGTCGCATTTAGCCGATGCTGGGTTAATACATACTACTGATTTGTTTCCTAAGCTTGGTAACGTGATGATTACGGACGAGGCTGCCAGTCATTGGCTAGATGCATTGTTTTTTTTTTGAAAAGCTGGAAAAACCATCTTGTGGAATAGTAAAAACATGTAGGCACATTTGCTATTTAATTTGAAAGGTAAAGGAAAACCTACAAAAGAAGTAACCTCGAACACACCTCTAATTTGTTTTCCACTGTCGCTGCTTCTTTGGAGGTCAAAGTAAATTTCATTTCAGTATGTCCTTCTAGTTTTCATTTCACACATTTCTGTAACATCAGAACATTTTTATAAGAAGTCACATGTCTGTTTTACCAGGATTTGTGCAAATATTACTAGTTATGGAAGTCTCACTTGTCTGCATAGTGTTACATTTTCCACTGAGGTGCATTATATTATTATTATTTCTTATTTATTTTGAGGATAACTGAATAAATCCCTCCTGGACATGCAGCAGCATATGAAGTGATATGCAGCAGCATTTGTAGGTTGTACGCTGTACGTGTGGTTAGAAATCCAAAGTACAATTGCAAAAATGCAAACATTATAATGTCTTTTATGTCCGTAGTGTAAACATTTTGGACAGATAAGCAACTACAGCGTGTTAATGTTTAATATAAACTGCACATAGAAGGTTTAACAGAAGTGTAGAAGTAGCCTTTTAAGGAAAAGCCAGTGTTAAACAGAGGACGCCTCAGGTTTCATCAATCCAACATGAACTCCTGGGACCCTCCGGGAGAACCGGCCCTACTCTTCAATGAGACGGGTCCCACCAGATGATCCGCAGCGCAGAAGCGTCCCAGAGCAGACTGTGAAACCAGTCCCTACGGATACGTTCATTTCAGAGCTTAGATTCGTCCATCTAAACAGGCACCACGAGCTGGTAGGAAGTCAGACACGAGAATGGAAAAGAGAATCCAGTCAATTTATGAAAGCTGACCGAGGCGCGGGCAAAACATGCAGAAGTTTCTTAGAAACATTTCAACATGCAAGATGAGAGGCTAATTTCAGAAGTCAAAAAAGCTACTTCACTATTTCACACAAACAAAGTTTTTCTCTTTTCATTTCATCTCTAGAGGTTTTGTATTGGTCAGTTCTAAGTGCTGATCTGATACCAGTACTATTTAAAATGTTTGTCTTTTGTATTTAATTTGCACCATGTCAGATAAAGTTATATAAAACTTAGGGGTGTGGCCTTTTTATTGGTTTAGCCACCGGGTTTCATCATATTAACTTATCAATGCTAGGAACTGTATTGATTTTACTTCTGATCTGTGTATGAAGACATTGCAGCACATTTGATTTTACTGTAAAGACAATGGTTTCTGTTTGGCCTGGGAGGGTTCCCAGTTGAGGCGAAGCAGCCTGAAGGACTCGTATCTTCACGTTGTGTCAAAACCCCAAAAAAGACGTTTTCTTGTTTTGGGTTGTTGATCTGGTTAGACTGGACAGTTTGCACACAGAGGAGCTTTTCCACATTTCTTTTGTCAAATTTTCACACTGCTTAAAATCCACTGTAAAATCTATTGAAAGAAAGCTGGAGGCATCTTGTTTTTCCATTCGTCCATCCATTCACTTCTGCTTATCAGAACGCGGGTCATGGGGGAAGCAGCCTAAGGAACCTCCTCCATGGGAGTAACAAGTGTTGGGAAAAGGTTATGGACAAACAGAATTTTCTTTTTTTTTTTTTTTTGAACACATACACATGCTTGCATGTTGAGGGTGAAACTGTGTGTCTGGGATTCCCTAACAGCAGTTGAACAACGCTCGCTGTCACCCCTGATGTGAGCTAGAAAAACCTACTGCAGGCTTCCCATCTGTTCATCTGCTCAGTTATGGCAGGGATCCATCCACACACACACACACACACACACACACACACACACACACACACACACACACACACACACACACACACACATGCATTTGTAAATAACATGCAGACCCTCTTACTCTAAAAGCAGCGTATATGGGAGGGTAGCGTCAGTAAGTTTGCTTTTGACAGCATTTAAGAGCCGTTACTTTGACTGCGAACAGCTTCTCGACTTTTGAAATGTAATTTTTACAGTCTTTAAATGGACTGTAATCTAAGATTCAGCAAACTTTAACATTTGAATGTTTCAACTGTGAGCAGGAAAAGGAGATTTGCACCGTTATGGTGAACTGATGGTAGATTGACGATAGTTCTTGGATCATTTAAACCAAACTAAACGTGACTTTTATGAGACGTATTCAGGTTTGTGGGTATGTAGCAGGTCAGGGCCGGACTCCCCTCATTATTTACATTATTGTGTGCTTTTGCAGCTGCTTGAAGCTTTATTGTGAATGTTTTAAGAGCACAGATGTTTAGTTTATTAGTATGATGATGCATTTGTATTAGTCACTAACAGTCCCCGAACAACGTTCAGCTCGTGAAGGTCATAAATCCTCCTCTTCTGAAAAACTCACAGTTTAAGTATAATGCTACAAACTGTGGCTTTAATAATAAACAAAGAGTCCGTGGTAATTCTTGTAGCACTTTCTGTGTGAATTAACTTGGGCGATGCCTCACCATTAAAAGATGGAGGAACCAGACAGATTATCAACGTTAAAAGGGAGGAAAGCAATGAAGTGAATTTAATGGGCAAACTGTCAGAGAGACTGATGCAAACACCCATGCTTCACAAAAATGTCTCGTCTGCACGCTGAGGTGGACATGCTTTAAAAATTGTACTGCAATGAACTGGATAATGGAGCAGAAGGTGTTTTATATTTAACGCTGGGAAGAAGGAGGACCCAGTATAATAAAAACACACACACAGCTGTGGCTGTTGTGGTGAAGGGCTCATCGCAGTGATCGCACTGACGACTGCAACGTACAGATTTAAATTGTTCATAGCATCGGTTCGCATGAAGCACTTCAAGAACAGCACAAGTACTTTTCAAAGCGCGTCTTGTTGATATGAGCATTTTTACAAAAATGTACAAATGGCCAAAATACCGTTTTCTGGGCTCCAGAGTATTAGCACAGGATTACAACGAATACTCAAAGCTTCCTGCAACTCGCAGGTTCCTCGCCTGACCACTGAAGGATGGCTTAGAAGTCAGAAGAATTGGTGATTTACCTTTAGAGTGCGGTGTCTGTGCACATTAAAGAAACGTCCACGCATTTTTACACTCTGCCACTAAGCTGGAGGTACTGCAGAAATGATAAGGTGTTATTTGTCCTTAAGAATCCAGGCAGCCAGATGCAGTGAAATAGAAGAGCAGACACACACAAAAAAGACTTTTGCAGTAATTAGCTTCAGTCCAAGGAAGCAAACATGACTGGCGGCAACAGAGTTTTGGGCACCTGTGGTCCAGATCTTCAGATGGTTCCTCTGTCTTCATAGGTCTGCAGGATCTGGAGCTGTGCAGTAAGTCAAACTCTAATTTATTAAGATTTTTAAAAAGGTGACCAAAGTACTTTACAATCAAATATGAAAACAACACATTTATAAAGGAAAATCAAGAATCAAAAACACAATAAATAGAGGAACTGTTGACACTAAAATAGACGGTAGGATTTTAAGACTGCTCTTCAGAAACCAACGGGTTACATGACTTTGATTGATTTTACAGTCTGTTATTGCAACTACCACCTTGGATCAAGTGTTTTACTGTAAAAAAGACAACAATCATTTACCAGCATAACGAGTCCAACATGCTTTTTGACGTTAGTCAGGCTGCTGCTCTGACTTTGCACATCCTGCATTAATCTGACTGATTGTCGAGTTCCGGTTTCTTCTACATCTGTTGGTGCTACACCCTGGAAATCAAATCTGAATCCAGAGGAACAGGACTACTTTGATGTATTGAAGAAATCAGGATTGCTGGCCGGACAGTGAGTTTGTGTGTACAAGTTAAGATAAAAATGTAAACATTAACACAAACAGTAAAGACAATTTATAAGCATGCTGAGATGTTTTTTGTTATGTGTTATTCTACTAGTGGTGGTGCACAGCATCATGATGGCTTGTGGTCCCAGTAGGAAAGAAAAGTCAAAATAAAAGGCCAGAACAGTAGCTCTTTCTTTACAATTTAGTGCTTTAGTTAAAGCTGCTTTGTGTAAGATTTTTCACTTTGAAGTATACATAAAAAAGAAAGCCAAAAAATGAAAGTATGTATATATAAAACCAACAACAGTCATTCACCAGTTTTTGCTGATGAAACACTTTTCGGAGACCAGCTGAGCGACTGAGTCGCTGTCAGATCGTGTGATGTGCAACCCCAGTGTCCAGTCAGTCGTGTAGTGTGAACACCACAACAACTTCTTCCAACACTCCTGATTACTGAGGATATCTGAGGAGCACATCGACTGGCTGACGCTGACAGTCATGCAGGTTTGGATCCGGCCGACATCTGGTGGCATCGTGGATAAACTACGTACAAACACTGATGCCAAGTGGGCTGAACCACCTCCTCCAGCAGCTGCTCCCATCAAGAAAACGTGATAGAAGAGTGATAATAAAGGAGAGAAACATGGGTCAGCACTGGTGTTACTTCCCCTAGATGGTGACAGCTATTTGAAAAGGAAATATGACGAAGTAACTTCTCTGTTATATTGTTAGGTGGGCTGACCGATTGTTGCTGGTGTATGATGATAATAACACTAAAGTTATAATGATAGTTGTTGCACAATGGTGTTGCTGTTTTTCCACATTTGTTGTGATCTCAGAATAAACCTGATGGAGATGTGGTGGGGGGCTTTACTGTGCACCGTGTTGTGTCTCACCACAGCATCTCTTATACGCTGCCCCTGTTGGTCTGGAGTGGTATGGTTACATATCGTGCCTTTTTAATGCTTTTCTGAATCTGTGCGGTTGTCAGGATTTTTCTGAGGATTTTCCCACCATTGACTGCGTTTGCTTCAAAAGCATTTAGCACCACGTTCACCAGCCCTCCCTAGAATAGTGTCATTGTGATAAATAAACAACCTTATTATTATCTTATAAAAAGTATTCTCAACTGTCTAACTGAGACAACAACCTTATTATCCTAAACTTGGCTGCTGAAATGAAAATCCAATAAGACGGATTTGTTTGGACACCACAGCATAATTAAATTTTCTAATTTTAACATGGAAACAGCAGTTAGTCATATTTAATGTTCTGCCACCGGAGGATGGCCATTTGCTTATTTATTGATTTCTTGTGTAATTTCTTGTGTAATTATGTCCAAACAAAGTGCAATATGTCTGGTTTAATAAGCTGTGTGTTCAGGCAACCTCGAGACAATTAAAACCTGGGAATATGAAAAAGGCTTCATGATTATTATTATTGTTATTATTATTATTTGTCTAGCTGCTGCATCTTATTCAGCTCATATTACAAGACAACTCAGTCCTGCTGTCACTTAGACAGTTGAGAAAATACTGTGCAACTGCTTCAGGCACTAAAACCAAAGTGAGATTGTTGAATTCTGTAAAATGAAGTTGGGGCTGTTCGGTCGCCTCCCCAGGGTGTCATAGTTTACACATATAAACAACCTAAAACTTCTGTAGACGCTGTCTGATGCAGATTAAAAGGCTGCAGTTTAGTTGGAAGTGAGCAAACTTGCTCAAAGTGCACAGACGAGCATCACTCCTCAAATCTGCTGACCGGTAGGTTTCTGCGTCGTAGCAACAAAGCAGAAAGCGAAGAAAACTCAATTTAAACCAGTGAGTGGGGATTGTTTCAGGAGTATTTCTCTTTGTAGATTTGATGTAAATGCAGAAAGCGCCTCTAAATCAATGAAAGACTCATAACAGCATTCAGTGGAATCAAATTGGTTTCCTCGAAAATCAGCAGCGTTTCTCAGACGTATAAACGACATTTATCTTTCAAGATCTCAGATTATCGAGTACAAAACAAATGTTATTTATTCAATTAATCTGATGATTATGTCCTAGATTAACTGAAAGATTTTTTTCAATACATTGTAATTATATATTTATTTATTTATTAAAATGAGCCTTATGCCTATTAAACCCTTTATTCATTATTATTTGCACTTATACAGTATTATACAGGTTTATCTGAACATTAATCTCAACCTCCATAAAACTGAAACAGGATATTTGCAGAGTTTTATAAGAAGGTAAAGGACCATTCCAAGCCTCAGTGACTAAATGAACTTCTTAGAATCTGCTAAATGTTCTTATTTACATTTTGTGATTTGTAGAGTTACTTTATTAGAAATTACTACAAAAATAAGACATAAGAATCTTTTAAACAGATGCGTAAAAGGAACTATTGTTGGGTTTTGCTCTGTAATCTAGGCTTTTAGTGTGTGTGTGTGTGTGTGTGTGTGTGTGTGTGTGTGTGTGTGTGTATGAGTGTGTGTGTGTGTGTGTGTGTGTGTGTGTGTGTGTGTGTGTGTGTGTATTTGACTGTCCTGTAATGAGTAAATAATTTCTAGGTTTTCTTTTGTTTTTTTAGTTGAAGTTATATGACAAAATGCATCATCAGTGTTGTTTGTTTAAATTTAATTTTATTTTTTTGTAAGAGACAGAAATACGCTAAACTGCACCTACTTTCTCCACAACAGAACAACAATTAAATGAGCAAGAATTTGGGGCGTCTAGTCACACCAGCGTAGAGACGGCACGCTGGTCCTGTGGTCCTCTGTGGAGGAATATTTAAACATTACTAATTATTATTGATATTGCTTGGATGTATGATAAGTCTCATATTTATTATCTGTCATGAAACTAAGTTTAATGAAGAGGAAAAAACTGGAACGGGTCAACACTCCTCCCCTGAAACTCCACCCACTGCTTTCCTCAGTTCCTACGTGTATATGGACTTTCAAAAGAAGAGCATTTTTTAGGTTTCATTTGTTCTGTTCTGAATCAAATATGGACAAATGAGACTTGTACATCACTGCAGTCTGATTTTATTCATACGCAGTGTCCAACGCAGTCATTTCTAATCACACTGATTAATAATCTAAATACTGATAATAACAAAATCAAAACAGGCAAAACGTCTGATGTGAGCAGCGGAAATAGGTGGCAGAATAAAGCTGATATGATATAAATACCAGTGTATATATGCTTTATAACTTCCGTCATGGTCCTCGCTGGGAGCTGGCTTGGCTTTCTGTTCCTTTTACTTTTCACACCAAACGTCAGGTGACGTGATTCAGAATTTAAAGTGTCATAAACACCATTTTGTTTTTCTCTCAGTGATGCATGTCTCCTGGTCCTCGTTTGAGCAGGAGCTGTACTGCAGATTTTCCCCGTTCTGGACTGCTGAAGCCTTGTTTAACAACCCTGGTCGCATTTACCAAAGCCAAATCAGCTTCCAGAAGTGCTTCTAACAGCATCTTGCACATAATTAGTCATTTTCAATCGCTTCTACACCTGGGGCAACTGTAAACCTCAAATTCAGCAGAACCTGAGCTGAGCGCTGCTTCGTTATATCCTGCAGCTCCTCCTTTAACTGTTCCAGCCCAAGGACAATATAAGATGTTCAGTCTCTGAGATTATGATTTTGATTGAAGCTTTGAAGATTCAAAACTGCCAAATGTGAACTTAATTACGCATTTGAAGACAAAGTGAAGAAAAAGCACTAGAATTATATTTATGATTAAAAGAGACAGTTTCCCTATTTTCTTTTTTCTTTTTTAAAGTTGATATGATTCTCTAAAGTCTTCATAACATGGGATAAACTACAGTGGCTCAGTTTTCAGCCTTGCCTTTAAAGCTCTTCTCAAAGTGGCAGGTTTTGGGGGGCGGAGTTCGTTATCTGGAATGTAGCCTTTGCATCGTGTCTCTACACATAAACATGTACGCAAAAGACCTGCACACTTCTCATAACAGCCTAAAACAACCGAAACTGAGCAAAGATCTAACAAGTACATGGCAGTAATGCGACTGTAACGCTAATGGCTAAAGAGCAGCTACCAAACAAAATTCATTTCACAAACTAAAAGGAACAACGCTAGGTTCCTTTTTGATCAGCAGTACAAACTTTCATCACGATCCAAAACGGATCAAAGCAGTTTTTGAGTGAGAAAAGAAGCTCTACTTGCAGCAAAATGTTGGCATGGGTGGAAATAACGCCACGTCAAAATAATCCTCAATTATCAGCTTCTGACAGGAGCCAGAAATGTCGTTCGTAAGTGATAGTGTGAATAGGCTCAATACATTTAAACTGAGGTCATTTAAACTTCGTATGTGTGAAGAAAGTGTTATAAAAAGATCGGCTGCAGCCTCTGTCTCTGACGCAGAAGCCCTCTGTTTCTATTTAGCCACAAATATAACTGCAGATCCAGTTCTACGAAGCCGAGGCCATGAACCCTCCTCGTTTGGCGTCTATTGGCAGCGAGCGCAACTTTCCAGTTCCAGGTTGAAGCCAAGAAGGACTCAAAAAAACTGTCATCGCTTTTGCCACTCAGTGCTAGTACGGTAAAGTCACTCATATTTTAAAGATATTATGCTTTGTTGGTGTAACTCCACCTACCTATCAAACGAATCCAAATCCAGAACAACCAACACAAACCACAACTTCCCAGGATCAAACTTTAGTCGTGTCAGTGTAGAATCATGTGCTAATGTGTGTTTATTCGCCATGTCTCAGGGCGGAGGGAGCATGTGTGAAAAAACAAACACACGTTCTTCCCATCAGAGGTCCTAGGGAGCGTCTGCCAGCATCCCACTACTGTGACACTAACACTGTCACAGTAAGGGACGATCAACTACTGGAGACTGAATGCAAAAATCAGCATGTGAGTGAAGTGAAGTTAAAGACTGGTGCGTGAGAGCGGGTGTGAAATGAACAAGGTTACACTGGGATGCTGATTTGACCTACTTTGACTGGATGTGGGTTGGTCTGGAAGGGTCAGAAGACAAAACGTACCTCAGAGTGGCGGCTTGAGATAAAACTGGAGGTCCTGCTGCAAACGGCTGCTTTAGCTTGGATCAGCTAAAGGATCCAGCAGCCACAGCAGATCATTTCAGGATCTTCCAAGTCGAAATCTGTTGGGACCCGCAAGTAGGGGCGTCTGATTGTCCCTGGTCTCAACCGCCAGCACCAGGCCAGTCAGCAACAGGTCGCAGCGGATCTCTTCTCGATTCAGCTCTGGCATCACTCGTGCAGATGTTAAAGTGAGGATGTCTGGACAGATTAAATGAGGATGAATACAAAGCAATAACTAAATCTGAGAACCAAAATCTAAAATCCATATCCAAGAACTCAAAATCTCTTACCGGGAGTATAATCATCCTCCTCAGTTACACTTTTCCTTTTTCAACATCAGTTTTAAAACCATATTTTGAATAGTCACTCAGTTGTGCTTTTTCTTTTCTTTTTTTTTGCTCTGAAACAAGTCACATCATCACCATGTCAATCTACAGGGGAGGCGGGACATAGTGGAGATCGACTAGCTCATTGGCTACTGAATGTCCCGCCTCCCCTGTAGATTGACATGGTGATGATGTGACTTGTTTCAGAATTGCAGCTGCAAAATCAAAACGTACAACTGAGGCAGACGGTTTGAAAACAGAGCTGGTTTAGAAATGATGGCGAGAGAAGGGGAGTGTAATGGAGGAGGATGGTTGCTCTCTTGGTAAGAGATTTTGAGTTCTTGGTTACAGAATCTGGAATTTGATTCTCAGACTTTCCGTTTTGATTCTCATTTGGCGTTGAATTGACGCCATAAAGATGCTTCAAAAGCACTATTCACAAAGGTTATGGATGATGCCACAGGGTCCAGCGTGTGTCTATGATTGACAGTTTGTTCACCATCAATAACTGACTTGTATGGGTCAACAAGATGGCAGCAGGACGTGTCCATACAAACAGACCTTTCAATATACTTTTCATACAAAGTTAAAATGACCTCAGTTTATCTGTAGGAACCATATTCCTAAGTGGAAGGATATTTTTTTGTCTGGTCAGAGGCTTAAATTCTCACTTTACTCTGACAGCTGCATTGCCTCTTGTGTTAAGTTAACTGCCATTCAGTTATCACTCAAAACTGCGTAGATTCTCTCGTTTTGGTCTCTAGTTTACACTCTTTACCGTCTAATGATCAACCTAAGAGTTACGCTCCTCTTTAGACCATGAAACCTCAGGAGGATGTTGTAACTGTAATTTTAAGGTGAAAAAGTTACTGAGTGTTGCTTTAAATGGGACCTTGCAGTTTGTCCTCTGAAGGACTTTAGGAAGACAGATGCGCACATCTATATTAGTTATTTGTGACAGGGAGGAACAATGCTCTCCTGTCAGGCACTTGTGCGTACAAGTCTTTTGGCACCATCGGTTCTGGAAGTTTTTGCTCTTTAACGAGCAGCAAGGACTCGGTCCGCCGCGTCGGTGCCGCTCAGCGCGCCGGCGGACCGACACTCCTCCCGCCTGCCAAGGAAAGAAAGAAAGAAAGAAAGAAAGAAAGAAAGAAAGAAAGAAAGAAAGAAAGAAAGAAAGAAAGAAAGAAAGAAAGAAAGAAAGAAAGAAAGAAAGAAAGAAAGAAAGAAAGAAAGAAAGAAAGAAAGAAAGAAAGAACCAGGCGCATGTGTGTTTCTGCTGCGATGCGAGTTTGAGCCGCATCCAGACGCACTGGCCGCCTCTGGCTGATGCCCCCCTCCCTCCCTCCTCCTCTTCTGCCTCCCCTCCCTCCTCATCTTGGTGCTGTTGTGCGCAAAATCTCCAACGCCGGACGGACGGACGCAGTTTGACGGCACAAACGAGCGGCACTGCGGGGAGATATCGGAGAAAAACAGAATTAAAATCCCACCAAAGAGCAGAAATGGGTGTTTAACCGGCACTTGATTCTCTTTTAAAAAGCTCTTTATTATTTATTTTTTCTAACCTTGTGATGTTGCTCTTGCCCCGGGGGTGTTGATCAAACCTGCTCGATGTCTCTCATCAGTTTATAACCGAAACAAAATGAGGATTTCTTCTCGCCTTTGGATTCTGTTGATGTTCTCGGGCTCATGGGGACTGGCGATGGGTGCTTTCCCGAGCAGTGTTCAGATCGGTAAGTGTGAGCCTTCATGTCAAACCCCTCCAGAGGATAAATCAAGTGAATGGATGTGTGAATGTCCCGCACGCTGCCTCTGTCGAAACATTTCACAGCCCAGCACTCCTCAAAGTGGGAATGTCTCATCACTTCCACTGTCTTTGCTCAATTTTTCTTTAAAACATCAGCCTGAGTCAGGCTCGTGCCCTCTAATGATGCTGTGCATGTTAACGCGCACCTAATGGGCTCTGTATCTGCGGGCTATAGTGTGTATCCCAGCGTACTCCGCCACTGCAGCAGATCAGAGCAGCAAAGTGTGTGTGTCTGTGTGTGTATTCCCCATGCAGGCTGCCTGTGCATTGACTGCTGTTAACACTCTGGCAGACCCGGGTCCTGGCGCTGCCATGAACCACAGTCCCACAGGGACCCCCACTTCCTCTCCTCTCCCCCCTCTCAGTTTTCTCATATTTTACTTTAAAGAAGAGAAAAAAATCTATGTTTTAATTTACCAACTGTACTGTATGACATGAGAGGAAATAAAATGCTTTAATTTCACCTAATTCGAGCTAAAATGCTTCCTCTGTGCTGATATCTTGGCCAGAAAGCCTCACTGTTGGGATGCAACATTCTCCCACTTTCACTTTTTGTAGGTTTACCCTCCGCTGAACCCCTGCTGGCAGCAGCGTTGAGCCACATCAGAGCCTGTGAAGCTGATGAAAAATGACAGGCTGTTAAAATGATTCTCCTTGTCCTTTTACATCAGTGTGATACTCAAATCTCCAGGCCCTCCGAGGGGGTTAGAGGTCAGGCTCTGTTACAGAATATCACCCCTAGATCTGAGGGTACCTGGGTAGTCTTGAGTCCCCACATGATTTTGCCATCTTTTTGAGCATTTAAGCAGTACATTTTTGCTGATTTATCCAAGCTGATGTGGGTGAAAGCTGCTCATACTCTGTTATTTCTCTGTCTCCAGCTATTTATTTAAAGCCACAGTTGCTGCTTGTTAACACTCGATCAACAAACCTGCTCCCAATTATGGGAATGGCTGTTTATGCAATCCCTGTGACATCATACTTCCCATGTCGGGCTCATCTGACCTGTGGGGGGGTGTAAAAATAACAGTATATGCCAGTGTTTCTCCAACATCAGACTTCAGTCAACATATGCGTATAAGTAGTGTAGTTGTATCGGCCCTGGGGGTGGGGGTGGGGGGTGTCTCCCCAATCAACACCTGTCAGTTTCAAATAATTGTCACTGATGAATTAATGCGTTTAAGCGGTGAAAAATTTGCTGTGTGCACGTGCATCCAACACAGCACAACATGCTGCACAGCTGCTCCAGATTATACAATCCCACATTTTATTCAGTTTTTGAACCATCTTATTTCCATAAAGAAGGGACTACAGCATGTCCCATCAGGCTTTGCATGGAGGACACTGGCTGTCACTGATGGGGAGCTTCTTTGGTGCAGCAAAGACGAACTATACAGTAATATTCATCCACTATCTATACCCACTCCTACCTGTTCAGGGTCTGGGGGATGTGCGGGAGCCCGTCACAGCTGTCTTCTCATAAAAGGCGGGGTGGTCTAGACGGTTTGCCGGTCCACTGCAGTACCATACTGTTCTTGTAATCCTACAAGTGACTAGATTCTGAATGTTCACATGACAGATGCATTCATTTTCAAAATTATTGTTCCAAACAGCATCAAAATCTTTTTACAGCAGCGTGTGTCTATATATATTCCAGTAAACTGGGACTCTGAGGACTCACTGGGGTCAAAGTTGGACCATCTCCCATCTAGAGTCCTCTCCCACCCGAGGCAGGAACATCTTGTTTGAAGATCTTCAAACATGCCCGAGTGCGTGTTAGATGCAGAGTAATCAGCTGCAGTCGCTGTTTGAGGTGGGGCTGTTTCGTATAGGCTGTACTAGATTATAGAGGTTCTGACTGAAAGGAGATTTGTGTGAAAGGGAGATCAGGTCATTATGGAGCACATCTCCGGGACACCAAGGCTGTGGTGTTTTTAAGTCCCTGTGTTTGTCCCTGCACTTGTTTAAATAATAATCACAATCAGAGTACTTACTGGTCCCTTGAAGGGCACTTGGTTTGCAGCAACTCGGTCTGGCGTGGCAGCAATATTCTGGACCATTCGTTTTTGTTGTTTTAGTTAGTTAGTTTGTTTGTTTTATGCACCCATTTCTTTTGACATCTGGTGAAATAATTGGCTTTCTGGGTAAAGCAAAGGTTTTAAGTGATTGGACATTGACCTTGACGTAACAACATCACCAAGGGGCGACCCTCTGCTGGCGTTGGCGATGTTCTCATACCAGAACGATGGGCCCTGATCCAGTACCAGTTAGAGGTTCGAAGCTTTCTGCCTCCACGTCTTTGTGATGAGAATAGTTTCAGAGCTGTAGCAACCGTACCAACTGTACTGCAGTTCAGTGGAAAAATCCAACATTTCCGATGACTGACGGGTGCCATTCATCCAGGATAATGAACTCTGGAAGTTTTTCCTTTCTAGCTTCTGCATTAAAATCTACAAACCTTAGATCGTGAGAAGGCCTTCACGTGCCACACCTCTGATTTCAGCGTGCCAGCATCTCTCAAGGTGCCAACTGGGCCGGCGCGAAGCTGGTTTGGACTCGTTCACTGCGTATCAATAAAAGCAACCACAGGTAGAGTGAAGGGTCCTTTTAGAAACCCTGAATGGGGGATGGGCGACAAAACTGTAAATCAATGCCATGACAAACCCAGTATAACATGATTACTTTTAAAGAGTGATTATTTTAGGTTCTTTTTTTTGCCTTCATAGATCACTGACAGGCTTCTTTTGCTGTAAACATGCTCAACTATTAAAACTGAGCAGAATCCCGTGTGACTACACCTCCGGTAGCTTGTATTTACCAGAGCAGTCCATGAACAAACAGAACTGAAGAAAAAAAAACTGAAACAGCTGCCGTGATTACATCGGTAGCCGGTTCAGAATGTCGGTGTCGATTCATTTTTTATTAACAGCTCATCCCCACATTAAATCTCGAGCTTTACATTTCAATCAAATTCATTTTACTCACTGTCAGTGTCTTATATAACACTTGGAAACACATGTATGAAGCTTATCTCGGGTATCTGCTGTAGAGAACCCTCTTGTGGGTCTCTTTTAGCTATGAACAAACCATCAATTAAGACATATGGGTTGGGAGAAAAAAAAACAGAGTTAAAAACTGAGATAACAATGGTGAAAGTGGAAGTCTGGAAACCAGTGTGGGTTCAGTGACTCTGTCCATCATCCCTGATCAGGACCTGCTTCCAACAAACCAAACACCATGCCTATGTTTTAGTAAGAGTTATACATAAATCTAAATCCGCAGACCCGGAATTAGATGTTATCATTCAGTTTTACCCAAGGGGCTACATGTGGGCAGAAGTGGTTGCAAGGAAGTGGGAAAATTGGCACTAATTGTACCAGCAGACCGCAGCGAGACCGCTCAACTGGAGCAACCAGCAGCAGCCACTAAAGTGTTCACGCCTTTAAAAAAAAAAAAAAAAAAAGAATAAATCAGCAGTAAACACCACCTGTGAGCATTTGTGAGAGTCAGTGAGACATAAACCTGTCACAGGCAAAATCAGGTGAAAACAGAATGGGATTTATACAACAGCGCTTCCGAGAACAAAATTATTCTGAAGGATACCTTTTTAAAGAGGTCAGCCATAAAAAGAACACACTGGCATTTTGCTTAAAATGACATTTAAACTAACCCATCCCAGGAAATATAGCCTTAAGTCAGATTTAGAAATGTGAAACAAACTGCTCACAACACCTCTGACATTTGGGAAAGCGTGAATGGCTTGGTTGAGATATTTGTGCATGAACAAGACTGTAATGTAAAATGACAAAAAAAAGAAAAAGGAGGAGGAGGAGCAAAGAGTTATCTGTAACGCCAAGATGATTTATGACACTGCAGCTCATCTCACATAAAAACAGAATGAAAAGCCGTGGTGATCTAGCAGGATATTGGGTGAATATTATCACCTCTTCTTCCTGCATTCACATGAGATAAAGATGATTTTACGTGTTGAGCAGTTCATAAAAGTATATTCATTCCTCAAGAGCCAAGTGTTGATAAACTGTGTTATTAATTCTGAATTTTTAGCCATTGGACGTCATTGAACTGTGGATCCTTTAATCAACCAAAACAATGAAACAGCATGTGAAAACCTGATAACGCTTGTGTGAAAGCGTTTAAAAACCCAAATGCTTCATATGACGCTTGAAAAAACCCTAAACATAATTAGAAGAGGTTTCCTGCTTTCTTTCTGGACCTTTCTTGGAGATGAAGATCATAATTTTAATTCAACTATGCTTTCAGACATGATGGACTGACACAATATTTGGTTCACATTTATGTTCTGTGGAAGATTAAGCTTAATGTCTCTCCTTCAGCACCACCAGGATTTATTTTCAGTAACCACTTTAATTCCCTTCAGGGTCACCGGGGGATCGTTGGAGCCGATCCCAGCTGTGACTAAGCGAAAGATGGGGTACACCCCAGACAGGTCGCCTGTCCATCACACAGCCACAAAGAGACAAATGACACTCGCTCCTGGAGGCAAAATAGAAACCCAGAGATGCAAGGGGAGAGCATGCAAACTGCAGACAAAGGCCTCAGATTGAATTCCAACCAGGAAACTCTAGCTGGGAGCCAAATTAAATACTGTACTGGCAAGAGAAGCTACGTGAAGCCCTCGGAACCTACTGGTTTTCTGCATAAATGACCAAAAAATATGATCTGATCTTCATCCGACTCACAATAACTAACACACAACTGTAATTCTTCATGTCCTTCTGGAACATCTTAAAGCCATTTTCAATGCTGGAGGACAAAGTAAATGAACCCACAGATTAACTAATTACTTTAACAAAAGCTAATTGGAGTCAGCAGTTTGCACACCTGGAGTCTATTCATAAAATCAGTTTGATTTAGAGCTACTTGTGCTAAAAGGAGATCGCTGAAGACATCTCATCTGAGCATCTGCATCAGTCTGGAAGGGACGAGCAGTCATTCCCAGTGTAGAGGTGTCTATCAGTCCACAGATGGACAAAGTGTCCTCAAATAGCGATATTTCATTACTGATGTTATTCTTCCTAGATGTGGGTGCCGACCCAGGATGACTCCAAACACGCAGGAATTGAAGGAAATTGAACCGGAATCGAAGAGCCCTGATCTACGAGTGGCAGCTAGAAGACGTGAAGACGTCTGTGAAACGTTTCAACATCTCTGTTACTGGGTTTACTTTGCTAAAGTCATTGAACAAACAGGGCGTCCATGACAGAACAAAAATTCCTCCTGATTACTGTGTAGGTTCTGATCCAAATGTGGTTTGAGCAGCTTTTAACTCCAAGGATTCACTTAAGATTTTCTCCAGTATTGTGGTCGTTTAATGGCTGTGTTAAATAAAGAGACGACAAATTATTGAGTCATCCAGGTGGGATTTAGAGTGGAGTCGCTGCTCCTCCACATCGAGAGGAGCCAGTTGAGGTGGTTTGGGCATCTGATGAGGATGCCTTCTGCACGTGTATCTAGCATGTCCAACCAGGAGGAGGCCCCAGGGAAGACCCAGGACACGCTGGAGAGATTATATCTCTTTGTTGGCTGGGGAGTGTCTCAGTACTCCCCCGGAGGAGCTGAAGGAGGTGGTCGGGAGAGGGAAGTCTGGGTCTCTCTGTTTAGGCTGCTCCTCCCACAACCTGGCCTTGGATAAGCGGAAGTTAAAGGATTGATAAATGGAAATTAAAACTCTTTGATTGTTATTGAGTGCGTTTGGCTGTTATTATGACTTAGCTGAAGATCACGTCACATTTTATGGCAAATTAATGCAGAAAATGAGTTTACATACATTTTTTTTGCCTTTTGTGAGTGAAAAAAATTCAGAGTGGCACAGTGCTTGTTGCATATTCAAGGTCGCTTGAAGTTAAAAGAGACTAAAACAACTACTGGACAAAAACGACCACACTCACCCTAAAACTTGTAAAGCGGCGTAGGATTTCATAGTCTAGGATACAATTTCTAAAAGTCTTGGAGAAACCTGACGTCGGTGACATGACACTGGCCGGTAACGGCGCTCATCAAACATGTCTCTCTCTCTCTCCAGGTGGTCTGTTCATCAGAAACACCGATCAGGAGTACACTGCCTTTCGATTGGCAATCTTCCTGCACAACACCAGTCCAAACGCGTCGGAAGCCCCGTTCAACCTGGTTCCTCATGTGGACAACATCGAAACGGCCAACAGTTTTGCCGTCACCAACGCCTGTAAGTCTGCCAAAGCCTTGGCTTCATGTTGTCCAGTTGTTTTAATGTTTTGGATTACTGCAAAATTGGAGAATCTTATTTGACGTATGTATACAAAGACTCTCGCCTTTACTTCAATACTTCCTGGTGCACCTGTGGAAAGACTTGAGTGTCAGGATTGAAAGCCAACCCCCACTTTTTCTAGCTTTTAATCTGTGATGGACGAAAGGGTCTCAAAGCAGTGATTTGTGATTGATAAAATGACATTTTCTCGTAACTGCAGCGGTCTGTTCGAGTAGATGATGAGCCACATCATCTTAGATGTTGAAGCAACCTGATACTACAGCAGAACTGTAAAGGAGGTGGTTCACAACAAAATGTTGTAGCAATTTCATGTTTTGCATCACTCAGGTGAGAAAAGTGTATATGTAGAGGCTAGAAATGTTGATAGAAAAATGGATAAAAGAAAAACTAGGGTTGACTGTTGATGCTATGTTAGATATACGCGGTTCAAGTCCTGAAGTCCTTTTATTTTTCCCAGTTTTTGTTGGCAGCTGTTGCTTGGTTGTGAAGTCGCGCTAAAGTTATGCAGTTTGTGTGCCGATCATAGTTTGGGTTATAAAGGTTGGCAATGTGAGTAAACCTGGAGAACAAGCAGTCAAACAGCACCACTCTGTCTCTGCTGAGGTCGATCAGGGGTGTCCAAGTTTGGAAACTCCAGCACAGACACTGAGCTGCTGCTGAACCGCGGCTTCGGAAACAACATTTCAAATGAGGACGGGTATGGGCCGTTCCTCGTTCCCAAAGAACACAAGTCCGGACTTGTAGGTACGAGTTGGGAGAACATACTTGAGAGGACGTGAGAACGCATCTCTCTTTTTCGACCTAGAACAGCATCGTACTCTGAGCTAACATGTACACTTCATCTACAGTTTAATTGGTTATAAAACAAACAGCCTCAACACTGAAACAACTGAGAATGGGCCACACGTTGCTCCCACTCAAGTCTTTATAACCATTACTTCATGTTTTTAATGGATTTACTCTTTTGTATGCTTGTGCCCATTTGCCCAGTCTTGGATTAACTGAGGTTTGACAGTATCAGTTCCTGCCTACGTGATCTGAAAAACAGGCTTCAAAATTGCTCTTCTGAAACCTAGTGGTGATGTCATGGAGGTTTTGTCGAGCTCTCCTTATACAGTTTACGGTCTTGTCAGCATCTGCGTCTATATAATGCCCCGCCTTTCCAAATTCCCCTGCTGGTCCGTTGTCATTCTGCTTTTCTTGCTGTTTTCCTCTGCTTGCTTTTCTGCGGCCCTTCGTGCTTCCTTTTGCTGCACATCTTCACTCCTTGACTTTTCTTTTGGAAAATCCTGGACTTTGTTTGATTACAACTGATTCCTTGTCTCCTGCGTTTTGGGGTCTCACTGACACCGTGAACCTTAACAGGACTTAAGTGGGTATAGACAATGGATGGATGGAGCGGATGGGTGTCAAATTAAACACAGACTAGACAGATTTAGGCCTGTGTGTTTCCCCAACGGCTCAGTGTTGATTCGGCAGCCCAGTTGTGTCAGCCACACATGCCAAAGGGGACAGAAAGTGTAGGCACACAACGACAACCCCACAGTCTGCTGTGCTTGGATCTCCTAACAGCAGTAGTCAGTGATTTTTGTTCATGATCCCTGGGGAATCATCTTCTGTCTGCTGTCTCTTTACGTGTCTGCTGGGGAGGTGGGGTTCCCACAAACACTATAAAACACGTCAGCATGATGTCTTCTGATATCTTTTGTGTGATCTGCTATATTTAAAAAAAAAAAAAATCAAAGGGGCTTTATGTTTCATAATTAAGGGCATGTCATGTTTTTGATGTCCAGAGACAGAACTCACATTTAAACAGTATTTAAGTCTTGATGTTCTGTCTCTTACATTTTCACTTTATATGAACCTTAAAGATTACATTTCTTTTTAATGGCTGAAGGGAATTAATAATTGTCAACTGGCTGTCACAAGATTTCAGGACAAACATTCTTATGCATAATTTGCTTGTTTTCTTTGATTTGCAGGCTAATTTATTCACTTCCACCTGCAGTGGGGGGTTGAGATAACTTTACATCCATAAACTACAAGAACACAAATGCAAAAATGTCTTCCTTTGTTCAGAATTCACTTTGAGAAATATAAGTATAAAGTCTGTTGCACCAACCACCTGACACGCGTGTGTCTGTAAACTTCTGTTGGTGCATCTTTGCAGGGAACATTGAAAACATCTTTTTACATCCAACAACAAGCATCTATAAGGTTTTGTTTGTTAATGAATTCCTAGATGGAATTACACTTGGTGAAACTGCATTGATCTCTGTGGGGAAACTAAGTTTGCCAGAAATGGACTGAATAAGAGAGGGAAAAAATGTAATATAATTTTGGAAACAACTGCAATGTGGTGTGCTGTGAACTATTAAGCTACAGAGATGAAAAACAGTGTTGGTATCCCTCTATGGAAAATAAAAAACCAACAACTATCCCTGAAATAACCCAGAAGTGACAGTTGGTGGAATTCAGCATTATTTATTTCATGTTTAACACAAGTCAGGCTTGACTTTTTGATTTAACTGAATGTTTTAGATGAAGTAACAGATAAAATGGTTGTACACTTACAGGAACAGTCCAGAGTTAAAGCAACCTTAGGTGTATTAGTAAATATTAATGAGCATAAACCTTTGTTAGAGACCAAAAAACATAAACTGAATCAACTCTGAGTTTGAATGGAAAATATGTTTATAGCAAAATAGCAATCAGTGTTAGCACATAATGGAGCTACATCGGAATAAAATGCTATTTTAAGGTCATGAAGCTTTGCCTTTATTGACAGCAGCTTGTAATACATCGTTAGTTGACCTGTACAAACTAATAAAGAGATAGCAGCCAACAGAAGGACCAACAGAACCAACTGCTCTCCATGTCTGATGCTCTTCTCTTTGACAGCATGCTTGGGGCTCATTATTGATTCAAGTCCCATCCACGCTAAAGCTTTAACGTGTTGGCTGATGTCTTCAGATTCTGCTTCAATAGACCCATATTATCTTCTTCCCTCATGCTGATGTCTGTGTGGGGTGCACCAGTCCCTACTGCAGCAGAGCAGCCTTACAGGGGGATGCTCCCACCCTCGCACTACACGGTCGCAATGGTGCTCTGAGACCTCCACGCTCTCGCTTTTATACTCCAAACATACTGTAGAAATGATTGGAACTTAAATGTATTTCCAGGATCAGGAGTAATCATGGTATTTTTCACCTCTAGCTTAACGACTGCACATTCACAGGAAGTCGGTCTACAACTCATTGATTGGCCAAGCCAAATCAGAGCAGAATTACATGAGCCAATCAATTTCTCTGATAGCTCAGGGCCAGCGGGGAATCTGAGATCGAACCACACTGCTTGTTTTCGCTCCCGGTTTTACATTTTCCCAGTGTCTTTATTGTCCTTCTCGGGCCCCATTTTGCTTCATTACCAAAGTCTTTGATACTGCGGTTATGAATGGGAAAAGTTGCCATGTGACATTTAAGGGCATAGCGTTCATTTGAGGAAAGGAGATGAGAGAAAGAGCTAATTTGTGAGGAGAGATTAGACCATTCATTGGCTGCTGTCAGGAAGGCTGATGGGGATAATTGGTGGGAGGATGGGGACAAATGCTGGATGTATCGCTGTCATTGATAATCTTTTTTGGGACCCAGACACATGTATTACTCTTCATTCATTTGATTTGCAGTTAAGCCTCCTTATTTATAACTACTGACAAAATACTGGGATACAAAGCTACTAAAAGCTTCTGCTGGGGTTTCATATAACTTTTAACACTCATATTGTTGTGTGCACAAAATCCACAAAAATATTTATTCATTGTCAGACTATTTATTTATTCAATATAATTTCAACTTTGTTGAGGTCTCTTTTAAGAGGGAAATTTGACCTTAATTAAACAAAAACAAACAAACAAAAAAAACCCAACAAACAACTCATTGACGTTGAGTTGTGTCCTTGCAGTCATCTTGGGTCACCACCTACTTCTAGGAAAAATAACATCTAGTTTAAGTCTACAATTTCCTTGTGATTATTAGTTCGAAGCAAAAATGTTCCTCAGCAGCAGAGCGTTGCTGCCTGTCGTAGCTCTGCTGGTGCTGTTGGACCAGCTGCAAGGTCTTCAGCTGGGAGCCACTTATTACAAATGCTTGATCCCAGAACATCTCCAGTTGGTGTGGCAGAGATAAAGACATCTTCCTACCACTCCCAGCAGTTGGCCCTAAGATCTTTGTCCCACTGCAGGTTGTTTCATCTTAGCCAGAACCAGAAGCGTTCTTGCTCCTCTTCATCAGCCAGTACCTTGAGAGCCTTCTTCTGCTTGAATCCAGTAACTCTGGAAGTCTGAAGTCTACTGGGTAGGTGGCTGATCTTGCAGAGATCTTGATCTTGCAGTTGTCCACACAACAATATCCGTCCAAAAGCAAGTGAGTTCATTTTAATTCAATTCATTTCAATTTTATTTATATAGTGTCTATTACAACAGAAGTTGGCCTCTTTGAAACCTGTTAAAATGTGCTGCAGGCTGGGGTTCTGGGCATCGCAGAGATCATCTCTCATCCTCAGTTCTGGTCACCTCTGAGACCACCAGGCCCTTCCTTCCTTGAGGCTTGAAACCCTACCTTAGGATCTGGTCTCCATCCAAGTCCAGCTTTCTCTGTTGTAACCATCAAACTATCTTCTGATGTAAGAGCTGGTTGACATCCAGGGCAGCTTTCCGTTCAACCTTCTCCTTGGGGCCCCTTAGTCTTTCAGGTCGAAAAGTCAGTTGAGTCTTTCAGGCAATAAAGTATTTAACAAGTTTCTATCCAAATGTGCGTAGATATAAAAGTCCTCCAGATTATTAGATTGAAAAATAAAATAAATAAATATATATTCAGTGGTTTAAAACTGAGAACCTCTGCGGGTCTTTCATGGTCTTTTGTACCAAATCACAATGACTTGTTGAGATCACTGCTTTGAAATTGTTATTCCTAAATTACCTTTTTAGGAACTTTTCATGGACTCTGTAGCTGTCCTGAAATGTATGAACAGAAGCTGAGACATGAAGCATCTTGGGTTCATGCTGTTTGCTTTTAAATGAAAGTCAAAATAAGTGTTAGAAAAACTATTTCTTGGTATGCTGCATTTGCAATGTGAAAATGTTCAGCCTCATTATTTACTGTTTGTTTTGATACTTTAGGTCTTTTAGGATAAAAGAAACACCACATGGACATGCCAGCGAGGTTGAAAACAACAAAAAATAATGTTGGATATATAGCAGCTTGTTTTATGGTATATTAAATATACACTGTTAGCAGATTTCTGCCTGTAAAAGTCATATAAATTTGTCTTTTTTCTGAATAAAAAGAAAAACATCCTCTTTTGCGTGTGTAGAAAGACTGGAAGTAAAATGCCACTGCGACAGTCCGACTGATTCACTGTGGAACGCTGAGCCAGCATGAGGGTCATTTACTGGGTCTCTGTCACGGTGCCATTCCTGGTGATGTAATGACGTCCAGGACAGGCAGGGTGGCTCCGCTGCGGTTTGAGTCCTTCAACCTGAATACACTCAGCTGACTTTGGATGGAAAGGAAGAACAAACAAACAAACAAACAAAAAATCAGACCAAAAGTCAGAGTATTTTCAGGAGTTTCTGAGAACAGTGTCGTTACAGCGAACAGTGTCGTTAACACTGGAAAGAGGCAGAAATGAACTTTTAGAAATGAACTTTTAGAAATGAACTTTTAGAAATGAACTTTTAGAAATGAACTTTCGTCACTTCTGGACATAAACCTGGCTCTAAAGACCTTGAGCTATCCCGTTTGTTTTTTGAACATCAACATGATGCGCATGAAAAAACATGTGTCACTTTAAAGAGAAAAAACATGGTCATGTGCAAAAGACAGAGTTTTAGCTGTTAGATGGCTTCACATTTGTCTACATTATATTCTGATATAAGTTGGAGCTGCAAAACAACCCTGAATCATCGCCGCTGCACCACCGTGCTTGACACCGAGGATGAGGAGTTTCAGCAGAAGTGCTGAACATGTTCCTGGGCATTCAGGCCAAACAACTTCACTTACTGTTCCTCATGAGTTCCCTCTGGGCTCCTTTAGCTCGTTGTGGTGGTGGGACGTGGTTTGGGCTCAGCTGTGGGAGGAAGCTGTGAGGCAGCGGTTGAGGTGATTGGGGCAGCAGAGGTGGACCAGCGTGAATTAACTGGCTTGGCAAATCTTCTCATGCTGCTGCTGGATGTTGTGTCAATGGCTGTCTTCTGTCTCAGGGATATTTTGTGGCTTGTAAATATTTGAGAACAACCTGAAGTAGACACAACTGTTGGAGACGTGTTGACTAATGGTAAGCGATCGCTGATAACTCACCAGCACACCAATTCTCACGCCACACATCCGTTTCTCTCTTTCGTCTTGGTCCTCTTTATGTCTTTTGTTCTGTTCTTTCTGACTTGTTTTTGTTATTAGCCTCAGGGCTACATCCAGCCTGCTAGTCTGAATTACATCAAAAGTAAAGAAAATAGCAGTTCATCAGCTGACCCGTAATAAGTGAGACAGTCTCCACTGATCTCCATGTTAAATGTCCAACTTGGAAGCATAAATAAACATATTGTGTTCATAGCGGTGAATAAAGACCCAAAAGAGCGTACTGATTGTTATTTTACAGATAATATGGCTTGTTCTGCTGTTAACGGGAAGAGTTTTGGGGTAGAAGCTGCAGGCAGCTATCTTGGCCCCCAGCTGAAGCCACCAGCCAGGACTAACCAGAAGACACCAGCTGGGCTTCCTCCAACACACCAATCAGTCCTCCAGTTGACCTTCCTCATAGATCCTATCAGGACCCTTCCAGTTGGATAACATACAAACGGGAAGCTGGTTTGTGCTCCACTGTGCTCGGCTAAGCTTTGATTTCACCACCCAGCCAGTACTTTAAATGGTATATTCCTCGGCAAACATCTGCCGCCAGCTCTGCAGACCATTGAGTCATGTTACCTGATGCTAACGTACTTGTTTTTGCACTTTATGGTGGAAACACGGTGAGCGCGTGCAGGCCTTGCGGTTTGTGGGCTTCCAAGCAGCCGTGGGTCCCGGCGCCGCTGCTCCTTCCAGCTGTGGCAGCACTCGTTTCAGATTTCATGTTGGTGCATTGCTGCTCGTTACACTAATACGCCCATTTAACTGACGTTGTTTAGTAATCATTTCTATCAGCATGGCACTGTGCTAGGAGGCAAAAAATAGGCCTTGAAAGCACGTAAAGCACGAAAACCTGTAGATGACGTCGCAGTGGGACTGTCGAGTGTCCTTCATACCGTCTTATTTTAAGTAAAACTGAGACTAAATGTGACTGCAGTGGCTGCATAGATGTAATCTCATGAGCCCTGTTCTTGCAACTTGTTCCTATATTTTAGGTCAATAGAGTTGTTATCCTGAAAGTTACACTTCAAGTTGTTTTGAACAAACATGGATGGGTTCATTTTGTTTTAGTTTTAAACTGGTTTTAGGATCTGAAGTCAGGGACTCCTTCATTGACTGCATGGACTGTGTGTAGATGACTGAATGGAAACAGTTATGTGAACGGAGGAGAAAATTGAGCATTGTAATGTGGCGACCAGCGGGATGATTGGTTTTAGATGAAAGACGGATATTGAATAAATTAGCCTCCGAGCAGAGGACGACAGTATGTAATCAAGGCCCACCGTTTGAGTAAAAGTGAGTGTTAGATCTCCACACCTTTATTATAACTCCAAATTAAATGAAGATTTGACCATACTCCCGCCATTATCACATGGGGAATAAAATGGAAACTAATCAGCGAGCCTCTGGCCAGCTGTAGAGCCCTCAGCTGTCTGCGTTCCTGTTTCATCTGCAGCTCATTTATCTGGCTGATCTTATGTTTCGTGGCAATTTCCCAACCACGCAGCCAGACAGAGGTTTGAAAGGGAGCGTGGGGGTGGGAGGGGTTAATATGCCCTCCTACGTGCTGCCTCTGCCTTGGCCTTTATTGAAACAGTGACAACTTAATGTGCGTTGAGTCATTTATATTCAACATGGCGCTCTGACTCACTCCAGATCCAGACAGCATGCGGCCCGTGCTCCCGAGTGCACTCCCGCTCCCGAGAACATGCTTTATTTCTTCTTCTGCTGCTTACATGTGAACACTTTCACGTTTAGGGCATGAAAAAGCTTTGTGTTTTCAGCACACATGTGGGGCGTGCAGCATGTTTGGAGCATTCAAATCTATTATTTCTCCCTCCGCTGGCGCCGTTCAGTGGCGCTACCCTCCTATGTGCTGCTGGCCATTAAATGGCTGCCTGTGCCCCTCATTTATCTGCAGATACCTCTACACGGGTGGAACTATACATGCCCTTTGGCGATAGGTTTTTGTGTGCATAATGGCTGGTAAAAGCAAGGATGGAGTGAAAGAGGGTGGGGTTGCAGGGGGGCTGCTAATGAGAGATTAATGTGGTTGAATCAGGAAGGAAGATGGAGTATGGAGTGATAAGAAGAAGTGGAGTGGGGGTGGGTGGGGGTAGGATGGAGAGGTGGTGATGGGGAAACGGTGTTTCACACATGTATAAACACACACACACACACACACACACACACACACACACACACACACACACACACACACACACAGAAGCCTGGTAAATGATGATGTAAGAAGTCTGCTGAAGCTTAGAATCATTGTTATTTCTTTTAAAATAAAATATGACTGACACCACTGAGTCATAAAAAACATTTATCAGCAATACAGTTATATTTCTGTGCAAAAAAAACAAACAAAAAAACAAACTCATGTGGGTAAGCCTAAGTACCCCTTCAATCATTACCGTTCCGAAGCTTGGAGGAGTTTTGGTCCAGTTTCCTTCACAACGTTGCGTCAGTTCATTGAGGTTTTGGCATCTTTTTGTCCACAGATGTCTTAAGGTCCCACCACAACATTTCAGTTGGGCTGAGGCCCGGGCTTCGACCAGGTCTTTCCAAAACCTTAAATCTTATTTGTCAGCCATTCTGATGTAGATTTCTGGTGCGTTTTTGGACCTTTTGACATGACCTGGTTTTGATCAAGGTTTTACATCTGCTACTCAGATACTCTGGTATACAGAGTTCATGGTTGACTCCAACTGCAAGGTGTCCAGATCCTCAAATCAATCCCACATTATTGCACTTCCACCACCGTACGTGACACTGGGGATGAGATGTTTCTGCTGAAATCCTGTATTTGGTTTCACTGACCATTGAAGCTAAACAACAACAACTTCAGTCTCATGCCTGTAGGGCATTGTTCCAGAAGTCTTTAAGGTTTGTTCAGATGCAGTTTGACAACCCTCCGTCTTGGTTCCAGGTTATTTTTTTTACAGAATAGTCTTTCTCCCAGCAACCCTTCCAAACAAACCATACTTCTTCAGTCCTCTTCTAATTGTGCTGCCATGCAGGTTAGTATTTAGCAACCTCGGTGGAACCTGGAGGGTCTCAAATGTAGTTATCGGACGTTTATTTGTATTTCTGTTAGCATTGCAAGGTCTGGTCTTGTGGTAAATATGTCCAGACATCCATATGGATATATTAGCAACTGTATTGAATATGCTCCAGTTATCATTCATCTTTCTTACTGTAAAATACTGAACTCTAAATTATTTAGAAATTATTTCTTACACCTTTCCAGAAGGATCTACAACAACATTTACTTCTCTACGACTAGTGCTTACGTCTTTTCCTCTTGGTATTATGTTAACACACATTTCATCAGAGGATGACCAGCTCATGAACAGCTGGTGATTAGTGTCATGTAACCTTTTAATTGTAAGGAAGCAGCAGTAAGGGGCACTTAGTATTGCCCACATGATTTTTTTTTCTTTTTGACTTCGGTTTGTATTAATGAATTTGGTCAAGATATTTAAAAAAGGTATAAAAAGGTCCGTCAGTATCCGTGTTGCAGTGGAGGGCAGAATACAAGATGTGAAGAAGCCAGAAACAAACGGTTTCATGTTTGTAAATGGTATAAAAATATCAGGGTTATTTTTTAAAAACTCAACAAATTCTGGAATTTTGTCAAAGTGACATTAAATTGAGAAGGTGGGCGTGCAGATGTATAGATTTAATCTCAGATGTAAGCTCCCAACTTTTCTGCTTTTGCAGAAAAGATAATTAAGATGAACCACTCTGATTACATTTGGTGTCTTTTATTTTGACGTTGCTCCCTCACGGATCCTGGATGCTTTTAACTAAATATTTAAACGTGTATTCATCCAATCATGGCTCTATTTCCTCTGCTGATTTCCGCTCCATCCGCTCCGCCTCCCTGCACCTCCCCCTCCTGAATCGAGCTCTGGTTATATAAGTGCCCCCCTGAGGAGTGTTTGCGAGTGTGTGTTCGTGTGTGTGTATTTATGCATTAGTGGGGGTTGCGCAAGTTCACAAAGAACTCTGCGGAGACAACTCGCACTGAACAACGGTTTACTATTAATGCAATCCTTCAGATGCTCTTTGATTCATGAAATCAATAGTCCGCCCAAACCGTTTTTTAACTACACAATCAAGGAAACAGCAGAGCTTCAATCAGGGAACTGAACAAAAAGAACTAAACACAAGTGTCTCCAACAATTGTCCTCAATTTCTTAAAGTAGGCCTTTTCAGAAAAGATTTGACTCTGAAGCGAGATGTGGAGCACTGACGGTTTTGACTCGCAACAGTTTGAAGCAGAAATCCCTTCAAGGAAAACGGAAACAACATTTAAAGGCCTGTCTGTCACCTGAGACCTGGACACGCAGCAGCGGTCTGATAGTGGAGGAACCGGTGGGACAACAAACACTTCGGTGTTAAAACTTTGTTGTTGTTACGGTTGTAAATTACCGTTAAAATCTTTGTCCTCACAGGTAAAAGAACAGTCGACACTAACAGAAAAGCGGGACTTTTCTCATCATAAACCTTTAGACAAACCCGTTACTGCCTGAAGAGACCGTCACCGTGGGATTTTCTTTGGACATTTGGACGTCGCCGTCACTGGCAGTCGCTGACTTTAGCTTGACTTAGCTCATGCTAAGCTATGAGGCTAACTAACGCTACCATTAGTCGTTTGATCTGGGAGCGTCGGGTTAACCTGGAGAGCGGCTCAACCGCAGGAATCGGCTTTCAGGGCTAGCAGCCGGCGATCAGGCACAGGCAGCCGCCGTCTGTGAGCGAACGTAGCTGCTACCTGCTGCGCAGCTTTGACCTCTGACCCCTACAGTTAACAGCAAAAGCCCCTTTATCTTCAACATAAACCCAACTTTTTAACTCCGTTTCATCGTTTTCCACAGCTAAGATGTGAAGGTTAACAAAAATACTAAGTTGCAAAAAATATGTCAGCTAGCTCTTAGCATCACAGACTGTAATGCAGCTGTCACTCAAAACAGCACATCTATGCAACAACTATGCAAAAATCTGTGTTTTTTTATCATTTTAACTGATGTGGTACGTAAGTTTCTTGGAGGTGATATACTGCTATGGATACCAAGAGACCATTTTTGTTTTTTTTTTTTTGTTTTTTTAATTAAGCTGTACTTATATTTATTTCTGCTGTAACTGTGTTTTAACACTTTGAGCTTCCATGTGGCGTTGGCTGCTCCTGACAAAATGCCGGTTTGAGAAGCAGAAACGTACCTATGACTCAACAAGTCTGTTAATGAGTAGACCTTTTGTCATGATCCGGTTTAATTGGATCTGGTTATCTGCCTAATTTTTGTACGTTGGGTTTTGTTCCTGCACATTTTTGTTAAAGTGCCTGAACACTTTTTGAGCCATTTCACTGGTTCCCTGCATGCCGCGGTGAGTCACAGGCATCCAAAGAGCTTGCATCATGTTTACATTATAAACCACGTTGTCCTATTCTGATTTGAAGACCAGATTTGATGGTTCACATTCATGCGTCAGACTTCCAGCCCCCTGAAACGGCTGGCATGTCACCAGATACCTGTCAGCATCTTTGTGTCAACAAGAACAGCAAAAATAAATAAGATATTTGAGAGCATATTGATGTAGGAGTTGACTGAGGCAGCCTTTAGCTCCAGAAGGTGGGAGATGCTTGTCCAGGTCTGTGTACGAAAAGATAAAGATTAGGACGGACACTGAAACATCGTAACAGAAGAAACATGAAAGAAATTCTCCTGAAGCATTCGTCCAACTGTCTGAAACCTTCTAAAACCTACATCGATCAAGAAAATAAGCCTTCATCCTCTTTAACAGCTCTAAACGTTCATTATTTATAAACTAGCTATCCTTAATCATCTTAATTAAGAACATGGACACCAAGGAACAAGTTTGTACCCTGAAAGACTTCCACATGCATTATTTCCACTTTTGTTTCCAAATGAATTGTTTTTTAATAGCTCTTCAGCTGTTCAACACAGACCTGTTTGAGTACTCTTGATTACTCCTCTGCTCTGCTTCCACCACACACCTGTTTACACTTAATCATCTCTTCTATCAGTATTTACACTCTTGGTGTCCTGGTTCTGCCGGTATTTGCCCATTTGTTGTTGATTTCCTGCAGTGTTTCTTTTCTGCTTGGACTCTTGATTTTTCAGATGACCTGGCTGTGCAGCCCTCTTAGTTTGTTAGTTTTGTTTTCACCCTCCTGCCTCATGCACACACAATTTGAATTTGGCTTCCCAACTGGATGTGATGGCATCTCAAAAGTGATGTGATGATGGCTATAATTGCGTGCACATTTTAGTAATGAGGACATAGTTTTGAAAGTGTAATTATTAGATAACCTTTCTACTGTTACTGTAAAACAAAACTAGTTCATAAAGATCACTATAAATGGATATCTATGTATATGAATAACATATGAAGCAGGTGTGTGAGGTGTTTATTTGGTCATCCAGCTGTTATTGTTGTAAATTTACGATAATATCATACAAAACTGCAGATAATTACAGGAATGCAATGTGACTTTGATGCCTCAACATAGCTGGCTGTTCAGTTAGGACATAAAGAAACCACAGTGGGACATGTGCTGAAAGTCATGTCTTTTAAATTTTTCTTCAACTTTGCACAGTTTCCTCACATTTGCTGTTTACAGACCAGCTATGTGGTCCCGATCAGAATCTGTGTCGCCCTTTCAGCGCTCGAGTGTAAATGAGCAATGTGATGTTGCGTTCAGCTTTTATCTGATGATCCTTCTTCGGCTTCGGGGACTGAACATGACCGCATCGTGGAGGTGAAAGAGGTCTTCGGGAGCCCAAGAGCACTGCTGGGTAAAATGTTGGTATTGAAGAAAATGTGCTCTTTAATCCAAGGACATACGATGAAGAGAGGCGCTTTCTTTGTGATCAATAAGTCATAACCACGAGAACGAAGTCTCTGCTTTGCATTAGAAAGCCTTTCATAAACAGGGCTGGTTCAAGTAGAAACAGGAAGCGGCGCCGAGGCTGATGCACGCCAGGCGATCATATGTTTGTTCTGCACAATCAGATGTGAACTGGCTGTGATCAGCATGGTGGTAGTGACATATTGATCACATATCAAAGCAAAAATCTATCCATAGTTGCATGAAATGTAGATATTGTGAAGACAAAATAGGAATTACTCTCCCAAATTTCTAATAGAGTAGATGAAATTAACCGCTGCATTTCTACTTCATAATAAAATAACTGATTTCAGCAGGTGTAGTGATAAACAACAATGATGCAAACAAGCAGATCTGGACTGAGAGCGGGGCGTTTGTGACGATAAGTGAGTCTCCTTCCTTTCGTTTGTTGTCCCGAGACGTCACTGTAGATTTAAAGTCGTCCCAGATCAGGTTTCGACGTGGTTGAGACTCCTCGCTCAGTCGCATGATGAGGATGTTGGATTAGCAGCCTGAGGGAGATTTGTTCTGTTTCCTAAATGAAAACGTCATTTGTATTTCTGATGAAGAGACAAAAGTGTTTTCAATAGAGATGCAGAGTGTCAGCATACTTCAGCACGTACTGTGAACAATCAATTAGATTGATCAGGCGGGAGTGAAGCTCGAGTCCCAAAGGGAGCGGCAGCGCCGCAGTCCGGTTCACGGTGCGCTCCTACGCACGCGTTGGGACTGTTCTGTACACTGGTGTCCATTCGCTTGAATGGAGTGATGTCATGAGTTGGTGAAAGTTTCAACTCCTTACACATCAATCCAACTGAGGCCACAAAGAAAGTGCTAGCAATGAAATTGTTCATGGGGGAGGGATATTTTCAAAACATCAGCTCCTCTGTGGAGTGAAAAGGACGACATTTGATTGGTTGTTTATGGTTATGACCAAGCGCCAACCGTCTTACTTCCGCGAGTCTGATGCGGAGTTTCGTCGGAGCCTTTGGTGGTCTTTGTTTGATTTTACATCCATGTCTCTGAGGGGGGTGAATGTTTTTTTGTACCACGCCAGGAGAGTTTATATCAACCAATACAGTTATTACTAATATGATTGATTGACAGTCGGCCTAACCAATGGCTAGCCGCTATCACTTCCTCATCTGTAATCGTCGTGCTACCGTGCGTAGACAAACAACCACCCGTTGTGCAAACGTCGGATAAACGTGACGGTCAGTTTTGTTTCCGCCATCAAGTCAACATGTTAAACAGTTTATCCCGTTGGAAACGTCTGACAGCAGCTCTGCAAATATTTTGACAGGTTCAGCTGAAGCTAACTTTGATTGACACACGGTGGGCGTGTTTCCGTCGCTTCTTAAGCACCGCCTCTCCTGCATCGACCCACATAACCCTAACCTTAACCTGTGAACTCAAAAACAACATGAGAGGTGGACGCGTTCAGCAACGGCGACCGATAATTGAGTTGGAGAGTGTATGAACTCAGTTTGTTTTATTTGTTTACCGCCAGTTCACAACAAAAACCACCTCGAGGCCGATTACACCAGAGACAAACCCAAGTCAGTCCAGTTATATTGTTATTCAGTCCAGTTTATTGCCATTCAATGTATTCAGTTTATTCAACTAAAAAAAAAAAACAAAAAAAATCATGAACATGCACGAGGTTACAGCGACTGAAATTTGCGAACAAACAATTCTGGGAGGCCGGATTTGCAGGGCCAGTGTTGGATTATTCCCTCCATGGGAAGCAGATATTTTTTCCTGGAGCAAGAGGGGATGTACCAGTGTAGATACGGGGATTACTGAGCCGGCGGAGTATAGATCTCCAACCATGAACAGACCTGGGAAAGGAGACCGAACGGAGCTGGTGTGGTAGGATCGGAATGATGGGATTGTGTATACAGCGTGATGACGAGTGTGACTCTTGGTTGAGAGAAAACATGCACCATAAAGTATTACAAAGGATGAACTCTTCCTATTTGTTGTAAATAATAAAAATAGCTGGGTGTGAATTATTTTGTGTAAGAGTTTTGTTTATGAGAGAATTAAATAGGTTGACGGGTGTTAAGGGCCTTCTAGTCTATGAGAGATTTATTTTCTTTACGGACATTAATTTTCAGTAGACACCGAACGTTTTTTTGTTCATCATGATCAAGAGACCTAAGAATTAGACGGTCGCGCCATCATTAAACTATGCTGAGTGTAACATGTTTACATGAAAGGACAGTCTGGAGTAATCTGTGGACCACATCTCCGACGTACGTGTAGTCGCTGCCCGTAAAGCTTCCCACAAAGAGCTCGAGTGCTTAAAGAAAATGTTGATGAACGACTTGGAGGCTGAACACAAACGAATCCTTTTATTGAAGGTGAAGCGCGACTCTTTTCAAAGACTTGACTGATCCGTCTCGAAGACAAACAAGCTGAGAAGTTCCTAACGTGTATGTCATTAGGAGCTGATTCAGTTAAGTGAGTTAAAGGAAAGCATAAATGACATCTAACCGCAAATGTTTTTACAACTTCTGACCTTGTTTTTGAGCTGAATGTGAAGAGAAATGATTCCATGTCTTTGTTTTCTGATGTTTGTAATTCAGGTTCTTTATTTCACGTTAACGTAAATGAGCTGTACACAGACGCCGCGTGCTTTGGCGAACGGTCGTTCCTGATGAGCTGCTGCACTTATTTCCTGGTTAATTAATGATTATGATGATGCTGTTTGTAACTCTGTCTGATGAAGATTAATATCATCTTTTAAACATACTAACAAACTGCTGATACCACGCATTTCTTTGAGAGAATAGTCCCTTAGGTGAGCTGTTATAAACTAATATAACGTGTAATACTGCACAGCCCCCGAGTGGCTGCACGGTCCGCGTTAAAGTGATGTTACTGTGATTTATAATCTGACAGCATAAGAATATCTGGAAAAACAAACATCTCCTTCCACTTTGAACTTAGCATAAGTTGAATAGTGTGGTCTTCCTGAAAGTTTAATAAGGCGGTCTGTTTGCTGGAGGGAAACCTGAGAGCCAGACGTTAATATTTACATACAGATTCAAGCTTCCAGGCCAGAAGATGAAAGCAACACATGTTGAGGTTGAACTGCGCAGCAGACACTGACCCGCCACATTTACAGTAAGTCGAATTAATCACTGTTCACGCGCTGCGAAGCAGCCGAACTTTCAGCTGACCGTGGGCCATGAAGTGGTGGTCTGGGATTGGGTGGCAGTCACCGAACATTTAGAGGCCCTCGGGGTGTAAATTAACTTCGCTGCCATCTTTCTCAATTAAGAATCTATTTTTGAGGATCAAGATATGTTGGTTTCTGTCCAAACTAGGACACGATGCAGTCACACTGAACTTAACATGTCAAAACATTACAGAAAAGATCTTTTTTAATTTTAGAGACAAGATCTTCTACCGCTCTGGGAATGATGACAGAACATAAATCTCTTAATAAGGTAACTTGCATCGATGTGTTGATTCTAAATTTGTTATGAAGGTGCTTCGACTGAGAAACTGACATACTGACTTTAATCCAGTGGGCTCAATCCCATAAATTTATTAATGCTTCATCCTTTTTTTTTGACAATCTGAACAAAGCTGAAAAAAAATCTTTGAAAGATCACAAAGGTCCAGTTATTTGAGACAAATGAGCATCCTTCACTGGCATCTACCACTGGGTTTCAGCAATAACAAGTTTAAAGGTAGGGTAAGTGATTTCTTGATGAAGTCTTGTTGGATATTTGAAGTGACATGGAGAATTAGCCCCTCCCCATCCTCCTACCACCCTGCTCCCCCCCGCCTCATGATCACAAGCATGACCCCTCCCCCCTGTAAACACAGCTGCTCACTCGTCATTGTGATGGTTTATGAATCAATAAATAAAAAAAGGACAAAATTTGTAAACTTCCCTGTCAAACATGGAGGAGAAAAAAGCGCATTCTTCTGAGCCTTTTATAAATTTCTTTTTCTCATTGAGGTTTTAACTAATTTTGACTCTTATTTCACTTTTTTCCTTTTTAAAGTTTTTTTTTTCTTTACTTTAAACTCTTTTCAGGCCAAGTTGAACTTTAACCAATTTTTCTCGCAAACACAGTGGGGGATGGGCAGCGAAACCGAACACGGGTGTAGGATGTGGCTCAACAGCGTTTGTACTAAATCACTTCGGTCCATGTCGACCTTCAAGTCACCGAATCAGTTAAGTGCTAATATTAACATTGTTCATGCAACATTAGCGCTAATGAAAGCCCAACAGATTAAACCGAATTGCTTTCTGGGATGCAAGACGGCCAGAATATTTTAAGAGACTGACAGAGACAAAGGGGGGAGTGGGTGGGAAATAGCAGCAGGTCTGCGCTCAGATGGCAGTGAATAAGTTGTGTGAATTCACAGATGGGTTTTTAGCAGGAACACACTCTGGCCTGGGGAGTTGTTCTCACACACCGGAGGATGCTGTTGCAGCTTACGCACATGCTCGCGCACCATCACACTTCTGAAATGACACTTCTTTCTTTTTTGATTTGAAGTGGGAGAAACACTATTATTAAATGTATCGCTGCAATAGATTCATACGTTGATCAAGAAGATGTTGTAACAACAGCAGTGAATCAGAAGTGAACTCAGAAAGTTTATGCAAATGTCCAAGGTAGGTTGAATGACCCGTTTTACGTCAGCACTTCTGCCTCTTACTGAAATGTATTTCTGTATTGTGAGCAGCGTTATACAAGTTCTATCCATCCTTTAACGTCTCCGAGGAAGACCAGACCTCCCCTTCTCCAGCCACCTCCTCCAGCTCTTCCAGGGACATACAAAGGCATTCCCATCTCAGCGAGGACATGCGATATCTCCAGCATGTCCTGGCACATGTCTGCAGCACCTCCCTAAGGAAGCATCCTAGCCAGATTCCTGAACCACCTCAGCTGAGGGTAGGAACATGGACTGACCGAGTGACGGAGACCTTTGTCTCTTGGAACGGAGCTGCACAGGGGCCATACCAATGCTGATCCTGTACCGATCCATCTGTCAGTCTCCCAGTTTTTTCTCTCCCCACTTGTGAACAAGACCCCGAGATACTTTGGCACTGTTTAAGTCAGCACATAGGACTTGTGCCGCAGTTGGGTCAAAGCTCCGTGATGTCAAGTTGACTTAACTGCGGGTAGACTAAACGTTTGAGCTAGAGGCTCCCAAGGGTTGCTGGGTATTATGAGTCATGAAGGAACACGTAAACAAACATGACAAAGGAAGGTAACCAGACATCCAGGACCAGACTTCCAGCTGCAGCCGTGCTTCACAAACTGTAAAGTCTGACAAACATAAGAAAAAAATGGACAACTCTGGGTCAAGATGCGCAGTGGTTGTTCGCCTGCGGTTTTCAGCTTTCCAGCCGGTTGGCATAGTAACATGAAAATCTGCCAGCACTGCCAATGTTGACTGCTGACATCACCGCTGTCATGTGACTCGTGGTGTAGCTTTTGGACTGGAAAATGACTTTAAACTCCTCCACTTGAGGCAGCATGTCACTCCTGACCCAGACGGACCGCGCCACCGTTGTTATGACGGCGCTCTCAGATTTACAGGCTCGGTGAAGTCAACGGGACGACGTTATCTTCAAGAAGCAGAGATGAAATCCTGAGATCACCGACCCCCTCCTCCCCTTGGCCGCACATACAAAGTCCATCCATAAACAATATGATCAGCACCCGAGACCAACAGCTGTCCGGATCGTGGGTTTTAAAATGAAAATGTCCTTCTCTCATACATTAGGATTTATTATACAGACAGAATCCTTCATGGGGCTGCAAATACTGGAGTCAGTTCGCTGGCTTTATGTTGTTCTCTGCAGTCCTTGTGCTCTGGTTTATGCAGTTTCATATCACAAACACCAGCGAGACATTTCTGTTTTATGACTCACTCAGTCAGGCAACCTTTGATTAGCGTCTCTAATCAATATTCTTGTAATAAAGTAATTGTATATAACATAAATGGTAAATGGACTGTTTTTAAGTACAGTCACACTTCTCTGTTCATATGTTCACGGTCTGTTGTGCTCTCCACAGTGAAGACCACGTTCATGCAGCTCCTCAACCACACCAGCCCACACTGATAATACATCAGCGGTACTTTGTATTCAGTATCTTGTCCAAGGACACTTCGACATGCAGTCTGGAGGAGCCAGGTATTGACTGAACAACCTTCCAATTAGTGAACCAGCTTTACTTCTTCCGCAGTGTGTTTTAGCAACTGTACATGGTGGATTTACTTTTTTGTTTGTTTCCAAAGAAATTCTTCCAAATAAAGACTAATGATGTATTTGTGCCTGTCTTCTGTGTAATCAAGTACTGCTTTTATGTGGCGGGTGTGTACACTCTCCTGCGACATGAATTCAGTGGAAAGCCTCTCTTTTTGGCTCCACTTGCTGTTTATTTTGGGGTTAAACAGAAAAATGTGCCTCACAGTCATTAAAATACACAGGAGCAGTATGCCGCAGACTGGTAACAACCAGGGTTTCACCATGATTCAATATTATGCTAATTAACTGGATGAGGATTTGATCTTTGCCAATATCATGGAATCTGTGAATTAGTTTTGACGTGATTTAATTTAGGTTAGATTCATTTGAGACAGTTTCATATGTTGACAACAATCACTGCCACTTGCAAAGTTTAGTAAATAACTAAAATATCATTATGGATCTTTATTTCTGGGTTCATCTAGACAATGTAATAAAAAAAAAAGGATGTTTCTTTAACAAAGAGCACTAAAGACCTCTTCATAACCGGTACTGCTACAGGATTAGTGTATTGATTTTTACTCGTTGTGATGAACTCCATCATTAAAATACTCAAACACAAAAGAAAGACTGAGCTACTGTTGGCTAAAATGTACATTTAGGTTGTGGCACCTACAGATGAGACCATGCAGGAATATTTGATTTGTATATGTAAAGATAAAGTTGTTTTTAGCACATTTTAGCAGAACCCATCACAGGGGCAGCATGTGGCCGACCGGTAACAATGATGGGGTTTCCACACTCAGGTTTGCAGGGGCCCAACAGATGGCACATGCGCCACACACAGGTGTTGACATGACTGATTCTGGTATGAAGCAACCAAAGTAAGATGTGATGTGCGGAAGCTCTCATGCAGCCGGTCCAGGTTCGAATCCCGGCCTGTGACTCTTTGCTGTGTGTCTATCCCAAGTTTTTTGTCTAGTAGCCACTTTCAAATAAAGGCCACTAGAGTCACAAAATCTTTAACAAAAAAGAAAGAACTAAGGAGAGTTGTAGTTGATCTATTGACCACTAGGGGCCGGTTGAATAGTGGTTGAATAACAGTTGGGGAGTGGTAGCCAAGTGGTTACGGAGGTGGACTTACCAACCCAGGTTCAAGCCCCTGGTTTGGCACCACTGTGGGCCCTGAGCTAAGTCCAACCCAGCTGCTCCCTGGGTGCCGCCCCACTGAAGTTAATAAAGAATCTACTTAATATTAAATAACCAAGCTTGTTTTAACAGCAGTCTAATAATCCCATTGGAGAGAGAACAAGTAAAAAAAAAAAAGCCTAAGCTGTTAAATTCCTGGCGATGATCCACAAAACACATATGTAATAAAATCTGTTTCTTTAGGCAGAAGTAATATTTAAATGTAGTTTATATGTCATAATTTTGTCTCACATTAACCACAACAACCAAAAGCTTTTGTAATTTTTTTTCTTTTTTAATACTGAATGCAGAATGTATTTATAAAGTTAATCGGATCAGACAGATTTTATGGAGAATAATTCTCTTGATGGTCACTTAGTGAGGTGATTCGATATCGTCTTCCTGACGTGAGGAACGCCATGGAGATAAATGAATGTCGTGTCTGTTAATTAAATGAGCAGGTGTGTCCCAACAATTATCACGCCTGGTTTAATAGTTGTTGGATGTCCAGTGTGAGGAGATGAAGCTTTGATGGAGAAACCCATTAAGGCATTTTTTGTCATTAGTTACTGGGTTCATTAGTTTGAGGTCAAAATGGAGAAATTCTCACTTCACAGCCTCGAGAGGAGATAGTTTGACGTGACTTTCACCTTCTTCATATAAGGACCAAATATAATTATTTTTCTCAACCTGCGAGCCTTTTACAATCAGAAAAAATAGAGATTTATAGACGTTGGTGAGCGATCTTGTTGTCAAAACAAAACTGGTATAATGTTGCCCGTCCTGCCTTTCCCGCTACCTTCCTCTTGTTTGTGAGTTTGAGTTTCCCACCAAGCAACAAGGTTGTAATTCTGTGTAAAAACACTGCAGTGATGCTGTTGCTGGACAGAGTTGGTAAAGACAAAGGCAGTGAGTAAATATAATCACAGGTTTTTATTTGTCGCTTACTTTTAGGGTTTGGCAATCAAATATGCTTGTATAAAAGTAGCTAAAAAGGGAACTCTCATTTACTCTCAGATTTCATAAAGTCTTTATGACTGTATGCACTCATTTAATTATTTCTTTGAAAATGCAGTCAGTCATACTGGTTTTGGCTAAATTGTAGTAATAAAAAAACGAGAAAAAAAGACACTTGGATTGTGTGTCACTTTTGGAAACATTTATCATGAACCAGTCTTCTTCACGTAGTGTGCATACAGCTTTATCCATCATTGCAGTGTCTCACTAGGTACTAACGACAACCGCAGTACCAGTATGCTGCACCTGTCAGTCTGAAAGTGGTAAGAGGAACTTTCCTTCTGTTACTGCATAATGGGACCAGTTGGACTACCAGTGCCTTCAGCTTCATCTCCCTGAGAGTCGATTGTTTACCTCCACGTTTAAATCGTTGATTCCTCTCCTGCACCCTTCAGAGCAAACATCTACGTCGCTACATGCAGTTGATAAAACATTTTAGCCACAGCGCTCACACAACACAATCGTGTTGACCATTCACCCCGCGCTTCGACTGCCGTCTCATGATTAGACTATTATTAGAACAGATGATCACTAGCTATCAATTCTCTGCAAGCCGCCCACCCTCGGCGTGCTGGACAAAGCTGCTGGACGGCCGCAGCAGTTGAACTCTCTCCAGGAGCCTGCTGGAGAAGAGCCCCTGATTGCAACATGATTGGCCAATTACTGCTCTTTTATCGCACCACATACACCACCTCCCAGTTGGTCGCTGGACAGAGGGAGGGAGTGGATGAGCTGATTTGGAAAGTTTTTTTTGAGTGTGGCGCCAAATAATGCCATACAAAAGCCCTGAAATGACAGCGTTTTAGTCCAGAATATTCACTGTACAGCTGCGGCAACAGAAGGAGGGAAATACAAGACGATGATTTGCTAAAGAAAAGATTTGAAGACTGTTTGGGGTTGTGAACTCATATTCACAAACAGCTTTGTACAGAACGGTCACAACTTGAAATTCCATTTTGTCATATAATAATAATAATAAATAAACTTTGACATATATATATATATATATATATATATATATATATATATATATATATATATATATATATATATATATATATATATATATATATATAATCATTGAGGAACCGCATGAGTGAGGATACAGGTGAAGAAAATTGAGCTGAATTAACAGAAAAGCTCCTGTCTGACAAGTGCTACTGGATCCATTTTATGTTTGATACAGACACACAACTCAAGATGTGCTGCAGTTTATTGTGTCAAAGGCAGCAGACGAATCCGACAACAGCAGGGCATCATTGAACTGGAATCAACAGTTAAAAGCAGGTAGTGAAACTCTAAATGGAGCTGTGTCTGCGACGTGGCACATCCAAGTGAGTTTTGCTTTTGAAGTACATTTTCAAACCAAAAAAACAAGCCAGAAAGAAGATAGAATAAGGAACTAAGCTTGGTTGTGCTACTGAAAGGATTCACTGATTCAGCCGACCTGATTTCCTCGGGCAGATCACTGCAGAGCCTCGGGGTCCTGACTGCAAATGCACTGCTCCCTTTAGTTTTCAGTTGGGTCCCCAACAAACAAAACACCTCCTTCTGAGCATCTCAAAGTATGCAGAAGCATATAAAATGTCAGATATATAGTGCTGGAGAGAGGCCATCAGTGCCACAAAGGGAGATGAATTGCAGATGAGTTGTTTCTTTTGCACATCCAGCCTTACAGAACAAACTTCAAAGGAAGTGTAAAGTTCTCGTTTCAGACTAAATGTTGAATTTGGTCTTCAACAACATCCACTCCTGATAATATGGGCACTTTCTTTACATCATGTTGAGATACCTAAAAAGAGTTTTTATGGTGATAATATTTCTGTGTTTTTTTTTTGACTCATTTACAGTGTTACTATGATAAATTATCATCTTAGATGTGACCAGAGGCGATAAAATGAGGTAAACTTTTGTTATAGTATTCCTATACACAAAATACTGTGCTTTTAGGATACTGAGAAAACCTCCTTGTCAAGAGTGTTTTTTCTAACATTGGCTCTCTATGACATCATAGAGGGCAGGGTTTCCTTGTATGGTCATACTCTCCACGCAGTACGCCTACAAGAGTCGTAAGGGTCATTTAAAAGTGAAAGCTTACAGCTGCACATCAAGGGTCATGTGTTTTTCGTACGTTGGTGAACTGGTTGGCCTTTGCTTAATTTTTCTAAAAAGGTCACCAGATTAATGATTTTGGGTTTTGGAGATGTTTAGTGACTCATTCGCTTGGTCACATATCTGTAAACACAAGTTTATACAGAAGAAATGTACAGAGATGGTGAAGGACAGACGAAAATATGACGTAATCAGTATTTTTACACAATATCAAGTAATGTCTAGCTGTCATCTTTGTTTACGCTGCTTGCTGTGCTTTCTACTTTCACATCCTGAATCCAGTTCTAGATCAAATAATCGAATACGCATGGAAGGATTGAAGTGTTGAGGTGATTCAGGGGAAACGTTGAAAACATAACGCTGATGATGCGCTTTGTGGGCAAACGCAGGAATCGTGGACCATTAGCCATCACCTTTCCCCAACTTCCAGGACTTTGACTGGTCAAAAAACAGGAGACCCAAATCCGCTCGTTTTCAGTGAGAACGTCTCCGTCTGATGTCTGTATTTGTGTTGCTGTGTACAGAGCTCCTGTGAAAATACCAGAGCAGAGAAAAGAAAAGAATTAGAAGGTTGAAAATGAGCAAAACCGTAAGTGTCCCATCAGGGAGGAAACTGCCACGGTCCAGCGGCGTTGTGGTTTAGCTCCATCCTCAGGTGCTTCTGGGACTGATCAGCTTGATTAGTTGGATTTGTGAAATTGAACCTTCAAGATTATGAGATGATGAAATAGACTCATATATATGTGTGTGTGTGTGTGTGTGTGTGTGTGTGTGTGTGTGTGTGTGTGTGTGTGTGTGTGTGTGTGTGTGTGTTTGTGTGTGTGTGTGTTCTCTGACTTGTTTTTTCTCTGGCATCCACTGATTAATGTAATATTGATCTATGAGTCGGTGCTCACTTTTATTTTAATTTAAAAAATCAACCAGATTCCCTATTTTTCTCAATCACTCCTTATGCTGAGTATCAATTAATGTCAGCTGTGGCTAAACGGCAGTGTTGAGCACAGTGGATCAGTGGTTAACACTGTAACCTCGCAGCAAGAAGGTTCCTGGAGTCCCGCTGGAGTCTTCCCGTGTGGAGTCTGCATGTTCTTCCTGATCATATGGGTTTTCTCCGATGAGTCCTAAAAGATGTATCATAAATTGATTGCTGATTTTAGGTTGCCCTTCGGAGTGGATGTGAGTTTGTGATCGTGTGATGGACTGGTGGAGAAGTGGGCTAGACTTCGGCACCCGCAGGACCCTGTGTTGGATTAGAAAGTGTAGATAATAGACGGATGAACGCCAGTGTTGACTTGGGTTTTGCCTGTAGCTGAGCAGAATGGGACTTTTCTGGTAAGACCACTCTCGTTAATGGCAGCACTTCACCGCTGCTGGACCACGGTGCTTTGCGTCCAGGAGAGACCCGGATTATCTTTCCTGGCCGGCCAATATCGATTCACTTGGCAAACATTCTCCTTCATGAAAGGCGTCTGGTCCTCCTCTTGTTCAGAGCCATTTCCACCCGTACAGAACGTACCGGCCCAGTCACAACAGGGCAACGGGGGAAAAATAACCCTGATTCAGCAACATAAAATGAAACACCTTTGGTCTGCAATAAAAAGAAATTTGCCATGTGAACAGAAGGGTGTGACCATGTCAGCGGCAGCGTGAGTAGGAGCAGCACTGATGCTGCTTTTTGCTTCCAGCCAGCTGAAATGCAGAGATCATACAGTCCTCATTAGCTTTCAAGCAGGATTTGGTATTCTTCTTCTGAACACGTCAGCTCACATTCACCCAGCGGACACCAGTGCTCATTTTCCGAGACAGCTTGCAGTGGATTTGGAGAGCGATGAAGAGTGGATTGTTTTTGTGATGCCCTTGACATTTCCCAGCTTCTCACTTCAGCACAGTCAGAGAATCAGAACTCATATTATCGAACCGTTTTCTTACAGCCCACCGCTACGTCCAACCCCCTCATGTCCTGCTGCACTCTGGCCATGACAATGAATTGCCCTTGAATCCTCAGTGGAGATTTGACCCCCCCATCTCCTCCTCCTTTTCTTCTCTGAGACTAAATCCGCTGACTTGCTCGATCCTGTGGGAACAGACTGCATGATGATGCACATTAATGGCCCATAGAAAAAGCATTTCCCTCCAAAGCTGCATGACTGGGACAGAAGATACGTTGATTCTGTGGCGGAAACAAAGATGAGGGCTTGAGAGGGAGGATGGAAGGAGAAGAGTCAGGGTGGCATGTTTGACTTCGCTTTGACATTATCAGACGGAAAATGCAAATGACTGCAGAGAGAAAGAGGGTCCTGCATAAAGAGGAAGAGAGGAAAATATTCTCTTTGTCCTGTTTACATGTTTGTACGATAAGTTAATAAGATATGTGCCAAGAAACTTGGTCCCTGCTGTACAGCAGGAAAGGATGTTGCCAGGGGCTGTTTGGGGAAAGAGAAAAAATAAAAATCTGACTTTGTCTGTTGTCAAAGGCTGTTTACTGCAAAAGGAGCTTATTTTATGTGAACTTACAGGTTAAGAATTTCATATTTTGAGAGTCTTGAATATGTTTATATGCTTTAATGCTGAATGAATCATAGTGTGCGAAGCTCCAGCAACTTTTCTGAGCTTCTGTTTGCCAAACTTTATTTTATCTCCTGTCTTCTTAACGCCCTCCTCGGAGCTCCAGCCTGGTCAATAATGGTTTGGGGGGGTCGGTTGGTTAAATTGTTATGTTACGAAAATAACTAAAGATAGGGCGCTGTAAAAAAAACATGTTTAATTATTTCAGTCAGGGGCTGAGGGAAAAGATCTGTCAGCCTTTCTAGCCATCAATCAAACTGCATGTTTTTGTGGTAGTTAGGTGCCGTCTTCTCATGCATACGCGATGTGCATGGCCGGTATCTCAGCAGCAGGCGGAGACGGAGGCGGAGGCGGAGGCGGAGGCGGAGGCGGAGGCGGAGCTTCCGCTGTTGGACGAACAAGATCAGTGCACCAAGGCAGCGTGGATTTAACCCTATAATGCCGGATGTGTCGTATTTGATACATCAATTTCTGACCTTTGTACCACCCCATAATTAAAAAAAAGGGGGGGGGGGGGTAGTTTTTTTATACAAATAAAAAAATATGAAAAAAAAAACAACTACATTACAAATACATACATTTACTGTGCTGTGAAAACGACTGAGAAAACGACATTTTAACCAAAACAACGTACTGCAGGAAGTAAAACAGGAGTTTCTTTCCTCCATGGCAACAGCTGAGGGGACGGATACGACTGCGGAGTGATACTGAAAGGAGTTTAGCTCTGAATTATGATGTCTGCCGATGAAACGTCAAAGACAAGATCAAATTTTAGGTTGTTTTATATTTTTTGTTTTTTTTAATTGTGGGTGGCTCAGTGTTTCCTGTTGGGTTTTTTTGGCACAGAGTTGGACTCTAAGCTTTAAATAATGTAATTTAATTATATTCCCTATAGAGATTAATAAAGCATTTTTAAATTAAATTACATTTTATAACAGACTAGTGTTTGCAGCATGAAGCATCTCATTTTTGTCTTTTTACAAAGTGTTCACTTGGCTACGATTGCTAGGAATTGTGTTTTAATTGTCTTAAAAGCTGAGCAGCATGTGCATATTGTACCATTAAACATGCCTTTGATGGGCTCCGTCACCTGCACCCAGATCTAGGAGAGTTTGTTAACAGCTGGTTAAAAGTATTGACATCACCACCCTCATGTCGAGGAACCCATTTGTCGCTTGCCATGTAAGTCCGCGTTTAAGGGCCCTCCTATTCTGGAGGCATGCTTTATGATTGAGGTTAGAGCCTGAGTATTTTGGTTGTTTACTTTCAAAATTCATCTTGTTCTCGCTAATTTTTCACTCCACCGTATAAGTGTAAGGGAAACACTTATAATTCGTTAGTCAGTGGATCCTACCAGGATCGACACTGTACATGGAGAGACAATGATTGAAAGGATGAGGAGGAGGTCGACCCTGTTGCACTTCCAGCCTCCTAGACTTTACCCAGAACCCACACTAATGGTGACCCACATTATGGGGACCCAAATGTCTTAAATATTTAATAAAAATCTTATTCTGTTTGTCTTGGCAGAACAGTTTGCAGTCATTAGTTGGTGTATCACTGCAGCCACTGTGTGTGTTTATATAAAGTAAGCTAAAATTATACCCTAAAAGCCCATTATTTTGACACTTAGTTGCACAAATACCTATATTGAACTTAGATTGCGTTTTCACTGGGGACTTGATGAATACATTTAAGCTCATTTACCATCTTTATATGTGGTGAAACCTCTTGTTGCTCATGGTGCTTGCATGATAATAAATTATAAATGTGAACAGCCCTGATATTTTTACAGTTTCATTAAACTTTATGCTGACCACTGTGTATACTAAATACATCACACAACTTCTCACAATGCAGCTATGTAAACTGATTAATGGTGGCGCATTATGTTAATAAAGAAGACAAAATGCAGGTGTCCTGTCTTCTGACATCTGCTGTTTTCCTCCGTTCACAGATAATGTATGCATGCACCAGATTTGTGTTATGTATCATATCCAGTACATGAATTCATAATTTCCTTTGCCCTTGCTTTCATGGATATGTAATGTGACCCCTGTGTGAGACAGGTGGCACCGCTACTGTTAAAAACTACAATAGAGAGGAAGTGAAGGATGTACTGAAGCTACCAGAATTTTAGACTCTTATGCTCCTTTCTCCGTTAATCGTGTTTCCCAGAGCGATACTTCCTGTACATCATCACTTGAATTTTTCACTTTTTTTTTTTTTTGCTTTATTTGTTTTTCTTTTTCGATGAAATGCGCACAAACACACACCATTCATACCACCCCAAGCATCAAGCCCTCCTCCTGGTGCTATTTCCTGCCTCTACAGGGAGCTGAGGGTGGGTTAATGGGGCAGACGGGCCAGATGATGCTCCGTCTGCTGGAGAACATCCAAGTTCTTTAAACCTATGTTAGAATTGTAAATAAATAAAAATCCATAACTCAAAATAATGCAACATGAGATGCCAGGTGAATTCTGTATTTTTAAAATAATCATACTCTACATATAAAGCCTCATTTATACGGCGGTTTTGTATGTTCGTGCGGCCCTCATATTTCTGTACGTTTGCCTTCGTATTGTTGTTAAGCATCACTGTCCCCAGAGGGCAGCGATGAGTCAATTACTGATATCAAACAAACTGATAATTTCAGCAAAACTTTTTGTTAGGTGGGAACATTATCTTTAGTTCTATGGTGTCTAAGTTCTTCGTCTGTCACGGAAATGGCTGTTTCTCTGTTGAAAAAACCCCACTACGTGATGTCACAATCACACACACACACACACACACACACACACACACACACACACACACACACACACACACACATATATATATATACATATATATATATATATATATATATATATATATATATATATATATATATATATATATATATATATATATAAAAGAAAGGATCTATGTATAGATGTGTGTCTACCAGAACGTTTGACAGTTTCACCGTGCAGCCCACCTGTTTTGTCTGTAATATTAAGCATCGAGGCTACAAGCTAAAAAAATGGAAAAATCAGCACAGGATACGGACAGAAGGCTCCATCCGTCTTCGTATCTGTTTCAAAGGTGGAGTATAAGTGGGCTACTGGTTTGCAACGTTTTTGATTTTGCTCTTTGCCCAAAACACAAACATTTTGCTTGAGTTGATCAGTTCACCTGTTGACTTGTGATTATCTGTGTTTGGGTTACTTAGTAGCAGCTTAAGCAAAGAGGTGCAGCCATCCTTCTCCCTGGCCACCTCTGCCTCCACCTGGAATACCAGGGCGTTCCCAAGCCAGCATAGAAATTTGATCTCTCCAAATCCCTCCAGAGCATACTGGGTGTGGCTCGGGGGCTTCTCCGGGTTGGACTAATACACCAGGGAGGCATCCAGGAGGCATCCTAAGCAACAATGGCTATAGGATGGAATAATGATGGAAGAAGCTGGGAAGAGAGATTGACTGAACACAAAAAAGCTTTGAATGGAGGTTTGTACAAAGTGGCTTAACCCAATAGAGAAAGAGCAGCTACTGCATACACAGTAACTCTAACTGGTGTGTTTGAGCTCTAAAGTCTAAATGCAGTAAACCTCAAAATGATGCACATTCCCAACATTCATGATTTACAGACTGTGATGATGTGATGGAAAAACTTTGCTTTTAATCAACTTTTACAAAGGACGTACGTGTTCTGGGGATAAAGGAGATGAAGAGTAGAGAGATGAAAGTTAAACACACCTGCACACAATCTCCATGTGTGGCGAGGAGGTAATTGGGGAATAGAGTTCTGTTTTTGCTGCGGAAAAGTACCGAACTCAAATCCAGGTGGGTGTCCTACTGATAACCCCTTAGATAAATGAAAAACACTTAATGATCTCTGCAGGGAAATTGGTTATCACAGCGCCAAAGGAGAAAGGAGAAGTTTTTACATCTAAGTAAAGACATTCCCACAGGAGTTAAAGCTCAGAGATAATAAATGCATACTTTCTGAAGTCACCATGAAGTCACATCCTGTGTTTAAGTGTTTTTCATATAACCTGCAGCACAGCATGAATCTTGTGTGACAGCGAAATTGTGCAAACTGGAATTTCGAAGAGAAAATATGTCGCATGGAAACGCTTCAGTTTTGTGAATTCTGTCATATATCTTAAAAAAGACTATTATACTTGCATAATGTGGCTTTTCTAGTGATTTGCATTAGGGATATCCATGACCTTTTACACAGGCCATGTCATGTACCAAAACGAGGCACATTTGCATTTCTGCAGGAATTGACTCTCTGGGTCATGATGTAACAGGCCCGGCAAGATTATGTACCTGAGATAACTCAAAAGTTGCACCTGTCTTTAAATTTTGAATCTATTTCTTTTCTGTGAAACTGAAGACAACGACCTCCGAGAAATCCCTCAGATGCTCCACATGAAGGAACTTTCTGTTGCAGTTGTTGCTGCAGACGTGACGTCTTTTATTTGAGCTGCTGCAGCAACAGAAATTGACCTGCCAAATTTAGAGAGGTTCTGGGCATCCATCATCATCGCTCTTGGAAGGTCTTATCACGAAAGAAGAAAACAGCTTTGTAGCAGAATGGAAAAGCAGTTACTTTGCAGTTGAGTGGAACTGACATTTTCTGAAATCTTGCTGGTGGAAATGTGGCTGGTGATGATCATATTATAATTGTTAGTTTAATCAAACTTTCTTTAGACAAACTCAGGACTAATCATGTGGTTTCCTGGAAAGTGATTAAAGACACTGCTGATTCTTGTGGGAACCGGTCTCAAGATGGGGGATTGCATGCAGGTCGGGACTCGAACCTGTACTGCCTCCACAAGGATGATAGCCTCTATAAATGGCACCCCGTCAACCCACTGAGCTGTCCAGGCCCTCATGAGTGGCTGAATCTCTAAGATAAGAATGATTAAGCTCTGATAGGTCTGTAGGAGCAACGGAAGCGTTAAAGAAAGCGACAGCTGAAGTGACAGCGAGCTAGTTGATGCCAGAGACTGCAATGCAGCTGTCAATCAAACAAAAATCATGTCCCACATAAATGTATGATCTGTTTTGCATGTGTGTGTGGAAGAGAGCACACCACAGCAGCTAATGAATGCATAAATGCAGTCAGCTGTTTTAATTAATGATATCCACGCTGACAACGAGCTCACCTGCTGATGTTCACAACAAACTCTTTGTCTCATTCTCGCTGACAGTTTGCAGGTGCGTTTATCGTCTAAGACCCCGCTGGTGGCACCTGAACTGCTGAAACAGATGCCAATCATTCCTCAGCTAAAGTATGTGACACAATACAAATAAAGTTAAGCAACCTCCAAAAGACAGCTTCTTTGGAGTAATATTGCTTTACGAACGTCTTGTTCTGTTCTCGCTGGGCAGTCATCGGTTCTTTCAGGGATGCCTGCAGGATGTTTTGCATCTTTGGTCCCGTTGTGCCCTGGGATTATTATTTTCAGACATCTACTTTTACTTTTTTCTGTTTTCTTTCTGTTTTTCATTACAATATCTTTCGTGTCCATTGTTTTTCCCCTCAGTGCAGCTCTGTTGTGAAGATGGTTTTGATTTTGAAACAGGAACCTTTGATCTGGATTTAAGTATCTTTAATAAACTTAAAGTGCAGCTGTTATTGTTGAAATGTCAAGTGGAGTCATCAAGTCAAGCAGTTTAATGTTTTTGAATTGGGGATTAGAGAAGATTTGAATTAAACGCAGCGGGACCAAAACATGTTTTTCTTTTTATATAAAATTGCTGGTGTCAAGATGACTAACTCTGAAAATTTGTACATTTCTTAACCACATAAACGTTGATGCAGCCAGACTGTTTTACAACGTACAGTGAGTGGTTTTCTCAGCAGAACGTCTGAAGATTTTAAGCCGTTTTTGAGCTTAAAAATTTCTGTGGAAGGACTGAAATTAAAGATCAGAGTCAGTTAATTCACAGGAACAAAATATTGTAGTGAAACAACCCAGAGGTTGATAGCAGGACTACAAATGCATGGGTTTAAAGGACATTAAATATTGAGGGTTGGCTCAGGTTCCCTGGTGTGAAACTTTAGTTTGGGGTTTAACTAAACAAGTCTTTACCACAGATTTACAAAAAAATGAATGCTGAGTTAATAATATGTATATATATATATATATATATATATATATATATATATATATGTATATAACTACTTAACAGTGTTGTCCTATAGATCAGTTTCAAAGACATTTTTAAAGTATCAATAAAGTTACAAGTCCAGGGCTTGTGAAAAAACCAAGGCAGGTTTATGTGTATATGACACTTCAACAAGGCAATTCAAGGTGCTTCACATATTAAAGACATGAAAAGAAAAAGAAGAAGCTGAGACAGTGCAGTGGCTTAATAAAGAAAAGTTAGACTAGAGCTAGAGTTTCAGTGTAGTGCTCAAATTAACATTGTTTAAATTAAATTCATCAGCTGTTTTAAGGCGGGAATTTCTTTTTTGAGCAGGTTGCCAAGGGGTTTGAGTGATATCAGGTTAGGATATTAGGTTTAAATCCTCAGGGAGGGGGAGACAGGAGCTCTGTCTGGTGCAATGGCATCCAGAAAAATTACTAACCTGCCTTTAAAGCTGCAGTACGTAACACCACTCCAGGCCAGTGGGGGCAGCGTATCACAAAACACAAGATACATGTACTTGACTGGCCTGCAGCATGAAGGGTGACAGGCAGACAGAGGTGTCTGCGACCTGATTCCAGGTCTGAAGAACATTCGGAGCCACTTTTCGGCCGTTAAATGAGAAACGGCGGCTGCGTGTTGCCGGACGGTCATGTAACACGGACCCACAGTTCACACTGCGAGCTGGGTAGTTCCACGCTTTTCTGACCAGCGCTGTAGGTGGTTGGAGACGTTTGATCACGCACATGCAGGAGATGGGCGGGGCGAGAAAGCCAGAGGCGGCCTGTGACACGCCCACTGAGCCTCAGTTAGCATAAACTAGATGTGAAATCTGGTTATTGAAACTATTTTCTGAACCAGACAACAAATATGTTTATTTCTGCTGCAGTGTTTGACGTTTTAACATGGAGGTCAACGCCATTTAACCCGCTCTTGGAGTCGATGAACTTCAGACCGGCAAAACCAAGAATTAAACAAGTTAACTCATATTTTATGCTCGTATACCGTCTCTAAAGTAGTTTAATTTAGGAAAAAAAACTGTCAATATAAAATAATCAGCAACATGCATTACCCACCAATCATCCGCCAGTCATGTTTGAGTTTTTTAATTTTTTTGAGTTTCATACAGTGTTTAACATTTAAACGGGTTTGAAGCATTTTAATATTGATCTATTTCATCATTCACTCCGATTTGTCACCTTAGACACTACGTCTGTCTCTTTAAGCGTTTAACCTTCGATCCCTGCGTTTGTTTCTGGACCTTTGGAGCTGCAGGTGGGTGAAAGTGTGGGAACAGATGATTATTGTGAACACAGGCTTCTGCCCCAAATAAAGTACCACCGCAGCAGTCAATGAGTGTCGCCCCAACGGTGTAGGGGTTTCTGTCTGAGCCAGCGGGGAGTCTACTTATAAAGAGAAAACCAATTAAACACACGGGCTGAACCAATTCACCGTAGCTTTGTTGAAATGAAGTAGGAGGAGAGAGACAGAAGAACCACAGTTACCCACCGCCACATCATCTGGTCTCTACAGTGAGAAAAAGAGACTACATTCACAGCAAAACAAATACAGAGCGAGGAAGAAGAGTGGGAGCAGAAGTGTTCAGTCAGCTGGGGGGAGAGAACTATGAAGAGGAAAAGACAAAGACCGGAAAACATGGATGGAGTTGGGATGTATATGCGATATCTTCTTCCGAATCGAGCTCTGCGTCTCTGTGAGGATAAGTGACAATTTACAAGTTGCTCCCTTCACACACATCAAGTAAACTTTACGTTGGTGTAATGGGGTGAACCCGATAAGATCTGCTTCAGCGCTGCTGTGTAGAGTTCATACGTCTGTTTTCAAGAATTTAGGTGAAACTTCATTAACGACACAGTGGCTGAAACAGCATTATCACGCCACGGCCCAGTGGTCACCGGCTGGGCGTTTTTCTTTGTTTTTAAAAAGGGCCAAGACGGTAGATAGGACAGCTTTGGATGTTTCAACTCCCTGTGGTCATCTGTGCCGTCATCTCCATCTCACTGGTGCAACAACTGATTGACGCTTGTTTTTATCTAAATAAACAGACAAAAACGTGGCGCCTTTAAACCAAAAAAGGGATATGAACTATGTTTAAGAGCTGGACATGAATACTCGGATATATTAGTTGTTTGAAATGAACCCTTTTTTGCACTTTCAACATGCCAAATGTCAGTATAGGAAAACCAAAACTCGAGTTGCAATAAATTGTTCTTTTCTTCAGAAATTGAGCAGCTCGAACCCGACAGGCCATTGTCGGGCTGGTTCAAAGCTGTCTCACCTTCCGAGAAGTCCAAGAAACTAGAAAACAGGACGCTGGTTAGTCCCAACGCAATAAAACAAAAAAAACGAGGAGTCCCAGCGAAGCGTCTTCAGCTCGTTGGACCTGGAAAAAGACAATCAGAGGTCATCAAACCAACGTCCCCACATCCAGGAAACACCTCCCGAATCAAAGAGCTTCTGGACATCCATCAATATCATTAAAAACATGACTTATACATGTAACATAATGTTGCTGTTGAGTTTTATCAACATTATTTCTTGCACCAAAGCTGTGCTTGTAACTGCAGCAACTAAAGCACCTTTACGACGGGCCGGCGAACCTTCATGCTGGTAAAAGCTGCGGTTTTATTCTCCATCTGACTCGTATGATTCAGTCAACCCAGGTCCTGTGAGAACGCCCGAATGCACAGGCACTGGTATGCGCCAGAAACAGCGATTTTCGCACATCCTTTTGTGTATCACGTCAACAGCCTCTGCGCTCCACCCTGAGAGTCCTGCCCCACATTTCAAGCTGTGACATTGGATCTCCAGCACAAAACCTCCCGCTGTGAAAGGCATGTGAAACAGTAACAGGAGAGAAGGTCTGGACCAAATCCTGCAGAAAATCACCAGTGTTCATGTGTGAAAACAGCTTCAGTTACCAGCTGCTGGCTTTGACAAGGATGTAGCGTCTGCTCACTTCTCAGTAATCAGACTTTTGTCCCTTATCCTGCACCACAGAAGAGCAGTTTGAAAACAAGAAGGAGAAGGCTCGAGGCAGTATTTTATGTTGTCATGGAGAAAACGTCTGCACTCAGGTCTGCTTTTGACTTTATAGTACCTATTATATAAGGTAAATCAGAAAGTGTGTTTGTTTTAACTCTTTTGTGCATTTTGCAGTAGAGGAGACCTGTAATTTGAATGTTGAATAAAACTTACATATTAATCCTCAAAGTCAAGTTTTGTTGTGGTCATTTGGATTATTATTCAAAATAAAAACGGAGATGAAGAAGTGTTGAAATTATGGAAGTGTAGCAGAGACGCGTGGCTGAAACCCGTGGTTTGGTGATAGCTGAGCTGATGGCAGGAAACACCTCTAAATGTCTCAGTGGAGGACATGGAAGGACTCCCGGTGCCAGCAGGAAGCCTCGTGGAGGGTGATTAAACCATCTTCAACCCAGTGTCCTCTAGTCCAGGTCCCCGATAACCACTGCCCCACATCTGCACCAGTCTGTCAATGATCCAATCATCTGGACCCGGTGTGTTGGAGCAGGAAGCAAATAAAACCCGCAGGGCAGAGGACCACAAGGACCTGGATGAGGGATCACTTCACTCTCACCTCTCTGACAGCTCGCACTGTCTGAAATCCAGAGAAAAAGGTTGAAGAAGGAAATGATACTCAAGAGGAAAACTTGGACAAACAGAAAGGCATTTACTCCAAATACTAAAGTTTTTGTTTATATACAGCACCACCAGCACGAGTTATGTTCATGTTCTCCTAATATTGTGCAGCCCGTGTGTGAACACATCGCATGGATCCCACTCATTTTCCAAGAAAAGGGAAGAGTCCATGTTGACGCTTGTGCAAAGCATCTTGGAAAGGCAGCGAGGCTGGGAAGAATATCAAAAACTTTAAATATTGCATCCCACGCAAAGGTGATATCCAGTCACAGTAGATTTGTCCTTTGGTTCACATCTGTAGAGGACGAGCGATGTGAATGCAAAAGTGCTCATGTTAACTGGATTTATGCTTGTTTGTAAAACGTCCACCGGCGCCGGGAACCCTTCGTCTTAACCGTAGCTGGACGTGCACCTCCCCAGAGGCGTAGCCATGCAGAACGTTTCATCACAAATCCTGCTTGTGACAGAATCCTTCAGTCTTTTTCTCTCATCACTGCCCATGATTTACCTGCTGTGCAGCAGTTTGGATTGTGAAAACAGCTGCTGATGTGCGATGACGGTTGTAAAAGCAGCACAGCCCCGAGATTTTACACCAGCTGAGTTTTTAATAATGCATGTTGTTTAACTTTATATCCGCTGCATACGAGAGTAGGAATCAAAGTTAGACGAAGCTGCATGTGACAGCGCTCATCTGCCAGCAGTCCAAACTCCAGGAAAGACTGAGAAACCATATCCAGATAGCACGGAAAGTGTGGCCCAAACACGGCCCACATCTGCTGCTTTCTTTGACTCGGGATGCATATGGACGCTGACGCTCAAACTTTTTTATCGGATATGGCTCAATCTTTATTTCTTTGGGATTTCTGGCCCAAACAAAACACTTCCCTTCACTCATAGCACATATGCCATGACCAGGTTATCCTCGTCTCAAGACGTTTGGCCCACAGCCGAGACAAAAGTACCAAACGCAGCCCAGTTAGACCAAAGTGCACCAGCTGTCTAAGATTCCTCCTCTGAAGGATCTGGTAAAAATCCAGTTCTTGTGTCTGTATCTGATAGAAGATCGTCCGCTCTGCTCTAAGCACCCAGATGGCGTTCGCCACTGATGCAGTTTTTAACTCCAGCCTTCAATCCGTTAGACACACATCACCAACTGTAAAGTCTCCGCACACACAACCCCTGTTGGGTCTTTCAGCGTTCCCTGTCAGCACGGCCCAACACAGAGGCGCCGTGTTCAGGCATGACTGTCTCCTCATTAACCCTCCCATCTGGTTGCAAGTTGTGGCAGCTTTTAAAAGGAGGCATGCTTCCCGAGCACTGCCGCTCAATCACCACTTCCTCTCCTTTCTGTTCCCTCTTCTCCTTTAACCTCTCAGCTTTGTTCATCTCCAAAGGTCACATTGATAATTGAAGCTGGCTGATGTTTCGCTCAAAACCACTCACTTTCTTTCAACTCTACCATGAAACGTGGTATTCATATATTATATATATATATATATATATATTATATATATATATTATATTTGTCATTTGCAGATAGAAACTGTAGGGATAATGAAATCATAGAGTGGTTTCTAAGAGAGGTTCTGTGTCGTAAACGCTACAGATGTTAACCTCAGCGCCGGCGGGGGTCTCAGGTGAAACATACCAATGACCTAAAGGTTGATTCTTTTAGAGGCATCTAGGTGTGGTTTAGTGGTCAGAAAACAAATAGTGGTGCAGATCGAGTCTCGTTTGTCTGTTTTGGTTCGTTCTCAGTTGTGACGTAGCAGTTGAGATCGAGGTGTGTTTTATTTTACGACAGAAGATGACATTCATATCATAACACGATGCTTCGTCAACCTAACGAACATCTGAAGTGCAGCTGTTTCCTGAAAGCCATCGTAAATGCACGTTGTTGGCTTGAACGACAACTTTTTCCAGATTTGTTAGATTTGACTTTGAAAGCAGGAATTGGAAGCCCCGCCCCCTCCACCAATTTCTGCAGCAGATTTGGGGGACGATTTTTAGGGATATTTGAGCGCCTGGCACCATGTCTGCACAAAATTAGCTTCTGATTTGGCCGCTACCAAAAAGGAAACTGCTGAATCGAAGCGTATGAATCTAAAGCTAACTTCAGAGTCTTGAAGTCAGCTACGATTTCATCATTTCATGATTTCATGATTCCATGAGTTCATGATTTCATGATTCCATGATTTCATGTTTTCATGATTTCATGATTCGATTGATTTTGTGATTTCATGATTTCATGATTCCATTATTTCATGATTCCTTGATTTCATCATTTCATGATTCCATGATTTCATGGTTTCACGATTCCATGATTTCATGATTCCACGATTCAACGATTTTATGATTTCATGATTCCATGATTTTATGATTCCATGATTCCTTGATTTCGTGATTTCATGATTCCATTATTTCATGATTTCATGATTCCATGATTTCATGATTACATGATTTCATCATTTCATCCTTTCGGACTGTTGAAGCCTAAAAAAGGGTAAATATTAACAGCATGTCTCATTCTGTCAAAACGTACCTGCATCAGGTTTGAGTTTATTCAGAGGGACTAAAGGAAATTTGTAGCCGATGCTGAGAGCTGGAATGCATGATGTACGATAAATTTACCACGACTCCCAGGCCATTATTCTTGGCACTGAAATGACCTTTTTACTCAAAAGTTTCATTACTTAGCTTGTTGTTCTGGAAAACAAGAGATCCATTTTGGTCTTGCAAACATCAATGAAATGTACGAAATTTACATAGCCGAAGAGCATTTCCTCCAGTTTTACTCTTATCAATAAAAGCCAGCCGAGAAGCGGAAGCTCCTCCCGGCATTCCCTGGCAATCCAAGTTGATGCTTACTTTCATGTTTTAAATAATGCCTGCCCTCCTCCTCCTCGTCGTCCTCCTCCTTCTCCTCCTCCTCCTCATCTTCTTCCCTCTGCCATGCCTCTGCTGGGTAACTGCAAATATATCGTGTGCTTTTTGATATTTTCTGCTTGTCTGAGCTGCTTTCAGCGCTTTCTAAAAATAGGACAAATCTCTGCAGTCTTTAGTACAAGGTAGTGGCAGGACGGAACAAGTCAGCTGTGTGACAGCAGGGCTGAGACCCAACCACATTCACTTTAGTGCAAAATACTTCACCCTAATGTATCGTGTTGTTTTGCATCTCTCTGACACACATCAGTGTGTGAAGAACATCCATGAAAGAATATCCTCAAATGGGTTAAATCCGATCTGCTGTCAAGCTTTAAACTTTGTAGTTGTTGGAGTGAGTTCATTTCTAAGATCATCTTGTGAGTGGATGTTTTGTTTTAAATTATAATGTTATGTCCCTAAACGGCCAGTTCATGGTGTCCTTGTCCCGGGTGACAGACTTTGTCATCTCCACCTGTCTGAAAAGGTCTGCCAGCTCCTTCAAGGTCTGGATCTGTTGGCTCTAGTTTCCAAAACCTTGACGTCTCTGGAAAGCTCTTTGCCTATGTTCAGGAGCTGAGTCGCTTTCTTCCATCTCAGAACCACTGCAAAGTTAAGACGCATTGTTTCTAAGGCAGAAATTGAATTGATTATTCATGCTTTCATTTTTTTTTACGTCTGGACTGCTGTAATCCTTTTTTGCTTGTCTGAACAAAACATCCCTGAATGGGCTGCAGCCGTACGCCTTTTATCCTTCTCCAGTGAAGAAACACCACATTACTCCCCACTGGCTTCCAGTCAGTTTTAACTTGAATTTGTACCACGGACTGCTGGTGGTGCCTCGCTCTTATTTTAAAACGTGTCCTGATGAATCTGTCTGTCACGGTTTTATAGTTTTAAAGGAGGCTTTTAAAGACATATTTTCTCAGGCTTTTAGGTGATGTTTGATGTCTGTTTGGCTGCTCTGATCCCTTTTGTTTGTTGTTCATAATTTTAATTGCTTTTATGCATCATTATTCTTTTATTGTTTATCCCTCTGTGAACGCTGTTTGCCAAAGTTGCTTATAAATAAATGTTAGTTATGTTCTTGGATATTTACATTTCCATCATATGGAGTATATAAGAATGGGCGAAGCTTTCAGTCATGTGACCCATTGGTTTCTGAAGAGCAGCTTTGAAGCCCGTTCTCCTTCATACACGCCCGCCGTCAGACGTTTACAGCGGGATAAACCGTCGACTTGACAGTAAAGTCAAAAATGAACATCGCGTTTACCTGAGGCTGGGTTATGACAAACGACTGGGTGCTTCACTAAGCGCGGTAGCGTGACGGTTACGGATGAGGAAATGATGACAGCGAGCCATTGGCTGAGCCGACTGTCAATCAATCATATTACAAATACATTTATTGCTTAATTCAAACTCTCCTGACGTGGTAAAAAAAAAAGAGTTGTCATGTGAATTTAAACGACTGAGACCAAAAAGGCTGTAAAGATGTTTATTTCTGTTCCAAAGTTTTAAGACATTTTAACATGGAGGTCGATGGAGACTGACTCGCTTTTGGAGCCTCTGAGACTGGAACCCTGGAAGCCTGGAAGCCTGGAAGCCTGGAAGCCTGGAAGCCTGGAAGCCTGGAAGCCTGGAAGCCTGGAAGCTTGGAAGCCTGGAAGCCTGGAAGCCTGGAAGCCTGGAAGCCTGGAAGCCTGGAAGCCTGGAACCCTGTAAGCCTGTAAGCCTGTAAGCCTGGAACCCTGGAACCCTGGAAGCCTGGAAGCCTGGAAGCCTGGAAGCCTGGAAGCCTGGAACCCTGTAAGCCTGGAAGCCTGGGAGCCTGGAACCCTGGAACCCTGGAACCCTGGAACCCTGGAACCCTGGAAGCCTGGAAGCCTGGAAGCCTGGAAGCCTGGGAGCCTGGAAGCCTGGAAGCTTGGAACCCTGTAAGCCTGTAAGCCTGGAAGCCTGGAGCCTGGAAGCCTGGAAGCCTGGAGCCTGGAGCCTGGAAACCTGGAGCCTGGAAGCATGGAAGCCTGGAAGCCTGGAGCCTGGAGCCTGGAAACCTGGAGTCTGGACGCCTGGAGCCTGGAAGCCTGGAAGCCTGGAAGCCTGGAAGTCTGTAAGCCTGGAAGCCTGGAGCCTGGAAACCTGGAACCTGGACGCCTGGAGCCTGGAAGCCTGTAAGCCTGGAGCCTGGAAGCCTGGAAGCCTGGAGCCTGGAAACCTGGAAACCTGGAGCCTGGAAACCTGGAGCCTGGAAGCCTGGAGCCTGGAAGTTAGATGGTTGGTGCTTGGTTTCCCCTGGTAAGTTCTCACTCTGAGGAAAGAAATAAGAATATTTGTCAACTTCTACAACACTAAAAAAATAGCTGCGAAGGGGATATTGTTGACTTAAATAGACTTTGTATGTAATATTCCTCTTTTTGTTTGGTCAACATTTGTGGTTTTTAAATGTGTCCGTGGCCCATAATGCCTTCTAGAAGCCAAAGGCATGTTGCCAATTCAAATATTCCTCGTTTCAGATTGAAAAATGATCAGAGAAGAAAAGGTTGTAGAATCTCTGGATGCGGAGCAGTTCATCGGCTGGTGAGACTGTGCTCATTAATTTCCTGGCGTCCTGACTGAGACATCAAAACTGAAATGTTATCAGAAGCACCTGGTGTGCAGTAAATGCCATGATCATCTTAAACAATAACCACACAGATATGTTTCTGTGATGTAAAATGATGATGAAGGTGAAATATTGAGCTAATTTGATGACAGACTGTTGCAGTTATTGAGTCGTCATAAATGTGGTGGGTGGAAAGACGGAGCGGAGGTGGAAGAACGTCTAATTAATTACGATCAAACTGCTCTACTGTCTAGTCACCATCTTAAAGGACTTAACGCGACTTAATACCGCCGTGAATGGAGGAATAATGTGTGACGTAATTGGAAGAGAGAGGATGGCTGAACTATGTCAGGAGGCGGGGCATGAAGCTGCAGCATTGGAGGGAAGCAACGATTGTGTTATGGCCATGGAGATTTCACTCCACTCTGTCCTGCCCTCAGCCTTTTCGTCATTTTCTCTCTCGTTTTCCAGAATCACAGATCCTATTTTATTCCCTGTACACAGACTGTGACTGCATGCTAAGAATCTTCCCGTATTTATTCTTATCTTTGGATTTGTTTTGCGCGTTGTTCTGAAGACAGCGCTCTGGGGAAGGCCCTGGATTTGTGCGAGCGTCTGCATGTGTGTGTTCCCAGTAACTGCCTTTTGCTTCTCTGAGGATGAGCGAATGTGACAGCGTCGGCCTAAAACGAACTGCTGTCCTCAGACCAGGAATCTCCCAGCTCTGCTGGCGTGTATGCATGTCGGGGTGTCTGCGTGGGTGGATACGCCGTCTCAGAAATCAGTGTTTCTCCAACCTTTCCAGCGACGTCTCGCTGTGTGTGCTCATGTGCACTTTCATAAGCAAAAATGCTTCTTCTGTGAGATAATATTCCACTGTGGGATCCTGGTCGGGGCCTGTGGCGCAGCTCCGAGGCGGGCCTCAGGGCTGACAGCAGACCAGCAGCCACCTGAATGAGCTGAGCAGAAGGAGGCGTCGTGGTGCAGCTCTTCCCTCAGGTCCAGGCTGCGCGTTCTGACAGTCCAGTGAGTCGGAAACCATTACCAACGTGGTAACAGAGACTGGCTGTCCAGATGAAAGAGCCTTGATGGCTCTTTACATTCATCTTCAGCAAGCATCTTCACCAACTTTATCTACATCTATAAGTGTGAAAACCAAGTCCAGCCTTCAGTCGCTGCTAGAAGTACTACTCATTACTATACATGATGCACATGAACATGCTCAAGCAGATCATACATGCACGAAACTACATATGAGCACATGGTGTCCGTCGTGTCCTGCTTTTCCTCTTCGTTCTCACTGTCAGCATGTATGTCGACATTTCTGCATGTATGGACGTGTGACGTAAAGGTCGCTGCATTCATGAGCGGTGTGGAGACTTCCTGTTTTCTCTCTGCGTGTTGCTGACTTCAGCAGTCACGCGTGATGCTTCCCTGCCTGATGCCATCATGGTCGGTCACTGGTACAGTGATGAAGATGTAAGCAAACATGGGTTCATAACACTGCAACTGTTTGTACATTGTAATTCCAGCATTGTAGCTGGAACAATCGCCCCATCGGCTATAACTTTAAATCTGTAAACAATCCTGGTAGTTAGCGGTAACGAAAGGGGGAGGGACTTGTTGATGAACATGAAAGTGTGGTCAGAGTGGAGACTCGCCGTCTATACCCATTCAGTTTGTAAAAAATCTCTTTAGTGACATTGGTCTGATACATCGCAGCCGTCTCTACTGGCAGAGAACATATCGCACCAATTGCAACGGGGCGGGAACGTTCTTCACGCAGTTATTCATACAGAAGCGCCCAAGAACCAGTATTCAAAGCACCTGAGTTGGCTGTGAAATTGCCAATAACACCTTGGACCAACAATCTCTATCAACAATCCTTGTTGATACTAGACTGGTTGTCTCAAGTCTGACCTATGCTTCTGCGTGGTAGCAACGTACGAAGGTCCGCACAGCCCCAACGCCGTCTCTGGCGTTTATGCTTCTGTGATATCGGTGTGTTGCTCTGTAACTACGCTACCCGCTGTTAAGCAGAAGTCTAGGTTCTTTTCTGCAGCACCGTAGCTCACAGTGCCACAACCCCACACCATAATCCCCCCTCCACCAAACTTTACACTTGACATAATGCAGTCGGACAAGTACCGTTGTCCTGGCAACCACCAAACACACACTCGTCCTTCAGATTGCCAGATGGAGAAGCGCCCTTCGTCACTCCAGAGAAGGCGTCTCCACTTCTCTGCAGTCCAGTGGCGGCGTGTTTTACACCACTGCATCCAACACTTTGCATTGCACTTGGTGATGTCTGTCTTGGATGCAGCTGCTCGATCATGGAAACCCATTTCTGAAGCTCTCTGCACAGTGTTCCTGAGCTGATCTGAAGGCCACATGAAGTTTGGGGGTCTGTAGTGATGGACTCTGCAGAAAGTTGGCGACCTCTTCACACTATTCACCTCAGCATCCGCTGACCCGCTCCGTCAGTTTACGTGGCCGACCACTTCGCATCCACAGGCAGTTTCTTTTCTGGACCGTGGAACCGCCTCCTAGAAATCAACATTGACACCAGAGCAAAAAGACTCATTTTTGTACTAGAGGTAAAGAATTATGGTTATTTAACACTTTTGGTTCTTCTATCTGTCCAGGCTGTTTGGTAATGTTTTGTTTTGTCAAATGTGAAGTGAGTATTTATGTACTGTTTACTTTTATTTCATACATCATGATGTTTTCTTAGTTCCATTTTGCATCAAACACAGTTTTTGAAGAGCATATCAGTTCATTTAGGTTTTATCTACATTTGACAGAGTTTCCTTACTTCTTCTGGTATCCGAGTTGATTTCCAGTCTGCCACTTTGGAGACGTTGACATTTGTGCAAAGATTTGATGTCAGTGTTCCAGTTGATTCAGATTTAGCGTGCAGTCTTTGTCAGATTTAACAAGTAAGCAAGTTAAACGTTTCTAACTGGCAGGAAGCAGACTATGTGGTGTTGGTTAAACTTATTTAACATTTGCAGAGGATTTAATTTTTAGACAAACATTTACAGATTCTGTAGTTTTGGTGCTGTTTAAAAATGTGATATATAATATTTGTGAAACCTCACATTTCTCTGAAGCCCACATGTGCAGCATCTGTTGTGTGACAATGTTGATGTCTTTATTGGACAAACCACACGACTGCATCAGCCAAATTACCTGCAGAGAAATGTCTGGCAGCTGCTGTAAATCTGTCCGTGCAGATATAAAGCGGCAGCAGCGGTGATCGTCGAGGGAGCCGTACTGCAGCTGATTGGTTTCCTCATTGACAAGCTCACGCGCCGGTATTTATGCACGTATCACCGAGCGCATATGTGTGCAATGAACTGTGTGGCTTCAGCTTTAAGTGAGAGTTGGGGCCCGTTGGGCTGATAAAGCAGCACATTTAAAGTCACAGGAAGATTTGGGCTTTATTTATGGAAGGAGGAGAAGGTAGGAAGGATGAGACAGCTGAATAAAAGAAACGCCTGACTATTCCTCTGTTGTGCACCATGAACTCTGGACTGGGCAAGGTCAACGTGAAAGGAAGAGTCCGTGAAAATAATTAAATCAAGATCAAAAAGCAAGTTTCTAGGGTACTAGGGAATACTATTTTATGGGCTCTGGAGGTTTAGCTGGTTTCGACATATATCTGAAGATCGTGTTACTGGAGGGGGGATGGGGGGCTGTCTGCGTTGTACAACAGCAGAATTAACTAATACACCACTAAACATGAGACCCAATGCACCCGCGTGGTCACGCGCTGCTGATACCAACCAAGAAATGTGCAGCAGAAGTGGACACGATAGAAAACAACTAGTAGGGTAAAAAAAAAAAATACACCTCCTCCGAATGTCATTGGAAGTAGTTTATTTGCCAATGATTGTGAGTGATGCCACACAGCGGCCAGCGGTTAAAAAAGCCAGACGCATCACTGCAGGTGAGGTTCTGAGTTTGTGTCTTAACAAAGCGATGAATTGTGTTGTCGTCACTTTGTGGGACAAATAAAAAAGTTTGGATAGCCAAAGTGAAAACTGGATGTCCGCCTGACAAACAGATGGATATCCGCGTATTCCGGTCCAACCCAGCTCTACTGCTCACTCCACACTTAAACGTGGGCCTGGCACGCTTTTCTGTGTTTCTGGATATCTCTGTGGTGTTGCAATGATGAGTCCTTATTTTAGAAGTTATTGTAGGCTCAAAATAAAGAGATGTACTAGGTTCTTCTTTGCAAAATCAACAGAACATCCAAGTCTCTCGACCTGTGAGACGTTATTCCAACCATGTCAGAAGGTGTGGACGTCCTTGATTTGACCGTAGACCAAAGAAGCTGTGACCTGAGCGGCAGAGGTCTGAGGACAGGAAAACAACCAACAGAGAAATCAGAGAAAAGGGGAAAGATTGATTTAAACAATAATAACGCAAAGGAAACAGCCCAGTGCATCGTGGGAGGTCTCCCAGCAGTCTAGGCCAATAGCAGCATAAGTATCAGGATGGTTAAGGACCCCCGAGGAAGCCCTAACTGTTAGGTTTATGTAAAAAGAGGAACATAAAGGTATAGATGATGCTTCCTGGAAGCTGGTTCCACCAGAGAAGAACCAGATAACTGAACGTTCCGCCTCCCAGACTCCTTTTAGAACCAGAAACCTGCAGTCTGAGAGTGAAGTTCTCTGATGGGATAATGTGGACCAAAACATTCCTGGAGGTTAGAAGAGTCTTTGGGCCGTAAGAGGTCCTAGATTAACAAGACGCAGGTGAAGCGAAGGTTTCTGCTGCTTATCATCAGAACTGTATTCACAGTTAAAATATGACGCTTAGATTTTCATTTAGTTTTTAGACATAAGATTTTCTTCTTCCTACTTTTATGATATTACAAAGGTGGAAGAAGGCAGTTGTAGAAAATAGTTTTAATGCGTGATTTAAAGGACGAACTCCCGGACTCGTCTCAGTAGCAGAAGATGCAGAGGTGATGCCATCCAGAGGCGTTAAATAAGGGCGCCGTCTCGTTCTGAAGCGCTCCGGTCCAAAAACCACCTGAGTCTGATGAGAAAGGCATTTTATGAGCGCAGCGAGTTTACTGAACTCCTTTCTCTGTCTCATCCCACATTTTACTTTACAGCTTTTCGTTTTCAAGTGCAGTAAAAAATAAAAAAAGAACTTATTTGGGAGGTGGGGCAGTTTGATGGGCCGTTATCCAGCATCTTCCCGCTCCTCTCACCCCCTCCTGGGTCGCTCATGTTTTATGGATGTTAAGTGAGAAAGGATTTACGAGGAGTTTAGTACACTTATCCCTCGGTGCTTGTACTTAAAATATTCACACGTGGGAGTGATTTGTGCCTTTTGGCGATCCAGCTGAGGATTTCCTCTACATTATTAATGCTTGCATTTTTTGTTGTCGTTGTTGTGTTAGTTAGTTTGTTTGTTTGAATTTGAGATTTAATGTCTGTTTTATCCCTGTATTGTCATAAAAGCAGCTGGCGCACGCCACGGAGGGTCATTCAGCTGCTGCCGTGCCGCTGACTTACGACCCGCCTGCACTTTTATTTTATCCATTTATTATCTACTTTTTCCTTCCGTTACAACGTTGGAAACAGGAGCTCGCTGGTAGCAGTTTGAATTCAGTTAAATTAAGCTGCAGCCCGGATTTGGGTCGTGATTTTATGTGTGCTACCCACAGACACCAGTATCTCGGTCCGTCTTTAGCCTCTGATCTCTTGGATATGATGCACTTTTCTTGACAGGCTTCATCCATTTCAGGCTCTTTGTGTGGATTTCATTCAAATCACCAGCATTTTTTCTCTCAATCGATGGTTTAGGGAGAACCGACCAAAGCTCTCTGTGATGCCTCCATATGCTACTAAAGAGTGGCTCCTTATTTAAGATGCTGCAGCTGAAATAACATTTGCAACAAGGACCACTCGTAGACAGCAGACACGTTTGGGCCTAATCTGGGCCACTTCTGGCACTTATGGTTTAGTTATGGTACTGGTAAGCACTCTGTGGGATGAATATGTCCAGAGTTTGTGACCTGGGCCAAATTTGGGTTTTGGGGTGCGTAATATGAGCCAATCGAGGCTCATATGCCAAAAACAAAAAAAGAAGGAGAAGAATTGAAACATATATGGTGGATATGTGGTTGAGTTTAGGCAACCACCTTGTCCTAAGTCACCTTGACTTAATGCCAGCATCACAGCCAAAATATGGGCCAATGAAAACTCCAAACATGGGCCAAGTTTTTGTCAGGAGCTGCCACATCCGCCACACTGGCCACTCCTGGAGCGTTCCAGGTGGTATGTTACTACAATCAGCATCACAAGACGGCATAATATCTTTAAAAACAGAGCGTTTTATACTTTAATAGCTCTTAGTTCACAGTTCAGATGTCAAATTCACTGAAAGTCCTAAGCACTAGGTTGCTGGGTTCATGACAGCTGCCTGTTGACACCACAGGCTGCAATGTAGCTGTCACTCAAAACACAACACACCCCTAATTATGCATGCATTTATGGCTGGACATACAAAATATATGTCCTGCAGAGTACTTATAGATGTGAAATCTGGATATGGAAAACAAAATTGTTTTCTAGAACCAGGCTGTAAATATGTTCATTTTTCAATTTTAAGGACACTGACTCACTTTTGTAGCCAGCCTCTAGTGGTCACATGATGAACTGCAACTTTAACTTTTGCACTTTCCTCTGCTACAAAAACTGGATGTTGCCCCTCTACTTATTACATATTTATAGCTTGTTCAGCCCTTCTACTTAGCACTGTCTTTCTTGAACCTGGGGCATGAAAGGAGACAAAATCAAGCAGGCGGTATATGCCACTGCAGCGTGCATGTGCATGTTCATGTGTGTGTGTGTAATAGACGTGCATGTGTGTGATGACACATACGTCGCTGGCATTCATACAGCAAGTGGAAAGGAGTCTGCTGGAAGTCTCTTCTCTCTCTCCCTACTCTGTCCATGCTTGTGAGTGCTGGCAAAGGAAAAGTCATGTGCACGAATGCATACGTGCATGCAGCACACACTCGAGTGCGTACAAGTCCAGGGCACAATCGCCTCATTCAGTCTGACACGCACATGCACACTGGCTGTGCTGTAAGGTGCCAGCCTTAACCAAATGACTGCAGAAAGCAGGGATGCAGAGGTGGTGTGTGTGTGTGTGTGTGTGTGTGTGTGTGTGTGTGTGTGTGTGTGTGTGTGCGTGCGTGCGTGCGTGCGTGCGTGTGTGTGTGTGTGTGCGTGCGTGCGTGCGTGCGTGCGTGTGTGTGCGTGCGTGCGTGCGTGTGTGTGTGTGTGTGTGTGTGTGTGTGTGTGCGTGCGTGCGTGCGTGTGTGTGTGTGCGTGTGTGTGTGTGTGTGTGCGTGTGTGTGTGTGTGCGTGCGTGCGTGTGTGTGTGCGTGTGTGTGTGTTGGTGTGTGTGCGTGTGTGTGTGTGTGTATGTGTGTGCGTGTGTGTGTGTGTGTTATACATAGTTGCGTGATTATAGATTTACTCGCCGATCACTGTTGTTTTCAACGCAGCAGAGTTGATCCACAGGGACTAAAAGTTGTTGTAGAAATTTAATCAGAAAACAAGATCTAATTTTGCAGCAGGATCATGGTTTATTATTTTCTGCTTTCACCTTTATGAATGAATCTCTGACCTTTTGTGCAGGACCTGTTGCCCGGGTTACCACCCGGGCCGGTCTGACAGACAGACTTCTTAACAGCATCTCAGTCACCGTCTGTTTGTGGATTTCACCGCATAGCCGCCGGTAACGCAGTGACAAACTGCTCCTTTCATGTCACGTGGAACCAGCAGGCTTTTAAATGACACATCTGGTCGATTGTTGAGAAAGTGCATAGGTAATGCTTAATCTCAGTTAAGTTTATTCATCCTGTTTCTGTCTCACCTCTTTCTAGCTTTATTGTTAACTAGAAACAGACACACAGCAGAAATAATCAATATCAAAATGATCTACCTGATTACATCTGGAAGACGTTATTAAGTTATTCAATAGTGAGAAACAATCTTGATCAGAAGTTACTACCTACTGCTGTAATATCATTGTTTTTTGTGTAAAAAAAATGGCAAAGATCTGATTTTAGTGAATTATAGCAATTAGAAAAATACAACCTCTGGCAACATCATTTATTTTTCATCCTGCTGCTGTTGCTAAAATAAAAATGAAGCCAAAAGAGAGAAAGAAAAGAAGTCATTTGGTTGACACTAAGTACCCTAAGTACACTTAAGTACACTTACGTACTAAGTACTGCTTCAACAGGATTTAAGAGGGTATATTTCAGTCAGGTGCAGGTAATAATCGGCTTTTGATCAACTGGTCGTAAGCAGGTGTAAAGATGTTTTGTAAGTTTGTTGGTCTGAAGCATCCAGGTGTGCATAAACACAGGGCCAATAAGGAAAGACATGCGCAATAGTCCTAGAGGAGCAATTGTTGCCGTGCATCAAATTTGCAGCAATAAAACAATTTGGAGTTTAAAATGTTATAGTGAGAAAGATTATTCAGAAGTGTAAAACATTCACAGTCTTCCTAGGAGTGGTCATCCCAGCACATTTATCCTCAGTCAGACTGTGTGATGCTCAGAGAAGCTCAGGAAAAGTCAAGCGCTACATCTCAGTGTGGTTGTTAAAGTTGGTGTCAGCACAAGTAGAAGACTGAACATGTGTGGTTTGCGTGGAGGGGTTTCCAGGAGAAAAGCTCTTCTGTCGACAGAGAACATGGAAGCAGGACCAAGATTCACAAAAGTGCATCTGAACAAACCAGAAGACTTCTGGAACAATGAGAACAAAGTGAGTTGTTTGGCATCAATGAGCACTGGCATGTTTGGTGAAAACCAAAACCAACCTTTCAGCAGAAACATCTCATACCCACTGTCACAGAAAGGACCTGAGCACCTTTGAGTCAATACCTTGACCATGAAGTCACGTGTATAGCAGAGTTTTCTAGGAGAAAATGGAGGCCATCTGTCTGACAACTAAAGCTTCATCAAAACTGAGTCATGTGACAGGACACAGATCCCAAACAGAATACAGGTTTCTGAGTGACTTTCAAAGTCCAGGTCTCAAGCTGACTGAAATGTGGATAATAAACGTCCGAAGGCGTCGGTGAGCTGCGGCAGCGTGGTAAAACTCCATCCAACCACGTGACATGGTTGGATGGAGAGGACACGACTTCCTCAGGTTATGGGGGTACTTAGTATTGCCATGATGATTTATGTTTTTCTTTTTGCTTTCATTTTTGATGAACAAATAATGGCATAGTAAAAAAAAAAAAAGCTTATTGTTATTGACAATGTATTTTCCTAATATGTCGACCCACTGGAGTTATTTTAATGTCTTAAAACTGGCAGTTCGGAGTTTAGCCTGACTCCTGTCAGGAGGTCTGGAAGTCGTTTCGTCATCACTTCATGGTTTATGTGTGTGAGCTCTCGCTGGTTCGCGAGTATCTGTGTAGTACAACTGAGTCTGAATTATTTCAACTGCATTTTTCCTCTCTCAGTGTGCTGTAAACGTGTAAATAAATGGGATTCATGTCTGAAAGCAGTACACGTTCCAAGGATTTGAAATATGTGTCTGCTACGAGGTGGATGATGCAGATGGTTTTAGTCTCCCTGCTGATCTTTATGTCTTTATTTGTTTTATAGGATAAAACCTGCAGAATCTATGTATCTAGTATCACTGTAAAGGGTTATACTTTAATTTATTACAAAGACTGTGTGATTTTCTTTTTCCTTCTTTTTCATTCCTGAAAGGTGGATTTTAAACTGTAATTTGTTTTATTTTTGATTTCCACCAACAGCAAACACAAAGTTCGCAGTAATGGCTTTGATATTTACGGGCTGTAACGACTGAATTTATTTTGGTTTAAAAGAAGCAGTAACAGAGCTCCTGCAGAGACTCGCATAACTCCAATAAAGCAAGCTGCTCCCGTGTTGCTGTTGTGAGATAATTAAAACCTTGAAACTAATGAAACTGGGTGAAGTCTCTACATGTCCATCAGCTGTCGTATTAATTTACAAGAGGAGGATTTCTATCAGGTCTGATCTCATTCAAAATGGCTTCCTGCCAAGCGTGAGCGCCGTGTCCAGGCGGTGAAATCCTGATGCTTGCTTTTCATCTGGACTGCTCGGACAAGGCCCGTATTGATTTTTACCTTGTTGAAACTATTACCAACACAAAGGAGCTTCATTCTCTCCTTTCTGTCCTTCCTCATTAAAAGACCTTTTCTCTTTTTTGTGAGTCAATGAAGATGTTCAACAACAAACACATTTAATTACTGATAATACCTGAAAAAGAAAGAGAAATAAGCCCTACAAATACAGTCTGTTTGTGTATATATATATATATATATATATATATATATATATATATATATATATATATATATATATATATATATATATATATATATATATATAATATATATATATATATATATATATATATATATATATATATATATATATAATAATAATAATATTTTCTCTACTAACACAGTGAACTAGTTAGTAATGTATATTGAGATTAAAATTAAAAAAAAACGCTTTTTTTTATAACTTGATCATTACAATTAGCTATGGCCTCGTTTCAATCTCCTACCTGATTGGATTCAGACAAAGTAATTCACTGGGAGTTTATAATCACATTAAAGAGAAGTCAGATGTAACCACATAAATATCCAGTTAAAGAGACAACCACTAACTCGAAGCAAACTCCTTCACTTAACATGCTTTTCCAAGTAATGTGTGGTTTTGGTTTCACGTGGCGCTTTTATACGGGGCGTTTATAGTAGAGGTTTATAGTAGTTGGTACAAGTTATCCGATGTTTGTGATAATTACACCACCAAACACTAGATGGCGACGTGTGTTCGTTTCTGCGGTGCCGAGCTGCTTTTATGAAGCTCAAATGTCAGGATTCAGCAAATAAGGCAGGAGATGACAAAGACGAAGTAGCAGTGGGAATATGTACAAGGACATACCGAGTGGTCCGATGGCGTTTGGTTCAGTCTGGATCGGTCCAGCGTGTCATTTTTGGAAGTCATGCTTTGATTGGCGGCGGGGACAGCCTCATTTTAGAGCTTATCCCTGTCTTGACTTCTGACCTGAGAAATCTTTAAGATGATATAGCTTGTTGTGCTGTCAGCTGTACTGAGACCACTGTAATGGGTTTTGGGTCGATCCAGAAAGGTTTGGGCCGCCTCTTCTGGGACCCGCCACTGCTCACAGGGCCACTTGTGGGGCTAGACCAGCTGCAGTCCCCTGCGAGTCGGGTCAGCCTACCAGCATGGCGAGTCGGGTCAGCCTACCAGCATGGCGAGTCGGGTCAGCCTACCTGCATGGGCCCCGCGAGTTGCCGCCTTAGTGACTTCAGGTCACAGCGAACCTCTGGCAGCACTTCCATTGCTGTTCCTCGTTTGCAACACGGTCTCCTATCTGAGGAAAGAGATGCTCCGAAAGTGCTCCTCAGAAACTCATGGGTGATGTAACCGATGTTTCCTGGACGGTCGACGGGAACGGAAGAGAAACCGAACCTGTGAGCTACAGGGACCAGAGAGGGTGGTCAGCAGTGACTCTGCAACACCATTTCCAGTTAGATTTAGATAACAGTTACCTTCAAAACCTTCCCACTTTTGCTCTCTAATTTCCTGATCAAAGCTGTAAACAGGTTCAGTGACATCATTGTTTTATAAAAACCCTCTACAAACCGAGTTTGACAGCAGCATCACACCTAAATACATGACGAAGAGGAAATACACCCAAAGTTGTAAATCATGTGCAGAAATGTAAAGCATTTGTTGAGTTTCGGTGCATGGAGCCGCTGAACACTTTGTGCTTTTGCTCTAAAACTGGTGGTTAATAATGGAGGTTTGTTCTGTGAAGCTGAGATCGATATATCGACGAGGCAGCGGTCTGCAGCAGTCGTCATCAAGCCTCCCTGTGATATTGTTGGCGTCTGACACCTGGGGGAAAACTGTGTCAGTGGCAGTAAAGCACTTCCAAATGTTCGCTGATTTACGCTGATGACGAAGCAGTTTGGTCGTCCCAAAGTCCTGCTGGGGATGAGGACCGACCGGGGAGCTCGTGGCGACAGAGCGGAGCAGAGCCCCCCTCTGGTCGGAGCCTTCACGTCGCTCAGACAGAAGATGGACTTCAGCAAAATCCCCTCGTTCTCAGCCAGAAGAGATGATACAAGTGTCATGTAAAATGGCTTGTGTCGCTCTGTTAGTGTGTCACACGCTGAGCGTCTGGCCCATTGATCGGAGCGCTGGATGTGTGCGCGCGCTCTGACCCGTTTGTGCAGTGGAGTGTGAGGCCAGCGGATGCTGTTTCAGGGTCACTGCTGGTGTGGGACTAAATGGACCAGTCCAGGAGGCCAGGCTGTCACTAGCGGCCGCCCACTCACTGTCAGCTCGTCACTACTAGGTCATCGGGAGCTCTCTGTGGTACACTTGACTCTGATGGATTGCTACTATCGACCTCTGCTGTCTCTGTGGGCTGCAGTAAACACTTTCAGTGGGTCTCAGAAACACGTGGGAAAAGCCACATCTGAGCCGCCAACGCTTTTACAATTTGTCAGTGCAAAAAAGAAAAAAAAGGACTGTTGCAAAGTCTCCTTTTCGGAGATGGACTCTTTTGGAGTCTAACGCTTAGTCTTTATCTACTCATTGTCTATGTACAGTTAGTATTTGCTTTATTTCTTTTTCTGTTTTTTAAATGGCGCTCATCTTTGTGTGAAATCTAGTTGTTCAACTGCTTGCAGGCCTGCTGTGACTGGCTTCTCTAGCAACAAATCATCGTAGGGCTGCTCTTTAAAACAAAATTATAACTATTATTTTGACCAACTCCTTTGAAGGATCTTTGAAGGATTTATTAAACTGAACATAAAAATCCTCCATAAACATAAACTGACTAAATTACATTTTGGCATTAATAGAAATTCTTCAGGACAACAGAGTTAATGCTGGTAGAGCCGCTCAAATAATCCCTGAAATGTTTAGTTTTCAGTGATTTTTGGCCAGAAACTTGGCTCAGCTTTTACCTGGGAGTCACTCAGCTGTGTGGCGGCCAAAACTGAACTCATGATTAAAGTTTGATCAATTGCATAATCTTACGGAAGTTAATTCGTTATAAAATCTTTGCCAAAGATGGGGGTCCACTGTGACAGCCCCTATAAAATAAAAAATAAAAAAAGAAAAGCAGTAAGATACGTTATTTCCTTTCCGTTTCAGCATTCGTAGTTTTCTGGGTTTGTTTGTTTTAACTTGTCTTTGGTATTTCAGGGACTTTTGTTTTGTGTTTTAATTAAATCTTATTTTTCTTCATCTGCTTCCCTCTATATTCCCGCATTTAGGTATAAAGAAGGAATATTTTATAACAAGTGTACCAGCAGTGAGTCCTGACCTGAATTATATTAAAAACTTTGGAGAGGGTTGAATCTGCAGAAAAGAGGAATCCTCCAAATACAAGATGACTCAAACACCGTCGGCCCAGAAAGCATCAACATGACTACATGAAACATTCAGAAACTTATTGTTGCCAAATGTTGTGCCACCATTGATTAGAAGCTCAGAAGGGTGAAGTGTATAATTCACATTTAGACATTTATCACTGACCAAAACATCACACATCATCTGCCTGAGGAACCTTGCGTTTTCTACATCGTCAGTAGATAATTTTAGTTTTCACATGCTCTTCACATATCAGCGACATTTATCCCTCTTTCAGTTTGTGAGTGTGTTGGTAAATGCCTGTATTTGCATGTGCTGCCGACACAGGAGCATTAATTTGGAATCTTCTGATGGATTTAGGTCCAGCTTTCAAAGCCCTGGTGGCGCTGTTCGGACCCGACTTCACCAGAGAGGCTGAGGTTGGTGACACTGATCCAAAACAAGCTTTAAAGCCTTGAAACCAAACCAGTGAGCTGAGAAATACTACAAAGGCTCGTGAAACATAACATCTGGGATTTACAACTGCCCAAAAGTAATTTTGTCAAATGCTGATATGAAAACATGACAAAGTTTATCTGTAAATAACAAGATAAAACCCCAAACAGCTGCTCACTGAACACATGTGGTCTGAATTTTCTGGACTATGAAGCAGATGTTTTTTCCTTTTTTTTTAAACCTCCATCAAGCCTGAGCACATAAATGAAGTATTTCAAGTTTTTCAACATTAATTTCCTTAAAATGTGATCTGATAACACACGAACACTTTGAATTTCTTATCATTATTGAACCCTCATTGAACTTTCACCATGTTGGAAAAAAAAGTGAATCCACAGACTAATTACTTCAACAAATGGTAATTGAGTCAGTAGTTTGTGCACCTGGAGTCTTATTGATAATGTTTAATGAGTTTGGAGGCGTGGTATAGAGTTACGTTCAATGATTAAAGACACTCAAACATTTTTAGTTTGTTGTTTATTAGAAGTGAACTGAGCCTCAGACAAAAAGACATCTCTGAAGACATCCAACCAAGAGTAGTTGATCTGCATAAAGTCAAATCGATGTGTTTCGGCATTGATCGGTCCATAGACAAGTGGAATGTGACTGGAGACTGTTTGTTTCTTTATGGTTATACGGCTGTGGGATGAGTTCAGGACCAGTCAGGCACCTCTGTGGTGGTTCTGCCTGACACACAAGAATCAGCGAAGTGCTCAAACCTTTGACTCAGGACCGGCTGTGGTTTTGATGAATATAGTTTTTATTGCTGAAGCAATCACTTCTGATGAGGCACTCATCATTGGCCATTTGGCTTTATGCTGCACATTTGTACTGTTCAGTCTGCGCTGCCAGATCCTCCGTGGACTCGTTGGCACCTCCAAAGTGACTGGAAGTGTCACCTTCAGAAACGCTTTGTTATCCTCTCAGTTGGACGGGAGATATAGTGATTCACTTTGCGGAGTATTTCCCCATCAGAGGAGCCGCGTTTGAAAACGCTGCCAGTCGGACAGCTGCATCAGGATTTGTAGACCTTCTGTTGAAGGTTTTTGATGCTGGTTTTCAAACTTTTCTCCTAGTAGGGGTGTAAGGTAAACTTTTCTGCTACATTAAACTCTGCTGTTTTAATTAAACATGAAAAGACACAGTATTTATAATTCCTCAATGCTGTATTCCAAGACTGGCCCGAATGTCATTTTTGGGTGCTCTGGAGCTTTAGTGGATGATAATAACACATACTTGGAGCTTCAAGGTGGAGGCTTTGAACTAGCGGAGTATCTGAAGCCACGCAGCAGACGACCAGGGCAAGACTGCTGGACCAGGCATCCACATGCATCATCTCCAACGTCAAGTTGCTTGAACCCATAAAGCAGGCCGCTCGGCGCCAAGGTGCAAGTTGGAGGTGGCAGTAAGGAGATGGTGGGGTGGAGCCCATGGGTTGCTGAGAACCTGTAATTAGGTCTGTCTTGTAAGATCGTCTTATGGGTTAAGGTCTGAATATCCGGATACCAAAAGAAAATTAAAAAGTTAGGAAAAAGACAGATGTCCTCCTAAAGTATAAATATGTGTATATTCAAATGTTCGGTTCCAGCTCTACTGTATTCATACAATTAGGTGCTTTGTGGTTTCAGAATGTCTGCCAAATTAATAAATATATAAATATCCAGATAAAAAAAAGAACAAAAGCAAACAGCTGACCACTCAACGTATGGATATCCGGACATCCGGATGTTCAGGACCAGCTCCACGACATTCACATCGACATTCACAACGCTAAATACCCTAGATATGTGTCCGCAAACACAATCATCACACAACATGATGACGCTACTTTAGTCAGTATTTAGTCGGTTTATGCAAAACGAACACTATAATAAGAGCCGGGTTTTGTTCAAATAAACACTGCTTGTGCTGGCGTGGCAGTTGATGTTGTATCTCAGTGAAAACGGACTGTAATTGGAGACGAACAGAGAAGACGGGTATCGATCAAGATTGTAGGATATAATGTAAGCTTGCTGTTTTCTCACATACATATTAATGAGTTTGGGGGCTTTATTCATACTTCCACGGATGTGGGGAATCGTGTGTCTGTGAGTCTGATGTCATCTTATCCCTTCAGGGGAACAGCAGCGGGCTTTGTGGTTTTTATGAGATCTGGACTTCTTTCTTGGTAGACTGGACTTTTTCCCGTGACTCCTAATTACGATTATGCTTTTAATGTGGACACACATGTGCACATTTACTGCAGTCTACACTACGACGTACTACACTGGAGAGCACTAGGGAGCAGCGAAACCAGGTGTCGGTTAGTTCCCCTGTTTTTATTAGGCATTTAAAAAAATAAGTCTCTTTAACCTCGACATGCTGCCCTCCTTAATTTTCCCTTAATACTCTTAGTTCAAACTGAATGTCGAGTCGCTTGGTCTCGTTGTTTCAGTGTATCTTCAACGGTGGATAAAAATCGACCAGTTATACCGTTCTCGTTCAAGAACCCGTTTGTGCTGCATTCTAGGGTGCAGCAGGACTATTTCAGGACTTATGTGACTACGTCAAACTGTGGGGACAGCCTTAATAGTTCAGATTCTGCCAAGACTTACAGGGACCATCCAGGTTTACCAACGTCTGGCTATGTGACATGGTGTAATTGTCCATCCATTGTGAAATGGTGACACATGGTGAAGATTATAAAAAAACATGTTTTCTAAATTCCTTGGAAGAAATGTGTATTTTGTTGTGGTACCGAAGCTAACACCCCAACCACCCAAACAGAGATGCTTTTTTCTCAGTTACTGCCACAGTTGGGGGGTATGTAAACTTACACACAGCAACCACTTCAGCTTCCTTAATGTTGATCTTGTTTTTCCACTTTGTTTTTCCTTCTTTTCTATTTTTTTTTCCTTTTATTTTTTGGCGGTTGGCAAACCGCGAAAGTGGCGCACTTCCCCCACCGGGTGCTTTGCCGCGTCAGTAGATCCTACCGTTACTGTTCTGTAGACGTGACGCTTCAAAGGCTTTGTTGCAGTTTCAGCCTGCTAGGTTTTATCTGGGAAACGCAGCTGCAGAAGTACCTTTAAAAAGGCAAAAATTCAATTCCATTTGATTTATATAGCGTCTATTACAACACAAGTTGTCTCTAGGCGCTTTCCGGGGACCCAGAACACGACCCCCGAGCAATAGCTGGAAATGGATTTCAAATGTTGCACGTAAACGTGAATGGACATGTAGTAACTGGCACAGCTTTGGATACTCCTGAAACAGTTTAAAAATTTAAAACAAACCCTCATTAGTACAACGTTTGACTTCTATATTATATCCTGCTTGTATATGTCCCAGCACCTTCATGCACCTTAATAGTGTGTACAACAGCTTTGGAGTAGTTTTCATCCGTGTCTTTGTGTTGTCTTGTTTGTTTTTTATGGAGGAAGATTAGAAAAAACGTGGGCTCTCGTTCTGCTTCTGTAGTAAAACGCTTCACTCTGCATAGAAACAATGCGTTTGTCAGTAAAGCCGCTGTCTTGTTTACTTCCCCACCTTCCTGTTCCCTTTGACGACAGAAACATCCTGAGTTCTTCCTTCAGTTTTCCGCTCACTCTGATTCCGCTCGTATCCGGAAACTGGCAGAGGATGCTCATTATCTTTCCTCTCTGTTGTTGTTCTGGGTGCGAAAAGAGTGGGCAATTATAGTACAGCTCTTGCAGGGAGCCAAACCTTTTTATAATGAGAAGATTTTCTCAAGCAGGACAGACCGTCGGTGTGTTGTTGGTTGTGTGTGTTTAGGATGGCTTGTGGATACTTTATGCAAATGCAGTGTTCCTGCTTAATCCAAAGTGTGACCATTAAAACACAACAGATGCAGGTTTCGTTTGTGTTTTTTTGTCCTGAACATCACTGCTTGAACATGATGTGCTCTGACAATATATCCACTAGAAAATATCTGAGTTAGAGGGGGTGATTCAGTCAGTGTTTGAATGAAGGGGGATGACGGCATTTAAAGAAAAATAAAAACATCAGAGGAAATGGCCATGTTGGGTTTTTATCTCTGTTTACTGCTTTCAGCGCTTCTCTTGAAAAGATTTAAACGGGTAATCAGCGGGATAATGGTTTGTTGTTCCGTATTCTGTCGTGGTAATCGCATATTCATTCATAACAGCGCTATCGTTGCTCACATTAAACAGTTTCTCTATTTATCTAAAGCAAAGTAAAAGTATCACTTCCCATGTACATCCAGGTGATTTTCTGCCACCCTCTCAAGAAGATATTACAATTAAAATGTATGTTTTTGTTCTCAAACAATGAAATCATCACTATTGAATGTTGGACCGCACAGCGATGAGAAAGAAGTCACTTTAGAAAAGTAGGAGGCTCCTGTACGCGCTTCCTTTTTAATGCACACAGGTTGTGTAAAATTTGAACGACGTCACTTGTGTTGCATCGAGAAACGGTTTATTTCAACTTCGGTTTAGTACCTTTTATATTGTTTTTGATGTGTAAAATGTCTATATTTCACAAATGGTTTTTTTTAGTTTTTAAAAATGTTTTATGATGTTCAAACCGTACTTAACCCTAGTTTGATTGTCTTCCCAGTTTGCATGATAGACTAAAGACATGTATATAATACATCTGATTTAAAAAATTCACAACTTCATCAACGTGGCAGTAACAGATGATCAGCATCTGGCAATTACAGGCTGCTCCATCTGACGTGTAGTAGAAGTCATGCAGATATCACTGAATGGAAACATGTTTGAATTTGAATGCGTCTGTCTCCTTCCTCAGTTTGCTCCCAGTACTCCCGCGGTGTCTTCGCCATCTTCGGCCTGTACGACAAGCGTTCGGTCCACACGTTGACGTCCTTCTGCAGCGCCCTGCACATCTCCCTCATCACGCCCAGCTTCCCCACCGAGGGTGAGAGCCAGTTTACTCTGCAGCTCCGGCCATCCATTCGGGGGGCGCTGCTGTCCCTCCTGGACCACTACGACTGGAACAAGTTTGTCTTCCTGTACGACACCGACCGGGGTGAGTGATGACGACGGCGACTGCAGTGATGTCCAATATGTCTCTCGTTCAACAGAAAACCTTTAAGTACCAGACATGTATGCTGGTTTCCTAAAAGGGTCATAAAAAGTGAGGTCTGCAAAGACGGGGGCTCAGTTAGAGTTTCAGCATTTATATGTGAATCTTGCTTTAGAGTACGACGGCACTCCAAGAAGCATCCCGGCCAGAATGTTCTGCTTTTCCCTGCACGAAAGTTATCAGCACATTTCATGTTTTACATCTACAAAAGTTTCTGTTACCTTGATTAGTCATGTGAGATAACGAGAAAAAGTGAAAACGTGAAACTTTTCTATGGCTCTTCTCACGTGATCCCCTTCATAGACGTCTCAAAACTCTGAGTCCTCACCAGAAAAGTTAACATGCGGCATTTTAAAAACGAGCAGCGAAACAAGTGTGATGCATTTCAGAAACAAGTCCTGTGGACGTTTGAGGGAAATATGGCTGCAAATGTTTGTAAAACAGAACCGTCTAGCTGCTGGGTTTATCGTGGTTTTGGTTTGTCAATGGCACAGGAATTATTTTACTGTCAGAGGGAAAATGTTATTCAATAAAATACGAGACAATGTGAGAAACACAGATCGGTGTAGCTCGTAAGTGAAATGAAGTATCCACATGTTTTTTGTTGAAAATGACATAACGTACATTAGAAATGATCCATCTCTGCAAAGGTTTTCCTAAATGATGACAAACAGAGAAGTGTGTCAGGAGACCATCGTTGAGGAGAAGGTGTCCAGGTTCAGACACTTCATGTCAACGTGGAGCAGCTGTTGGAAGTGTTGTCCTGGTGTTGTTCCTCATCCTCCACATGTATTTGTCTCACTTTTATGTTTCCCACTCTCATTCTTCTGTGTCTTTCTGTTTCTTTCTGCATGATGTTTTTTTTTCTTCTTTTACCCTTTTCATTTTCCCTCGGCGTCTCAGCCACCACGTACACCCCAGCAGAGTCGATAGGTTTGTACGTATTCACCCCACCGTGTCACATTTCCATTACAAGACAGAAGGGATATGGGCTACTGCCTGGATCACATCTCCACATCTTGCTTTCATACATTTTCCAGAAGGTAGACAGAGGTTTTTGCTCGCTCCCTCTCAGCTGTGGAAACTGCAGTGAATGTGTGAGCAGATTGGCTGTATGAGCCTGCGGAGAAAGGGCGGTATCAGGATGGCCTCTCTCCCTTCTAAAAAGAAAAAAAACTCATTCCCGGCCTCTTTTTCTCTTATCTCGGGTCATACATGCTTGACTGGGTAAAAAGCCTTTTCTCCTCTCAACAAAACCGGCGTGTATCTGATCAAGTGTTCTCCAGAAACCCAACAATGGTTCCTGTTTGTAAGGCTGCACTGGCCTACAGACGGGCCAAGGACACAACGTGACTTTAATACAGATAATCTCACGGGTAGGAAATCTTAATCTCTTGAACTGTAATGACTCAGACATTAAGAATTTAATGGGAAAAAAAATCTAACAGTGAGATAAAAAAATGCAAATTAAGACTTGTTCAGTAAAACATGGTCACAAACTGTGCGCATTAACAATTAGCTGAGTTATGGTTTTCAAGAGAATATAAGATAATTGAAACTGAAGATGCTGTGTGAATGTTGGAATGGACACATTTGAGCCTTTCCTTGGATTTAGGCATTTACAGACTTCCACAGATGTCGGTTCTCTGACAGATGACTGATGGATGTCAATCAACAACAATCAACAGAAACGCTTAGAAATGCAGTCTGGCTGTTATGAGACAAAGAAACCTGAACACCAGGCCACATTTCACTCCTCTGTGTATCAAAGAACCATTCCGGTAGTAGTAGAAGTAGTACTAGTAGTAGTACTGGTACTAGTAGTAGTAGTGGTAGTAGTAGTGGTAGTAGTAGTACTAGTACTAGTAGTAGTAGTGGTGGTGTTAGCAGTAGTGGTAGTAGTAGTGGTAGTAGTAGTGGTAGTGGTAGTAGTAGTGGTAGTGGTAGTAGTGGTAGTACTAGTAGTAGTGGTAGTAGTAGTGGTAGTGGTAGTAGTAGTGGTAGTGGTAGTAGTAGTGGTAGTAGTGGTAGTAGTGGTAGTACTAGTAGTAGTGGTGATAGTAGTAGTAGTAATAGTAGTAGTAATGGCAGTAGTAGTAATAATAGTAGTAGTGGTAGTAGTAGTAGTAATGGTAGTAGTAGTTAATAGTATTAGTTGTAGTGGTAGTAGTAGTAGTGGTAGTACTAGTAGTAGTACTGGTACTAGTAGTAGTAGTGGTAGTAGTAGTGGTAGTAGTAGTACTAGTACTAGTAGTAGTAGTGGTGGTGTTAGCAGTAGTGGTAGTACTAGTGGTAGTGGTAGTAGTAGTGGTAGTAGTGGTTGTACTAGTAGTAGTGGTGATAGTAGTAGTAGTATTAGTAGTAGTAATGGTAGTAGTAGTAATAATAGTAGTAGTGGTAGTAGTAGTAGTAATGGTAGTAGTAGTAATGGTAGTACTAGTTACTAGTAGCAGTGGTAGTAGTAGTAGTGGTAGTACTAGTAGTAGTAATGGTAGTAGTAGTAGTAATGGTAGTAGTGGTAGTAATGGTAGTAGTGGTAGTAATGGTAGTAGTAGTAATAGTAGTAGTATTAATAGTAGTAGTAATCGTGGTATTAGTAATTGTACTTGTAGTAGTAGTAGTAATGGTAGTAGTAGTAATGGTAGTAGTGGTAGTAATGGTAGTAGTAGTAATGGTAGTAGTAGTAATGGTAGTAGTAATGGTAGTAGTAGTAATGGTAGTAGTAATGGTAGTAGTAATGGTACTAGTAGTAATGGTAGTAGTAGTAATGGTAGTAGTAGTAATAGTAGTAGTAGTAATGGTAGTAGTAGTAATAGTAGTAGTAGTAATAGTAGTAGTAGTAATGGTAGTAGTAGTAATGGTAGTACTAATGGTAGTAGTAATGGTAGTAGTAGTAATGGTAGTAGTAGTAATGGTAGTAGTAGTAATGGTAGTAGTAATGGTAGTAGTAGTAGTAATGGTAGTAGTAGTAATGGTAGTAGTAATGGTAGTAGTAATGGTAGTAGTAGTAATGGTAGTAGTAATGTGGTGGTAGTAATGGTAGTAGTAGTAATGGTAGTAGTAATGTAGTAGTAGTAATGGTAGTAGTAGTAATGGTAGTAGTAGTAATGGTAGTAGTAATGTAGTGGTAGTAATGGTAGTAGTAGTAATGGTAGTAGTAATGGTAGTAGTAGTAATGGTACTAGTAGTAATGGTAGTAGTGGTAGTAATTGTAGTTGTAGTAATAGTAGTAGTAGTAATGGTAGTAGTAATGTAGTAGTACTAATAATAGTAGTACTATTAATAGTAGTAGTAATCGTGGTATTAGTAATTGTACTTGTAGTAGTAGTAGTAATGGTAGTAGTGGTAGTAATGGTAGTAGTAGTAATGGTAGTAGTAATGGTAGTATTAGAAATGGTAGTAGTAGTAATGGTAGTAGTAATGGTAGTAGTAATGTAGTAGTAGTAATGGTAGTAGTAGTAATGGTAGTAGTAGTAATAGTAGTAGTAATGTAGCAGTTGTAATGGTAGTAGTAATGTAGTAGTAGTAATGGTAGTAGTGGTAATGGTAGTAGTAATGGTAGTATTAGAAATGGTAGTAGTAGTAATGGTAGTAGTAATGGTAGTAGTAATGTAGTAGTAGTAATGGTAGTAGTAATGGTAGTAGTAATGTAGTAGTAGTAATGGTAGTAGTAGTAATGGTAGTAGTAATGTAGCAGTAGTAATGGTAGTAGTAGTAATGGTAGTAATAATGGTAGTAGTAGTAGTAATGTAGTAGTAGTAATGGTAGTAGTAATGGTAGTAGTAATGTAGTAGTAGTAATGGTAGTAGTAGTAATGGTAGTAGTAATGGTAGTAGTAATGGTAGTAGTAGTAATGGTAGTAGTAATGGTAGTAGTAGTAATGGTAGTAGTAATGGTAGTAGTAATGGTACTAGTAGTAATGGTAGTAGTAGTAATGGTAGTAGTAGTAATAGTAGTAATAGTAATGGTAGTAGTAGTAATAGTAGTAGTAGTAATAGTAGTAGTAGTAATGGTAGTAGTAATGGTAGTAGTAGTAATGGTAGTAGTAATGGTAGTAGTAGTAATGGTAGTAGTAATGGTAGTAGTAATGGTACTAGTAGTAATGGTAGTAGTAGTAATGGTAGTAGTAGTAATAGTAGTAGTAGTAATGGTAGTAGTAGTAATAGTAGTAGTAGTAATAGTAGTAGTAGTAATGGTAGTAGTAGTAATGGTAGTACTAATGGTAGTAGTAATGGTAGTAGTAGTAGTAATGGTAGTAGTAGTAATGGTAGTAGTAGTAATGGTAGTAGTAATGGTAGTAGTAGTAATGGTAGTAGTAGTAATGGTAGTAGTAATGGTAGTAGTAATGGTAGTAGTAGTAATGGTAGTAGTAGTAATGGTAGTAGTAATGGTAGTAGTAATGGTAGTAGTAATGGTAGTAGTAGTAATGGTAGTAGTAGTAATGGTAGTAGTAATGTAGCAGTTGTAATGGTAGTAGTAATGTAGTAGTAGTAATGGTAGTAGTGGTAATGGTAGTAGTAATGGTAGTATTAGAAATGGTAGTAGTAGTAATGGTAGTAGTAATGGTAGTAGTAATGTAGTAGTAGTAATGGTAGTAGTAATGGTAGTAGTAATGTAGTAGTAGTAATGGTAGTAGTAGTAATGGTAGTAGTAATGTAGCAGTAGTAATGGTAGTAGTAGTAATGGTAGTAATAATGGTAGTAGTAGTAGTAATGTAGTAGTAGTAATGGTAGTAGTAATGGTAGTAGTAATGTAGTAGTAGTAATGGTAGTAGTAGTAATGGTAGTAGTAATGGTAGTAGTAATGGTAGTAGTAGTAATGGTAGTAGTAATGGTAGTAGTAGTAATGGTAGTAGTAATGGTAGTAGTAATGGTACTAGTAGTAATGGTAGTAGTAGTAATGGTAGTAGTAGTAATAGTAGTAATAGTAATGGTAGTAGTAGTAATAGTAGTAGTAGTAATAGTAGTAGTAGTAATGGTAGTAGTAATGGTAGTAGTAGTAATGGTAGTAGTAATGGTAGTAGTAGTAATGGTAGTAGTAATGGTAGTAGTAATGGTACTAGTAGTAATGGTAGTAGTAGTAATGGTAGTAGTAGTAATAGTAGTAGTAGTAATGGTAGTAGTAGTAATAGTAGTAGTAGTAATAGTAGTAGTAGTAATGGTAGTAGTAGTAATGGTAGTACTAATGGTAGTAGTAATGGTAGTAGTAGTAATGGTAGTAGTAGTAATGGTAGTAGTAGTAATGGTAGAAGTAATGGTAGTAGTAGTAATGGTCGTAGTAGTAATGGTAGTAGTAATGGTAGTAGTAATGGTAGTAGTAGTAATGGTAGTAGTAGTAATGGTAGTAGTAATGGTAGTAGTAATGGTAGTAGTAATGGTAGTAGTAGTAATGGTAGTAGTAATGGTAGTAGTAATGGTAGTAGTAGTAATGGTAGTAGTAATGGTAGTAGTAGTAATGGTAGTAGTAATGGTAGTAGTAATGGTACTAGTAGTAATGGTAGTAGTAGTAATGGTAGTAGTAGAAATAGTAGTAGTAATAATAGGAGTAGTAGTAATAGTAGTAGTAGTAATAGTAGTAGTAGTAATGGTAGTAGTAGTAATGGTAGTAGTAATGGTAGTAGTGGTAATGGTAGTAGTAATGGTAGTATTAGAAATGGTAGTAGTAGTAATGGTAGTAGTAATGGTAGTAGTAATGTAGTAGTAGTAATGGTAGTAGTAATGGTAGTAGTAATGTAGTAGTAGTAATGGTAGTAGTAGTAATGGTAGTAGTAATGTAGCAGTAGTAATGGTAGTAGTAGTAATGGTAGTAATAATGGTAGTAGTAGTAGTAATGTAGTAGTAGTAATGGTAGTAGTAATGGTAGTAGTAATGTAGTAGTAGTAATGGTAGTAGTAGTAATGGTAGTAGTAATGGTAGTAGTAATGGTAGTAGTAGTAATGGTAGTAGTAATGGTAGTAGTAGTAATGGTAGTAGTAATGGTAGTAGTAATGGTACTAGTAGTAATGGTAGTAGTAGTAATGGTAGTAGTAGTAATAGTAGTAATAGTAATGGTAGTAGTAGTAATAGTAGTAGTAGTAATAGTAGTAGTAGTAATGGTAGTAGTAATGGTAGTAGTAGTAATGGTAGTAGTAATGGTAGTAGTAGTAATGGTAGTAGTAATGGTAGTAGTAATGGTACTAGTAGTAATGGTAGTAGTAGTAATGGTAGTAGTAATGGTAGTAGTAGTAATGGTAGTAGTAGTAATAGTAGTAGTAGTAATAGTAGTAGTAGTAATGGTAGTAGTAGTAATGGTAGTACTAATGGTAGTAGTAATGGTAGTAGTAGTAATGGTAGTAGTAGTAGTAATGGTAGTAGTAATGGTAGTAGTAATGGTAGTAGTAGTAATGGTAGTAGTAATGGTAGTAGTAGTAATGGTAGTAGTAATGGTAGTAGTAATGGTACTAGTAGTAATGGTAGTAGTAGTAATGGTAGTAGTAGTAATAGTAGTAATAGTAATGGTAGTAGTAGTAATAGTAGTAGTAGTAATAGTAGTAGTAGTAATGGTAGTAGTAATGGTAGTAGTAGTAATGGTAGTAGTAATGGTAGTAGTAGTAATGGTAGTAGTAATGGTAGTAGTAATGGTACTAGTAGTAATGGTAGTAGTAGTAATGGTAGTAGTAGTAATAGTAGTAGTAGTAATGGTAGTAGTAGTAATAGTAGTAGTAGTAATAGTAGTAGTAGTAATGGTAGTAGTAGTAATGGTAGTACTAATGGTAGTAGTAATGGTAGTAGTAGTAATGGTAGTAGTAGTAATGGTAGTAGTAGTAATGGTAGTAGTAATGGTAGTAGTAGTAATGGTAGTAGTAGTAATGGTAGTAGTAATGGTAGTAGTAATGGTAGTAGTAGTAATGGTAGTAGTAGTAATGGTAGTAGTAATGGTAGTAGTAATGGTAGTAGTAATGGTAGTAGTAGTAATGGTAGTAGTAATGGTAGTAGTAATGGTAGTAGTAGTAATGGTAGTAGTAATGGTAGTAGTAATGGTAGTAGTAGTAATGGTAGTAGTAGTAATGGTAGTAGTAATGGTAGTAGTAATGGTACTAGTAGTAATGGTAGTAGTAGTAATGGTAGTAGTAGAAATAGTAGTAGTAATAATAGGAGTAGTAGTAATAGTAGTAGTAGTAATAGTAGTAGTAGTAATGGTAGTAGTAGTAATGGTAGTAGTAATGGTAGTAGTAATGGTAGTAGTAGTAATGGTAGTAGTAGTAGTAATGGTAGTAGTAGTAATGGTAGTAGTAATGGTAGTAGTAGTAATGGTAGTAGTAGTAATGGTAGTAGTAGTAATGGTAGTAGTAGTAATGGTAGTAGTAATGGTAGTAGTAGTAATGGTAGTAGTAATGGTAGTAGTAGTAATGGTAGTAGTAGTAATGGTAGTAGTAATGGTAGTAGTAATGGTAGTAGTAGTAATGGTAGTAGTAGTAATGGTAGTAGTAGTAATGGTAGTAGTAATGGTAGTAGTAGTAATGGTAGTAGTGGTTGAAAGACCAGATGTGGTGAAATAGGGTGAAACAGCCTTTGCTGTTGGTTGGTGTGACTGCGGAAGATCATGAAGATTGTAAGATGGAAACAGATGATCTGCTCTGGTGACCCCTAAAAGAAAAAGCCAAAAGAAGAAGAGGAAGATTCCAGATTTGAAACACAGGTTGGAAGGCCATCCCTGCACAACTGCAATGAAGACAACAGAAATCGACTTTAATCCTCTCCTGACATGACTGTCCAATCAAGCCACGTTGTTGAGGCAGAAATGGAGGCGAAACAGGAACATCGGTGAGTAGCAAACTTTGCCCGATGGTGCTGATCCTGGAGGAGAAGACCATGGACTCATGGTAGACTGGCAGCAGGAGGCTACTCTGCACGACACCCAGTGGATTTCAGAAGATCCAGTCATCTACCAAGTTCCAGATCCAGTTTGAGCCTCTCAGTGGCCCCAAGGGGAGACATGGACTAGAGCGGATTCATGACCTTTTATCATATTCAACAGTCCTGTAGATGCCTGGACCCTGCAGATGACTGGATGTGTTTTCACACAAACAGTGAAGGTGTGAATCTAAATAGTTAAACCTGGTTTTGTTCTATACAAACTAGGTGTGTGGTCGTGTAAACAGTTCAACTCATTCCTCGTGTCATTTTCAAGTCATCTTTGGCTCTAACTCCCCCATCCCCCAATTAGGTTTTATTGAGCTGTTATGTGCACACCGTGCTATTAAGAGTTCAGTTGAGTGGTTGACATTTGGATGCTCTCTAACCTCCACTATGGCGTCTTCAGCGTGGAGGTTATAGATTTTATAATAAATCAATTATTCTGGCGTGGCATTACCCTGCATCCTCATCCAGGCAGAGACCTTCCGTCTGTGGTTTGCTTTAATATGCTTAGTGGAAACAGACGGAAATGACTCATCTATTCTGTGTCAGCGTTATTGTTACCTGCAACTAAATTCAAAATTACAGTTCACATCCATGGGGTGATTTTTTTAATTTTTTTATAAAGCAACAAATTTAAGTTGAATTAAGTTGAAAGAAAGCATAACCATTCATATTGTAAAGAGTGTTTTGTTCCACTGTTAGCTGAACACAATATAAAATGTTAATTTATTTATTTTCCCAAAACAATTTAAATATTAAATCTTCTAACTTTGAAAATTGAATTACTGTCTCTTTCAGTTCAGTGTAATTGTGAAAACGAGTAGAATTGAGTCTCGAGGAAAGATTTGAATGTAACAACCTTCCAAACATCTAAACAATGTACCAGCGAGTAAAACAGAACCTTCAACTCAAGTCTGGATCTGGGAATATCAGGGACCATCTGGCTGGAAGATCTCAGCACCCTGACAAGAGCATGCACATGAATAAGCTCAGACAAATACAGTGGCACCAGTTAGTTGAAATCCTTATAAACAATCAGTAAAATCTGAACATCTATCCTACAGCAGACGGGAAGCCAGTGAAGTGATGCCAACACTGGAGTGACATGCTCACGTTTCCTGGTCCCAGATGGGAGCCAGTTGGCATCATTTTGCACCAAATGAAGCAGACCAAGACACGACCGCTGCAAAATAATATTAAAAGAATTACAATAATTCACGGCAAGAACGGCTTCACTTTACTTGAACATCAACCCATATCTGGAATCTGCATTTACATTGCGTAACTACTGAGGAAGGAGCTTTGCCAGGTAGATGAGTTTGGATACTGATCTGGAAAACGTTGGGCAGAAATCCACATTTACGTCGTGTTCTCAGTGACTTCAGGAAAGGTTTTTTGCTACAATGCAAGACCCGAGTCCACCTTGATGAAGTTTTGAAAGACACAGCAGAACATATTATCCAAGCCAGTGCTTTCCGAAGCAGTCTTGGAGATCAGCAAGCAGTTAGAGGTATTTTAAAGCGGATTAGAAATACCAGACCACACTCCTGCTGCATTTTTCAAGGACGTTTGACTTCTTTTAATGAGAAAATACAATCTGTCTGCTTAGATGACAGATGCAAGTGCACATATGCACATCCACGTGTGCATGTACGCACATATGATTCGTTTACACATAGGAATAACGCCGTAAACCACTCTGGAACCATCCGAATCCATGTTTTTTTTTGTTGTTGTTGTTTTTTTTCACTGCTTACATGTCCACTGTTAAATTCGAAATTGTGTCCCTTGATTTCTGCAGTGTTGGTGCAGATTTGACCTTTCAGTTGATGCTGAAGGAGCTTTTGAATATCAGAGTTTCCGTTTCATATGACGTAGGTATTTCTTAACACTTACTGAAGTAGTATACAAAGTCAGTCACTTTTATGCAAAATACATTTTGTGCTCAACAATGTCATTATACAGATATTTAAAAAGCCATTTATTTTGTGTTTTCTATGTCTTACATGCTCCTTTCCCTCCGTTTTCTTCACTTCTTCATTTCCACCAGCAGCTTTAGCTGATTAGTAGAAATCTGCTTTGCTGCATGGCACAGCATGAAAGCAAATCTCTGCACAAGCATTTTTCACAAAAAATCACAACACTTTCTTCCTGCACTGAACTGGAAAGACACAGAGTTGCACAAGCTCAGGAAGTTCACCACAGTGTTATTTTAATTTCTTGTGGATGTAATATACTGTACTGCACACAGGATCCAAGCGCTGACTGATGGTCCTGATCCTGAGGACGTGTATGTTGCTCGGCTGTTAACCGTTTATATAATTGGTGGAGGGTTTGGTTTTCATTTGCATGTCAGTGGGGCCTGGGTGGGTTTTAGTGTTCTGCGTCTGCAGGCGAATGCTTGTGGGTGAAGGCTGCAGCACTTTAGACTGAGGATTTTTTAAAACAAATTTGAACACTCACAGTGCCAGACATTCATCCACATTTGTCTGTGATGTCAAATCAGCCCACACATGGCTGAGCTCCGTCAGTGATTCCTGCATGGAAGCAGCTACAAGAGCCGGGATGTTCTGTAGTAGAAGAGAGGCTGTTCGTCTCCGGTTTCCCAAGACGTCTATAAATACATACACACAGACTTCTTTTAACATACATGCCTTACATATGATTTTAATTTTATTGGTAAAGGATAATAAAAATCATGTGATCATTGTGCGTTTTAGTGTAAGCAAAGTAGAACCTCAGAAGGACTACAGATCAGACTTTTCAAACCAAAAAGAAAAAAATGTAAATTATACTAAGCACTCTCTTGATTCAGAAGTGTTTTAATCCACCTTTAGCAGATTTAACTTTAAGTAGCTTTTTCCTGTATGACTTTATCATCTCTCTTACACGGTTAAGGAGGCATTTTGGTTTCTTTGTGACTTTGCTTCAGTTCACTGCGGTGTGAGCACATTTGCTTATGGAGAGCTCTCCGAAGGTCCACAAGTTTTCAGACCCACCAGTGACTTTTTTTCTGTCAACAAAGCAAGTCGTGACAAGTCTAGTGACTTCTTTCATGTGTTATTGAGAAAGCATGTATCGTTTTCACGCTTCTTAGCGAGCAGCGGGTGCTGCTGTGGGCCCCTCCTCCATACCAAGTCCCTCTCAGGAGGCCCGGCCCTCCAGCCAAAGCTGGAGATGTTCACCACCCCTCCCCAAAAAAATCCAAGTGGCGTCTGTGGAGAGGATAGAAGAATGAAGGAGGATAAGAGGAGGTCAAATAGGGGAGAGGAAACAAAGTGGATAAAGAAAAGAAGAAAAAAGAGACATCCCACAAGAGAGGAAATAAGGTTTGTAAAAGAAAGAAGAGCAGAAAACACAAACCCAGATTAAGAATGTAGAGAGAAAAGAAGAGGTGAAGAAATCAGACGGATGAGGCAAGTGGAGGAAAGGAGAGAGAATGAGAGGAAAGGAAGTGAGCTTGCATGATTAAACCAAAAAGAGAGGAAATATGGATGAGTTAAGAGAAGATGAAAAGAGCAAAGTAGCGGAGATGAAAGAAAACAAGAAGAGAGCATGAAGTGTAAGAACGAAAAAAGGAAAGAGAGGAATTGAGATGAAAAGAAGAGCTGAAGGAAGGTGAGAGAAAACAGGAATAAGAGAAGGTCAAGAAAGATGAAGAATAGAAGATGAAAGAAAAAATGGGGAGAATGAGATCCAAGGAAAGGAGGAGGGATAACAGGGGAGGACATAAGGAAACATGAAAGGGAACAAAAAGGAGAAATTGTACCAAGTGGAAAGAACGAAGAAAGAGAAGTGTGAAAACAAGATTAGGAGAGGAAGCATGAGTGGAATCAGGGAGGAGAAAGGAAAGGAAGCAAGAGATTAGGAGAGAAAAAGTAAGGAGTGGATGAAAAGGAAAGAAAAGCAGAAGCAGAACAGAGAGAAACAAGATTAGGAGAATAAAAGAAAAGCAAAGGGAAGGAGAGGAGAGGAAAATAAATTAGGGGAGGCAACAACAGAGGAAAGGCAACAAAAGGAGAGATGTGGGGAAGAGGAATGGAAAAAGAAAGAGATGGAGAGCAATGAACAAACAAAGAGAGGTGGTTTAAAACAGAAAAGGGAAAAGTAAACATGGAACACAAAATGACGAATTGAGGACATGAGCGAGTGAGAGCGAGTGAGAGGAAAGGGAATAAGAAAGAGATAGAGAGAAAGTAGAGTTGAGAAGGCAAGAGAACAAAGGATATGAGGAATAAGAAAACAGGGATGAAAGAAGGGACCCAAGGAGGGAAACAATATAAAAATATGAAGAGCAGACGAACGAGAAAGAGAGGAAAAACAAGAGGATGCGAGGAGCTGAGTTTCATCTCTGTGGTTGCTGGATTGGTTTCATCAGTGTGGACAAAGATGAACGGTTCTTTCTAGACACTTGATCCGCTTCTAGTACTCTGAGAAAAGGAAGAGGTGAAGCCTCTGAGGGCGGAGGGAAGGATGGAGGCAGACGAGCGCTGACGCTGCACATCACTGACGACAGAGACGAAGCACTGACAGATCAAAATAAAAAAGTCGGTCTTTCCTCCGCTGGTGCTGCAGCTGCCTCCATCTAGCGTCCGTCCCGGATCCGGTCTGCACAACGTGCATCGGTCGGCACACGCACCCGCCCACGGTGGCGTCTTTGACGCTGATCACAGCTGGCTGCTGCTCCACGCACACACCCCCGGGGATACACGTTTATCAGCTGGTAATCAGCTGCTCCTTTTGCACACTTTGCTTGCCTCGGCCGCCAACGCTGCGACTTTCTGTCCAGGCGCCATTCGCCATTTGGTAACATAACAGGACACGATGCCATATAATGTTGTCAAAGGGTTTACAAGCAGCGGCTGCTGGAAGAGAGTTAAGTCACAGAGGTTGGATTTTTAGGTTTTAACCAGAGTTTTTGATGTGTGACGCATCTCTGGCAAACATATTTTCTATTTCTGATCTTTTAAGGAGGTGAGTTCAAGGTGAACAGTGATTTATGCGTGCGCTTAATTCAGTTCAATTCAGTTTTATTTATATAGCGTCTAATACAACACAAGTTCTCTCCTCATGATCTTTCCAGGGACCCAGAAAATGACCTCCAAGCAATTACATAAACAACTAAAAACTCCCCTAGTGGGAGAGAAACCTTAAACCAAACAGTGGCAAGAAAAACTCACCTTTAAGAGGGAAGAAACCTGGATCAGGACCTGGATCATGAGGGGAGACCCTCCTGCTGAAGGCCAGCCGGGTAGAGCAGGAAGTACAGAGAGGAGAAACAGACACACTGTCAAATCAGCGGTCGCCGTCAGCGGTCGCCGTCAGTGGTCACCAAAGTGGCAAATCTTCCATGCACGCTTTTGGTTTTCTTAGTGAAGCAATAAATATTATTGTTATTTTATTGGCTTTGTATAAATGTGACTACTTTGGAACGCAGTATTGTTGAAGACGTCTGTGGAGACATCTCAGTTTTGGAGCCAGTCTCTGGTGGTCAATAGAGGAACTGCAATTCTTTCATTCTTCCACAACGTCCTCTGAGAACAGGAATGACACAGACCAATTATTTGACTCCGATGAAAAGTCTTTTCTACAAATACAGGATGAGTCTTCTGGTTGTTTAAGCTCCTCGTTGCATCAGTAAAGGTTAATTAAAATGTTGGCCGCTCAAACATGTTCATTGCTGAAGTACATTTCCAATGAAAAGCTTCTAACTGCTTAGTTAAATCTAGTTGTTGACTTTTTAGTCAGGTCGAGTATATCAATGGCAATACTTACAATATGTCCTTGGGATCACTGGAGACTCAGCGCAGATTTAGTAACTGTGACTGTGATCCTGAAAGGAAACTTGTTTCATGCAACCAAACAAAAAAGAAAATGCGCCAGAGTGGGGTAAGCACATAATTTCACAGACTAACACAGAGACTAATACATGCTCATCTGCAGCTTCATTCAGTAGCAGAAAGTAAGATACACATCTGTGTCCTTCCACCCTTCACAGTCTTTCCATTTTCATGTTTAATCGCCAGGAAGTATGTACAAAAAAACGTCTGTCTCATCCGATACAAGAGACACTTTGAACGTGGTCTTCAGCCCCTGGGCATTTAGACACAAACACAACCAAGCACATTTCACATTAAAAGAAAGGAAACAGAGCATGTTTTGAAGTCTAGCAGCATGAATATTGGCACTAAAATATTGAATTTACAAGATGAGAACAAATTTCAGTCATTTCAGAAGAGATAAATGTAATGATTTCTCTTCTTTGATGGTAAATAACTTTAAAGGCACACTATTTGACCATTCCACTCCAGGCCAAAAGGGGGCAGCATATCACATGTTAGTTTGTCCGTCAGCCACTGGCCGAAGACACGAACAGCGCTCCGTATTCCACGTTGCCACATTCCCAAACCCTTGGGTGACATACTCCACTTTTTTTGGTTGAAAAGTAATCTGAAAAAGCCGTCATTCTTGACACTTCAGATGGACTAAACAGACAAAACAACAAATTATGGAAGAAAAAAAAGAAGTCTGTAAGAAAAATAGTCATCAAATGGAAGTTTGACCTAGTAATAATCTTGACAGTAATAAATGAAATTGGTTTATACAGTTGTCACGAATCATTGAATATTGTGTTTTTAACATTTCCCAAACGCGTTTTTTTGCAGTGAAAACTCGAGTTTCCTGTTTTTTACAACACAACCCCACTGGTTTTCTCTTAGGACGGAGAACAATGTCTTCCCATCTGGGGACCTGGTTCACAAACAGCCAAAATGCCATGAACCATTTTTTCCCTGAAGATGACTGGTGGCATCCCGGCATGATCCACGTTTGTGTGTCTTCCATGTGTGTGTGTCTTCAACCAGCAGTCCCTCTTGGCACCATGAAGCCTCTAATGGGGCGCAGGAGGCTGGGGAGGAGACAGACGAGGTGGAAAGAGAGTCAGGTTGCCAGAGCACAGGTTAATCCGCTAATTGGGAGCAAAGGGAGACGGGTTGCCAGATTGCAATGGCCACCAGGAGGGGCCGTTTAAGGGGGACATCTGTTCCTGCTGGAGAACAGCCGCCCTCATGGCTCCCTAGCCTCCTCTCCGACACTCATCTTCTTTATACCCAAACTTGACAGCAAAAGAGTCTTGTGCTGCTTCCAACTCGTGGAGCCCATTTCCCCAACTGGACCGAAAGCTGAGATCTGGCTGGAAAATGATAAAAGCTTTAGAGGAGTTTGGTTCCGCGCAGTTTCTTCTTAGATGGAAAAGTGGTAATTTTGCCAGAGGGTTTAGGCCAACAAAAAGTCAGTTTGGGATTCAAACCAGCAATTACGAGCAATATGTGTTATGATTTCACGTGGTCCAGTGTGGGATTTTTCAGCCTGAAAGAGGAGCTTTCTGCTTTGGTTTGATCAGTAAGTATAAGCAGGAGCTGCTATCAGGTCGGGGATTCATATCTGTGATGAAAACACAGCAGCACCGTCCTCTGTGGACGCATTCACCACAGAACCGTCCACGAAGCACTTTTTATTCTGTTTGATTCACAGGTTCTCTGTAAGTACACTGTTGGTTCTATGAAATACACAGTTGGTGGCGGCAACTAACCAAGAAAAATAACATTTCACCTGTAAAATACAGATTCTGAAATGTATTTACAGTGTTACTCTTAACAACTTCAGTCATCCGGGATCCAAAATGTTTCTTGTAAATGTGAGTTGCAAATCATAAAATTGGAAATCATGAGTTTACTCTTGCAAATTGGGAAGATTATAAATCATGATATGAGGTGTTTTATTATTTATCATATCGAAGTGAATAATGTTCAAATGTACAAAAAATTGTATTTCTGTCTTGCAAATTTCTAAAATTTTGCGATAATGAGTTAGTCATTAATTATTTGCGTTTTTTTTTTTTTTGTGAGTATGTCATATAAAGTTTGAGGTGGGTTTGTGCTCAAGGTCACAATGAGAATTTGTCTTATTCTGTTTAGCCATAGAATTTGTTTCTAACAAATTTGTAAAGTCATGTGCTTTTTGTTTAGATTTTTGTCTGCAATTTTGGGCATATATCAAGTATAAATCTGTTTTGTTATCTCTATCTTTTTTAAATATAACATTTTGCAAACTAAAATTTAGACTATTTTTAAGGAATTTTACCTCTTTTTCCTTCTAGCTCTTTCCGCTGTGGTAGTGCTGCTTTACTCAGCATATTTTATGTTATCTAACCATGTTTATTTTGCTTGCTCATCTTGAACTTCAGATACACCAGTCCAGCGTGTTTTCATGTGTCAGAGTAATGCATCGTCAAGGATGTTCTTAAAGGGTTTGAACTCCCCCACTGCTCTGGAGTTATACAATATCACAGGTCCCCCATAACAAACCTTGATCCCAGAATATGAATCAGGTGTTTTAAAAATCAGGAAAACATCTAGGACCAGAACTGGGTCATCCTGCCTTAAACTACGCTATCCTGAATGTGTTCTGTTCTGAATTCATCTGTTTCAGGATACGCCATCCTGCAGGCCATCATGGAGAAGGCAGGACAAAACAACTGGCAGGTCAGCGCCATCTGCGTGGAAAACTTTAACGATGCCAACTATCGGAGACTTCTGGAGGATCTGGACCGGAGACAGGAGAAGAAGTTTGTCATCGACCTGGAGGCCGAGAGACTGCAGAACATGCTGGAACAGGTGATGGGGCCACGATATCAGCGTGTAGTTGTTGTTTACCTGACCTCCTCCAACTCTCCCGGGGTGATACCAAAGTGTTCCTAGTCCATCCAATTCAGACATTTTCTCTAATGTGTCCTGGGTTGTCTTGAGGCCTACTTGTGGTTAGACCTGCCTGAAACACCTCTCTAGTGAGGCGTGCAGGGGGCATCCACATCAGATGCCTGAATCAACTTACCTGCCTCTTCTGGATGTGGAGAAGCAACAGGTCTAGTCGCTCGTTGATGACTAAGCTTCTGTGTCTGAGTGAGAGTCCATTACAGAATTCACCCACCCTGTGGAGGAAACTTCATGAATCACCTACTTGAATCTCCCTCCTAAATGTGGTTAAGGGGTTTGCATGCATCCAATGATCCCAGGAGTTAGGCTATCTGGAGCAGTTGCCCCAGGTGGGAACCTCCAAGGAAACTGGTCCTGAGGGATGGGCCAGACACACATGGAGAGCAGATAGCGAGGATCTGCATGGCACTTTACCCATGGGGCCCGGCCAGGTCCAGCCTGAACGAACAACGTGGGTTCACTCTCTTGTGGGTTCATGACTTGCAGGAAGGGTCGTGGGTCAGGTCTGATGTGGTAGCAGCAGAGGCGTGGGCCTTGACTTGTTAAGCCTCAGCTCATTACAGCCTCTGTTACTACCACCTAAGGTGTAACAGCAGCGTATTCTGTAGAATACTGAAACATACAGGGAAATCACTTTACAGTGGTTGATGATGACACTGATTGGAAAGTTTTGAACTTGGAAAGTAAATATCCTCCCTGCTCTCCAGTGGTGTTAGTTGGCATAAGCACACACAACACGTCACGTGCACCGTCCTCCTCCTCCTGCGCTCTCTCATCCTGTCATGCCTCCATCTTTCCCTGGGGCAACTGGTGTCTCTGTAATTTTTCAATTATTCAAAAACCCTCCTCTCTGACATCTGTCACAGTTCTAACATTTTGCCTTCTGCGTTTCCTTCCCTCTCAGAGCAGCCGTCGTCCCGCGCCATCCTCGCTTGATGCCGGTGCGCAGATCGTTTCCCACGTAGACATTGATGGATTCTGTCATATTTGGAGCTTTTGGGGTTGATGTGCTGTTTTGTGAAGGAGTTTGTCAGGAGTTTCTGCCAAAAGCTCAAACATCTGCCTCAACCTGCATTCGAACATTCATCCTGTTCATATTTATATCTTACCAATCTATCCAGACACAGGACGAGGATTTGAATATGTAATTGGGCCTCATTATCAACATCAGGGTCAGTAGATATCAAGGCTTTGAAGCAGCCAGCTGTTACTCTGAATGTCAGAGCGTGAACGCTGTGAATGGAGACCTGCTTCCGTTACAGATGAGGGTTTAATTTGCTGGCAGCTCAACTGATTTGCAAGTTGTAAAAACTGTGATGTAGCTACAAAAATAACAGATGGATGACGAGTCTGGTAGCTTAGAGGTGGAACTGGTGAGTCCAAGTGGTGGAAAAATAAAAACAGCGCCACAAGGTGCAAAAAAGTAGTTTTATGTGGGCACATTTCCTCATAAATGTTCTCTGAGAGTCGGGTTCATTTTAAAATCAATGTATTGAAATGACTTGGTCAAATGAGTAAAATGAAACAAAAATGTGACAAAAACTCAGCTTAATATTGCTGCTGCAACACAAACGTGCAGAAGTCCCAAATGCACTGCTTTGCTGGATTCATACGTCTCCCCAAAGGTTTCAAGATCACGAAAGAATCTTGCATTGATCCATTTGTGTAAAGACTTAAATGTGTGTAATATTTACAAAGAAAATGGAAGGTGTTACATAAAATGTGCTTTTCCACCTCTAAAATGAACCTCTCCTCATACATGATTTGTTTATCTACAACCTCCAGTGTTGAAGTAGAATTTGGATCCCATTCGGGGCATCTCGTTTTTAATGTAGACCATACTTCTTACTGCATTCTTGTCTCCAATGTTCTGCCGTACAAAAACTAACTTGACTTTGCTGCGGTTGAGCACCAAACTACACTTTGAACAAATCTTTAGTGGGGCAGACCGGACGGCTGGTCCTCTGATGCTGCTCAACTGGGACCACAGAGCTTCTGCACCTGTTGGGACTCGGAGGTTTTTCCAGACCTGCCGGATCTTTCTTCACTGACAACAGTAGAAGTAGTAGAAGTATCACAACTGTAAACACACATTTAATGACCTAATCACTGCAGTCCCACACAACCTCCATTTTTTAGGTTTCATCCACATCCAGCTAGTCAGAACATAAATGTCCAGGTGAATAATCAACGCATGTTGACTCAGTGAGGTTTGGGCTCTGTCGTTCAAAGGCAAAAAGTGGAGTTTTAACTCCATCTTTCACTGTTGGTGCTCTGTGAGGCAGCAGCATATCTAACCTGATAAATGATGAAACTGGAGAGAAAATGTAGTCTGAGTTTCAGTGAGATGTGAGCCAGCATCCGTTGCGATCGTTAATGTTGGTTTAGTGGTAAGAGAGGTTTAGAAACCAGACAAAGATAAAGTGTGAGAAAACACAAATACTTTTTTCCCCCTTACATCATTATTTTCCAACCTGGCATTAAACAAACACAAATGAACACAAACATAGGGTTAAGGGTTTTTTTAATTTGCTTTTATTTGTTGAATTTCTTTCCTTAAGCTCACAAAGTAAAACTCCTCATTCTGGAGATTCGTTCTATTAAGATTCTCCTCAGATTGAGGTTCTTTGCAGCCACATCTAAGCTTCCCATCTACATCCTGGTTTTTTCTGTCCTTGGGGTTATTCCTAATCATTCCAGTATCGTATGCTTTCATTGGCTGGATGTATCTCCTAGAAGATGTCTGACAATAGGCGGTGCTATGACCACACGAGGCAGGACATTCCCTTCATGATGATGTATAGGCTGGGGATGGCCTCAGTGTGTCTGGTGCCATGGTCATAACAGATTTTCAGAAGCAGTATATCCCCTTTGTGAAGCTGTCCTCATTAGGAATGACTTCATGAGGGCCTGGTGCCATGGGCAGCAATAGAAATTCCTCTCTAGTTTTCCATCATTTCGTGGTAGCTGGTGCCATGAGGCTTTGAAAACAGATTCTCACTAGGTAATATATTCCCTTCATCATGCTGCACTTATCAGGAATGACCTCATGTCATTTGATGCTACGGCTGCATATATTTGTGCTTCGGTAGATGGTATTCTCCATTTGTGTCACTGTAGTCACCGGTATTGGCGCTTTCGTGGCTTGTAAGTGACACTGCAGTCATTGGGAACGTCCTCAGTGGTAGCTGGTGTCACGGTCACATGTTGCCGTCTCTTCTTTGAACACCCCGTATTACAGAGACTCCTTTTTACACTTCATTTAGACTCCTTGTTTTTCTCCTTGGGGGGGCGTACTGCTCATTTCACCCAACATTACAATGTATGTATGTACACCCAATGTATGTATTACCTGTGAAGAGTAATGAGGTTGGAGCCGGGACACTTAACTAACCCCAACCAAGTCCATCCATCTTTTATCCATACCTCTGTTCAGGGCCACAGGGAGCTGCTGGAGCCTACCCGAGCTGTCTTTGAACAAGGCTCCCTGAACAGGGCCACATCTAGTCAAACAACCACACAGTCACTCTTATGGGCAATTAAGAATCACCTTTAACATGACAAATATGTTTTTAACTGTAGAAGGAAACCTGAGTGCCTGGAGAAAACCCAAACTCCACGCAGAAACGAATCTGAAGCAGCAGAATCTGAAGCAGAAGCCTCTGAGCAGTACCAACCCCCAAGCCACAGCGTTGCCCCTCGTAACCAAGTATTTGACATAATTAAATACACGTGTTTACTGCAGCTAGAGTTGATATACTGAAATTGAATATTTCCAGTTTGAGTATTCAGTTATAGTAGATTTTTGAAAACTGATTGTCAGGTGTTGACAGCTGCAGAGCTGATGGGAATCAATCCTAGCCCTTTTCCCCAGAGAGTCAAATCGTTTTTAAGTTTAATTTTCACACATTACCTGGATGTCGGTGGGGTTTTCCAGGCAAAGTCGGTTTTCAAAGTTAGCTTCTGTCTCCAGGTTTCAGCGCTGTGGTTGTGTGTTGAGTAAACTGTCGTGTCTCTGGAAGCGTGATGTTTTCACTTCCACGGAGACGTGACTGCCTGTTCATTAGTTTGGACGTTCGATTTTCTGCACAATAATCGCGATGGACCCTGTGTCAACACACATGCACTTGGCTGTCATGTGCATCATCGGATGTAATTAACACGCGATACGCTGTAATCCAGTCAGATTAATGTCCAGCTCTGCTCTGTCTTCTCGCAGATTGTCAGCGTTGGGAAACACGTGAAGGGCTACCATTACATCATGGCCAATCTGGTGAGAGAAAGTTACCCTTTTTCATAGTGTCCTTATGTGTTTTCCTCTTGTATCGTCTTACATTGCGCACGTCTTATCGTCTCCTGTTAATTTACCATTTCCTTCCGGTAACTCGACTATTTCAAATATTGTTTTTTAGGGCGGTGCACGCATTTCGATGCTAATAACTTTAAAATTTTCAGACAGTACTTCTTTGTAGATAATCTGATAAATATTGACTATTAAAATCTTTTAATAATGGTATACATTATACAATTTCCTAATTAGTTGCCTGCAAGAGTCTTTTAAAAATCTATTTTATTTACTCCTACATTTCTAGACTTCGTGTTTTTTTAAAACAAACTTTACCTTAAAATTCAATCATAAATATAAGAACAATTTGGAAACATCAAACCAGTGTTTGATTTCTGACCCTGCAACCATGTGCTTTAGACAGTATTGTAAAGACAAGACTGAAAGAGGAACTCTTGTACGAGATCTTCGTGGTACTTTAACCAAAGCACGCTAGACGTTTATGTGCAATCTCAGAAAATTGTCCGCCTGTGTAACAAGAAAAAAGAAAAAAAGAAAAGAAAAGCATCATTGTCATTTGGTTCACAAGTCCACCAACAAACTCCAGGAATGAAAAGTGAATGCATAAGAGGCAAACAGGGTCCACAAAGGGAAAACTGAAGGCAGGTTTCCGTTATCGGCGATCCAGGCTAATTTCCTGAGGCCTCAAACTTGGTCTGCAACAAAATAAATTCTGAACTTATGGATCTTGGGTTCGGTACTTTAGTGCAACCCTGAAAAACCGTTGGGGTTTTGTTTGGGGATGATGTAGGCAGATGATGACATGCTTCAGCCAACCTTAATGTCTTTAAGTTTCTCATCACATTTTAATGATTTTTAATTCAGAAATGTCAGAAATTAGAACGGTTCTATTTTGTGATTTGTTGTAGCACCACAGTCCAGGTAATGAGGACCACTGATATTTTATCTTTATGCCTTTTTATTTATTTTTTTATCTGTGCCTGTTATACAGTGTAAAGCGGCAGACGCCTCATAAATTATCAGTGGCTCGTTCCTTGGGAATCATCCATTAAATGACTTGGGTTACAAGATCAGGAACTGAAATTCTCTTCCAGATGCCTCCCTCTCATAAACTGTTTTATTTGCTCTCAGCCTAAACAGACTTGTCATGATTTCTGTGAGCTGCTGTACATCCCTTCTTAGACTGCTGGAATATTTAGACTTCTGTGACGGTGTGGTGACTGAGTAGGGTTCAACAGTATTTTTCATCTAGTTTTACCAAAAGTCAACACATCATAGTGGTTGGTCTACTACATCATTCTTCCTGTCACCTTGTCCACTGTTGATGGATTTATGACCACCCATGACCTCTCTTTTCTCTCATCACCCCTCAAGGGCTTTAAGGACATTAACCTGGAGCGCTTCATGCATGGTGGAGCCAACGTGACGGGCTTCCAGCTGGTCGACTTCAGCAACCCCATGGTCATCAAACTGATGCAGCGCTGGAATAAGCTGGATCAGAGGGAATACCCAGGCTCAGATGCTCCGCCCAAGGTATCGGCTGACTTCTGGTTGGGTACTAGAGCACCTAGGAGCGGAAATCATGCTGAAAAGGAAAATTTGGGTTCATAATCAATTAATTTAGTTTAGTTAATTTCATTTTAAAGAAAAAGTCTTTGTTCAGCAGCTAAGTTACTGATCTGAGTTGTGAGTTCTTTGTAAATTATATTTATTTAGAGTTGAGTGAAATTAAGCTAAAAAAACAGCACATGGAAGGTTGTAAATGTACCCAAATCTGATGGATTAAGGAGTTTGTCAATGAAAAACAAGCAAAAGCAACCATAAACAATCCATGCACAAAAGTAAATCATTAAATATAGAAAAGGAAGCATTACACCAGGATAATAACTGATAGACCAGAAGAATTCGTAATAAACCACATTCAGGACCTTTACCAGTCTTCTGTGTCCATCCACCGCTGTCAGATGCCGCGATGTGACAGACTGACCCACTTTAAATTCTTTTCAGCCACACAGATTGCAAATGGCACTGGGGCAAGAAGGCATCACGCCATGGTGGTTTGCAATCCTCCTCCCTCGAGCAAATCTGTGTCCAACAAAGATTTCTATTTTCAAACCCAGATGCAGTGAAGCAGAAGTGGTGTGACCAGCAGATTGCATAAATGTGTGCGGGAATGGGTTGTTCAAATTAAAAGTTTACACTACAAAGTGATATCAAATTGCATTGTGTGTGTGTGTGTGTGTGTGTGTGTGTGTGTGTGTGTGTGTGTGTGTGTGTGTGTGTGTGTGTGTGTGTGTGTGTGTGTGAGAGAGAGAGAGAGAGAGAGAGAGAGAGGGAGAGAGAGAGAGAGAGAGAGAGAGAGAGACTTATTTATTAAGACTATGCGTCTTGATTAATAAGTCTCTCTGTCCTGTAAATCCACTCAACATAAATTACTCTGCTCCCCACTAAGTTGTCCACAGTCTGAGTTGCGGTCACCCCCCCCCCCCCCCTCTTTCCCTCTCTCTCTCGCCCTCTGGTCGTGTATTAACACCACGTTGAGGCCTCCGTCTCGGGTTTATCACCCCCAGTTGGTCGAGGTTGATGACCGACCTCCCTAAGACTGGTTCTTGTAGAGGTCTCTTTAGGTTAAAAAGGACTCTGCTGTCACCAGCGTCGCAGGGGAATGGCTCTCTCTGTTTCACTCTGGGACCTCCTGGAGTTTGGTTGCAGTCCAGCACTGTTGGTGGATTTGTTTATCAGCTGAAGCCACTTACATCTGGTGGTGACATCCCAGACGGATCAATTTACACTGCCTGTCCAAAAGGAAGTTTCTAATATTGAGCTTTATTTGTGGTAATGTTGCAGGGATGAACATCTTGACAAACATCTCACATCTGCGGTCAGACACAGGACATCACAAAATCGCTGGGAGTTTATTTGAAGCATATTTGCTCTGGCTGATAAAATGACAATCCAGTGGCAGTGTATTGACTTTCCTGCCAGAGTCAGATGTTTAGTGTCCACCAAAACATCAACAGCCCAAAGTAAGATTCAAGCTAGAAGAAAAAAAACGGGTCAGATTTATGTGGACACCTCCAGGACGATTTCATCTGTTTTCTTCCGGCTGGAAAGATGAACATGTCAACAAATATCTGGAGAATTGACGAGTGTTATACCTGAGCAGCTGCCACAAGGTGCAAAGTGAAGGTCCTGTGATTCAAGGCCTCTGCAGCCTCTTTCGCTGACACTTTGCTACCAAGGTTAGTGTTTCTTATCCTGGAGTCATCAGAGCAGCAGTGAAGCTTGGTGGCTTCACCTTCAGCTCAGCCACTTTGTGTCATCTACGCAGTGATCCACGGAAAGTCTGTCAAGAGGATGAGAGCTGGAACGCTGCTTTGGTTTTCTCTTCTAGCAGAAAGAATTGACCTTCTGAGCTCCAATCAGAGTACGAACTGGACCTCCTTCAGCTGGTGGTTTCTGTGTTCAAGTTGTGTGTTTCCTGATTATAATTACATATCCAGATGCTGATTAAATATTAATACTAGGGATACATGAAGTACTGGTCCATAACCTATGTAGTAGAACGCAACAAAAACATGAATTACACTGATTATGTCCAAAAATACATAAAAATAACTCAAACATTTGTGACGTTTCATGAATTTATTGAAAAATATGATAAAATATTGCAAAAATAGAGAGCACATATTTATGAGCCGTTGTTGACCTCTCTCTGTGCAGCAGTAATTACAGCTGTACAATTTAACTAATTGCTGATCATTTCTGCACATCAGGTTGAAATAACTTTAACACATTTATTTATGTTGGACAGCTTCAGGTCTTGGTGGGTTTTACTCGCTTCAAGTACCCCAGAACTGTTTGGACTAGACTTCATTTGCTCTGAAAGTCCAGTTCGTTTGGCGAGGTGTGAATGCAGAAACCAATTCTGATGCGCTCAAAGAACAGAAACTCTGGTGCGTTGTGGAAAACGGAAAAAGACATTTCCCTGCATTATCCAATAGATGCATGAGGTCTACCAGATGATTAGGTGTGACAAGAACCTTAAACTCTTCAGCTGAGACAACACCTCATCCCAACCCAGAGAAGGTGTCCATTCCACCCTTTTCTGACTGAGAACCACGGTCTCAGATTTGGATGATTCTCATCTCCGCTGCTTCAGCCTGAGCTGAAGATTTCCCTCCGATGACATCAACAGGACCACATCATCTGCAAAAAGCAGAAATTGATTTTTTGTCGACTCTCACATTGGTCTGGTGTGTCGTAGTGATGCCACATGGAGCTAATCCACATCAGTGCTGTCTCTGCTAAATGAAAGATGAAGATGGGAGGAAGCAGAAGGGAATGAAGATTCATTCTGTTAGCTCGGTCTATCGCAGACCTTAATTGTTCATGCGCACGTCTGTGTTACTTTGGGCATTTTGTCAAAGAGCAACAGGGGATAGAGTGCAGCAGATTCTGTTGAAAGTCGTAATGTCACAGCGAGCAGCGGGTTAATGAATAGGATTCACCCCCGGCCGGAGGCAAAGTTAATGAACTCCTGCTATCTGGGATAATTAATGCCAGGCTGCTTCCCGGCTGGACAAAACACTCTTCCCTTTCTCAACCTCTTCCCCCACTCACTCTTAGACTTGCTGCCGTTTTGTCATTCACTCAATTAGTTTTCTTCCAAGCCAGAGGTGAGTTTCAGGGAAACGTACGGCTCTTGAGGGACAGGATGATTTTTGTATGCCCAAATAATAAGAGGCAACACAGTCTTCAAGCCAAAGATGGATTAGACCAAAGTGGAAGGCTTACGCTCAGGGGGAATATTCTCCTCTCTTCTCTCTCTTGTCGTTTCTATTTGCGGAAAAACAGTGAGCTACTGCTGGGCCGCTGTTACAGCCAGGCTATTATGTAGTACTTGCTGGGCGCTGCAGAAACTGCGTGATCGTCAAGGCGGCTGGGCACAGATTGTTCCTAAAAAGAACTGACTAACAGAACATTATACCTGTCTGGCCAAATTAGCATTTAATTGGACTCATACCTTTTCCTGGTGTTTCTCCCGGGGCTTTATGGCCAAAACAGACAGAACGGGTTACAAGGTATGTAATTTACAAAGCACACGCTTGCCCACTGCTGAGTGTTAGCTCTCTTTAAAAGAATCAAATGGACCACAGTTGAACACTAGTTTCTACCAGAGTGTTTAGTCAGAAACAAAAGGGGTTTATGTATTAGGATGGAATAAGAAGTGATCAAGTCCTAGACTGGTCTTAAAATGAGTGAACATCATGATAAGCAAAACATGGCTGGACCGAAGTTGAACGCTGGCGAGGCCAAGACATTTTTACCAACTTTGACACTGATGTTTGAGAGAAAATGCTTGCAGGAGATGTTTGTTTGCTTTCTTAGCTCGTCAAAATACAACAAACATCAAACAGGAGGTCAGAAAAATGACAGTTCCTCGACTGACCACTAGGGAATGGCTCCGAAATCAAGTTAATCTCCATGGCGATGTGTGACAATATTATGACACCAGTGGCCGTCGACAGTAAGCAGACAGGAAATGGGGCGGAGAGAGGGAGGGCGGAAGACCGGTGGTAAAAGGGTCACAGGCCGGGACTCAAACCCGGACCAGCTCTGGCCTCCCTGGGGCACAGCAACTCTGTCTCTGCCCAGGTTTTACTCCTGTTTGGTTTCTGAGTCTTTAATTTTCTCTTCCTCTCTTCTTCTGTCATTACTTTCTTGGGTCTTTTAGTCGGCTCTGCCATGATGTCGCTCTGTGAGCTGCTTTTCATCTTATATCCGTCTTAGTGACATAAAGCAACGCAGGTTTGAGACATGATGAAAGTCCAAAGTCACTTTGGCTGCTGTTTGCCAGTAGCAGGTTCACAAGAGTTAAATGATGCTTTCTAGGACAGAAGTCCTAGAAAGTTTATATGAAACTGAAAACTTAAAGCGGCACTTTTCTGTGTGGTTTTAAGGTCCCACCACTGCGGTTCTTCAGGACTTTGACTAAGTCATTGTAAATCTTGGATTCTTTTGTTTTTTATGACATTTTCTTGTAGTTTTGTTGGTGTGCTTTAGATCATCAACCCAATTACAACCAAACTCTCAGCCAGCTGGTTTCAGATTAGACTCAAGAATACTCCGGTATTCGGATTTGTTCGTAGTTGGCTGGATAAGTGCGAGGCGCCCACGTCCTTTGTCTTCAAAGTACATAATAACACCTCCGCCACCATGCTGGGGCGTTTGTGTGAGGTGTTGTGCTGATATGCTTTGTCTGGTTTTTTGCAAATGTGATGCTGGTAATATTGACAAGCATCTCCACTTTGGCGTCATATGTCCAAAACGAACCCTGTGAAGTCATGTGATATCTTCAGATGCAGCTCTGTAAACCTAATATGTACTGTACGTGCTAACTTTAAATAGTCTTTGGTTTTTTTGTTTTTTGTTTGTTACACAGTTGTTGGTAACTGTCTTCTCTTCAATTTCTGAATAATCTGCTGATGTTTTTCCCTCTTGGCATAGTGTTAAAACATGCCCAGATGCTCCAGACTGTTTAAACATCTGCTTTTATGGAGGTATTCACACATCAGTTGCTGATCAGTTAATTAAATGCATCTGATTAGCAGGTTATGGTTGTGGTAGTCATCCAAGACCAAGGCTCGGTTGGGACTAGAATCTTTTTTACTGTCCTGTTATGTAAAACCTTGAATTTGAAAGCGGTTGTATGTTCTGTAATGGTATTTTCTAAAGCTTTAACTCTGTGATCAACTGCTCTCTCCCAGTACACCTCAGCGCTGACATATGACGGGGTGATGGTGATGGCCGAGGCCTTCAGGAACCTGCGCAGGCAGAAGGTGGACATTTCCAGACGGGGAAACGCTGGTGACTGCCTAGCGAACCCCGCCGCGCCGTGGAACCAGGGCATCGACATGGAGCGCACTCTCAAACAGGTGGAAGATGCTGAGCGTCTTGTGTGGAGCCGGATTTATGATTTTCAGAAGACTCACTCGATTTTAGGTTGTGCTTTATGGTTCTGTGTGGGATTAAACATCTCTGCATCGTGATCAAGACATATTGTGCCATAATTATTGTGTTTACATGTCAATTCACTTCAATTCACTTCGGTTTTATTCAGTCGGGTAGAGCAGGAAAAGGGAGATCAGAAAAGGAGAGGGGAGACACAGACACACCGTCAAATGTACAAAAATCAAGATGCATTAGTATAATTATCCATCAGGAGCAGAACTAAGACTTCCATGTACATATGACTGATACCTGGTTAGTTGGTGGACTGCAGAGACGACTATAAACCAGTATAGACAGCAGACACTGAGGTGGTCAGAGGTGGGACTGCAGGTCACGATGTCAGCAGATATCCAACAGAGACGTCTACACAGACAGGTGGAGGTGACACTGGGATGGTCAGAGGTGGGACTGCAGGTCAGCATGCAGCTCCTGAACCGAGGAACTACGAGTAAAGCTGCACTTTCAGAACGGAGAGCTTTGCATGTGTTTCTTTTTCACTAATAAAGAGCTGTGGGGGGCTGTGAGCAGATGTTATGAAGTTAAGACTTTGAACAAAACGATTTAATATTTAAAGCCAGTTCATATTAGTATGATACCTTGAAAATGACATGCCGCTGGTTTTTCCCTCAGTTATTCTTTGTAGCAAACGTAGCATTTGTCTGTTATTTTCTGTGTCATCACGTCGTGGATCTGTTTCATGTTCCCCTCTGCGTGCAGGTCCGGCTGCAAGGACTAACAGGTAATGTCCAGTTTGACCACTATGGCCGCAGGGTCAACTACACTATGGACGTGTTTGAACTGAAGAATAATGGACCCAGAAGGGTAAAACATCACACAACACTACAATCATTTACCTCAGATCTGTTTGTTTGTCATGTCCAAGTCAACAAAACGGCTTGAGAGTGGTGGAGATCCCACGAAGAACCACCAGTTCTAACCGATGCAGTGTTTGGGTCCACATGTTCTCCGTTAAAGCCCTTAGAGCCTAATTAAATCGTTGTGAACAAATAAATCCATCTGTTTTCATTTCTGTTGTCACAATATCGACACAACATTTTAAACAAGTACTGACACAGATGAAACAGGGATCGGAGAACGCTGCGGTTGAGCGCCAGTGGAACCCCTGACGATCTGACGTTCAGCTGATTGACCGCGGTCCTTGGGTCCTTGGGTCCTTGGGTCCTTGGGTTCTTGGGTCCTTGGGTCCTTGGGTCCTTGGGTCCATGGGTCCTTGGGTCCTTGGGTCTTTGGATCTTTGGATCTTTGGGTCCTTGGGTTAGTCAGTCAAGTCCGGGTTGGCCTGGGTAGTTAACCGATGACAAGCTTTTGTTCTGTGAAGCACCTTGAGTTGCTTTATAAGGTGCTGTATAAATAAATAAAATTAACTGGGTAGCTGAGTAACTTCCCAGCTGCTTAACGAAGCGTCGTCCTCGGACTCTTCCAGGCTAATTTGCAGCCAGTATTTGTGTAATTAACAAAACATATTATAAGCTGTGAATGAAGACCCAGCTCATTTAATTATTTTAAATATTAGTCAAGTCTACATAGTGCTAATTGCTACGTGGCTGAAATGAAGGCGGCGCCACAATGCTGAAATGCTGCACACCGATGCTGCCTCAGTTTGGTCTGTGTTACCAAACCGGAGCCGTGGCGGTTTCACAATACCGGCTTTGTTGCACCAATGACTTAACTGCTGGATGAAAAGCGCTTTTGATAGAATAGACAGTTTGTGATTTGTGAGACCTTTGAGGCACCATGTGAAAACATTTCTTTGTGTCTTAAATCCGTTTCACAAACTGTGTTCAGCATCGTCTTGAAGAAATATTGTTTTTACCAGTTTAAGAATCAGGTTTTTGAGTCAGACCTGGTCTGACATGGTCTAGATACCAAAAGTCATCGGTGTTGCCGTTTCCCTTGGACTGTTGAATGTGAGACTCTATATCAGAAGTGTCATAACATCCACTCCTCTGCTGCCTGCCCGTGCTGTACATCCTTATATGATGAGATATATGCGCCAGCTGCTGTCATGTGCAGTTTTTAAAGGCTGCTATGATGTAATATGTAATGTGTCATCTTCTATTATCCAAGCAAGCTGCTAAAAACGCTTCAGCCTCTGCCAGCATCTCTGCCTCTGGTGTAAGAGGATGGATGTCTGTTGATATAATTCAGAGAAAATGGGGAAAAACAGGGAGCGAGAGAGCATCTGAGAGACTGATGGGGAGAGGATGAAATGAAACTGAGAGCAATCAAGGTAGACTGGTGGAAGCAGGAGGAGGAGAGGAGTTCCCATCAATCAAGTGCTGCTTTGGCCTGCCCTCCCCCAGGATAGTAAAGTCCGCTCTGGAAACTGTGTTGGTGTGAGCATGTGCAGGGTCCCAGCCCTTCCCCCCATCTCCTCCATGTCTTTACAGTGATCCCGGTTCTCCCAGCACGTAGGAGGCTCTTTATCCTCACCGCCTCTACTGTCATTGACCCGTAGCCGTTAACGGCTGCTGTCAAAGCTCGTGTCTGCTGCACGATCGATACCTTCACTACGGCACAACAGATATTGGTTATTTTAATATAAAATCAGACATTGGCCAACTCACATCATTTGATTGCTCCCTTTTGACATTTCCCTCATCACAAGATGCTAATATTGTGACCACGACACAAGCGGCCTGTCAGCTCCAGTCAGTCAGTTTGACCCTGAAGGACTTTTGGATGTTGATACTGACGTCAGCTGAATGCAGAGACAAATGAAGATGTCCCAGTATTGATCTAAAAACTGGCATCTTGTGTGAGACTTTAGGTCAGGAAATGAATCTGGCTGTCTTTAAAGGTAGGGTAAGAGATTCTACGCAGTTCCAGACTCTTTTTGTCAAATTTAATGAATATCTCCTCACCATTGACTACAGCAGCCCACATCCCAGGTACACTGTTAAAAAGAAATAAAACTCCATCCGTCATACACAGCCCTGACTCAGTAAACGCGAAAAAGGGTTGCATAACAAGCATTGCTGCAACTAATCCCTGACAGGGGAGCACTCGTAGTCGTGCACGTGAAGCAGAGGAGGAGGGTGTTTGGTGATGATCTGTTTCAATAGTAACAGATGTGACGCGGTCCAGAAATGGCTTACCCTGCCTTAAAACAGTACTGCAGCTGAGGTAGTGCTTGGATGCAGGTCTGTGATGTCATTGGATTAAATGTACAAAAACTGGAGCTAAGTGTTAAAAAAATAAATAAATAAACAAACAGAAAAAAAAACAACTTGATCAATTATTGAAGACAGTCTAATTAAAAGTTCTGACCCAGTATTAAAGCGGCGCTGACTGGAACAAAACCAGCTTCAGAAAAGTTTAGAGTTTAGATGCAAATTGAAACGGGAGAAAATATATCAAATATTAAACCTCATATTTGAAGAGAGCTGTGGGTTTTTTTTAATTGTTTGAATAAAAACGTTAATGCTTTCAGTCAGGATGCAGACGCTGAGCTCACCGCCGAGGTTTTGGGCACAAGAGAGAATCAGGTCCATGTAGGGCAGCAGTTGCTAGGCAACCAAAAAGCTTTCCAAGAAGACATTAGATTAACTAGTTTTTCAAGCTGCAGTGTGTTTGTCACCAAAAAGAAAATACATATATATATATATATATATATATATGTGTGTGTGTAACAAAACTCGGTCTCTGATGTATTGATTGAGGGAGAAAAGCAGCAGTAAGAAGATGAGGGTCCACCTCGACGTAGACAGAGGTTTCAAGAGTTTAAGCCTCATCCGGGCGCTGCAGGCGCACGCTGGCGCCTTCAGGCTGAGTCAGGAGAAATCTGACTTCCTGCCGGGGGAGAAGAGCCGACACTCACAATTTGTGGCTGCTGAGGCCAAAGGATCAAAAGAACATTTCACTGTGAAAGTAGAAAAAAACCAAAATCCCATTTCTGCCACCTTTGCACCCTTTAAGCTCAAGTGTTTGGTGAATTCTTTCCACACCAAACGTTCCTCCTTATGTCAGTTTGTCTTTAAAAGCGAATCGTTGAGCTCAGGAAAGAAAGGCCGTCGTCAGAACCAGGCTCCTGGCGATCGTCTTTGCGATCTGTCAGATTATCTGGATCTGTCGAGTTGTGGTGCTGTAGCTTTGACACACAGATGGCGACACGCAGACAGGAATGGTTTTCTCTGTAATTAATCGCTAATATAGTTGCTGTAATTGCACCATTTCAGTAATTATGTTAACCAGGTCGTGCTGGCCGAGCGCCACTTTCTCTTGTAACTGAGAAGCTTGTTTGAACTATTTTTTCTGTCTGAGGCCACTCTGATGCTTGAAGGACCAGGCTGTCCTTTGTGTTAAGTGCAGCTTGCGTTATCACGGTTGCCTAGTAACTGGTCTCCGGGTCATCGTGAGAGTGGGTTCATGGGTGTTGGTGTATGCTGCAAGTTGTTCTGTGACTAGTTAATGCAACATGGACAAGTTACTCCAACCAAAGTGCTGCGTGGATTCATCACACACGTCCAGACGCCAGATAGTAGTCGCTTTAAGGTGCACTGTCCTGTGATGAGGCGCGTGATAGGTGTCCACGCCACCCAGCTTGGACCATTGAAGCTGCCGCTACTAAAACTCCAACCGAAGCGCTGCGTGGATTCATCACACACATCTGCATCAAGCAAAAGTGATCAAAGCAAGCGCTGAACATATGTTGAAATACATTCTGAAAGGCTTGAATCAGCGCAACTGGAATTCGTTTCTGGACGGGAGTTCGACCTTCTGTACACTCATCCAGGAACAAGCAGCGAGGTTCAGACGTCCCCGTCCTCGTCCACCTGCTCCAGATGTTCCAGGGCAACACTAAGATGTTCCCTAGCCAGCTACGAAATCGAATCATGTCTTGGGTCTGTCTTGAGGTCTTCTCTCGATTGGACATTTCAGAAACGCCTCCCCAGAGACACATCCTAACCTCCATTTTTGGCTCCACTCTGCTCCGAGTCCCTGATGACTTCCCATCTCTGGGATCCCTGTGGACAAAACATTTTCCAGTCCAATGTCTTTGTAATCTCTTTTTTTAGTCACTACCCACAATTCCTGACTGTAGATGAGGTTAGGAGCGGTGACCAGAGACTCTCTTCACCACGGAAACGGCACCACTGCCGACGCTGCACAGATCTGCCGCCTTCAGGAACCAAGGCAAGGAAGTCCATTTGCGTTGATTCAAGTCTTTGAGAAATACCATGAATGTGCACCAGCTTATGTTGTAACGTCGTATATTAGTGCTGCTGTGGACTCTCAGATTGGTCGCTGGACATCTTTGTCTTGACTCTTTAAGACGTTTTCGCCTCTTATCCATCAAGAAGAGGAAAAAACATCTTCATGAACCAAGAACAGACATTTAGTTGACTTCTTTTCAGGCCTTGTAGAATTAGTCTACCCTAGCACACACACACACACACACACACACACACACACACACACACACACACACACACACACACACGCACACACACACACACACACACGCAGTTTGATGTAGACCTCATATTTGGTTTTCCTTCCAGATCGGCTACTGGAACGATGCGGACAAACTAGTGCTGATCCAGGATTCTCCACTGCTTCCAAATGACACCTCTGGCATGGAAAACCGCACTGTTATTGTTACAACCATCATGGTAAGAGTCCAGCACGTGTTTGCTTTAAGACACACACACACACACGCACACACACACACACACACACACACGCATGCAGCAACACTCTTTGCAGTTTGAAACACCAGTAGGAAATATTATCTAACGCTTTCGCAAACTGCATTGAAGCACATGAAGGAGCCTCAGGTTTGGTGGCTACACACCACTCATGCTTCCTTTAATTTTAAAAGCAGAACTTGTGTAACATGCTTTGTTATTATAACATCTTCAGTAAAGAAAAATATGTTTTTGTCACTTAGATTTTTAAAACGGTGCCTCTAAACTTCAACAAACAGCTCGAGTCGAGGAACTCCACAACCAGCTGGTTTTAGTCTTATTTTAGGTATAAGAGTTGATTTAAAAAAAAAAAAAAAAAAAAAAAGTCCTGCATACAAGTACAAAATCAGCATTTCACACACTGAATGGCCTTTTGCATGGCATGTGAATCTCTGGCTGCAACAGCGACTCTGTGATGGCTGACTTGTGTAAAGCAGCCGGATGTTGAGCGTACATGTTGCAGCAAAGTGGAGGAAGGAAGGAGGAGGTGGGAAAAGGAGAGTCACAGCTCAGCACAATCCTCCCTCTTTGCAGCCCCTGATGAGGAACCCCATTTTAAGAAACTGATCCCCAGTTGGACACAAGCAGGATATGAAAGCCCTTAATGGCAGAGTGATGGACACAGCAGCCTGAGCCAAAATGAGGCCCTAAAGACACTGGGTGAGAGGAGAGACACGGCGCCTATGTTAATGGACACCCTGTTCAGAAATCTGAGCAAGAAATGGAGCCACTCTGAGCCGTAATGGAGCCCATCGAGAGGAAAATGAAATGCAAATGGAGGGAAAAAGACTTTTTTTTTTTTTTTTTTAAAGGATGCTGCCTCTGGCTGGACGGCCACCAGGGCGAAATGAGGTCCCCGTCTCCCCACAAAGCATCTCAGTCTACAACTGTACACCTGTGCGTGTGTGTGTGTGTGTGTGTTACAGTCGTTCATTGTCAAGGCCGGTGTGTTTGTGTATCCGATCTCAGCTTCTCATCCAAGATTGAAAGTGTAATTTCTGTAAAGATTGATGGACCCTGAACTATAAAGCAACTGAATCCTGTTTTGCTCTAAATCTGTCACTTTCTCTGACTACCTGCTCTCATGTACAGAACATGACACACTCGGACGGCTTCCTCTAAGCCTTACAACAGCTTACAAAGACTAATGCTCTCGTAATTATCGGAGCTCATATCCATCACGTTGCTGTGCAGCACGTTTTCACAGTTACACTGTGAGGGATTCACTTTTATTCCTGCTTTAAAGGTTTGTCCAGCAGGTTTATGGGAGCAGTGCTGGTTTGGTGTTTCAGTGTATCATAAGTTATTTGGGAAATACTAAGTACCCCCTTTTCTGACTCTTGCGTTGCTGTGGATACATTTTGGACCATTCCAAATTAGGATGACTTTTCTGTTCCTTGAACCAGCTTTGATGATGCGTTAGTCGTGAGACGCCCTCACATTTAACTCTCGAATACTCTGATATACAGAGGAGTTCACATCAGCTCCAAGACTGCAAGGTGTCAGACCCCCAGGACCCTGTTTGGTTTAAGCGGTATAGCAAATGAACGAATTAGTGGTCCATCTTCTTTCTTCTGTCCTGATGATTCTTCTAAACAAACGGTACTTGTCTAGACTTCTTCTAATTGTGTTGTCGTGGACTTAAAGTTTTAACATGGGTGTTTTTTTTTTCTTTCTTTTGTGAGCATTTCACAGTCTGACTTTAGTGTACATTTGTTGCGGCGTCTTCTCCTGGCAAAAATTGATAACTGTATGAACCGTATTGAATGCTTTACTTGTGAATAATATTTGCCACTGCAGAATGTGGGGGGTACTTAGTATTGCCCACATTGTTGTTTTTCCCTTTTTTTGGTTTCATTTTTGTCGGCTAAACCATCCTACAGTTAAAAAAAAAAAGAAAAAAGATCTTGTTGTCAGGCTATTGTTGTATTTGTCCAATCATAAGACCCACTGTAATCTAGTGTTTTTTATTTGTTTTTTTACACAAAAAAAGAAAAAAACCTTGAAAATGGAGGAATACTCGTGTTTAAGGATCATTTATGAAGGGGCAGTTTAACTTGATGGGAACATCATACAGATGCCCTGTAAAACAACGGGAGATGTAAAGTTTGGTCCGAGTTTTCTTTTCCTGAGTCCCTGACTTTAGTTTTCAGTTTAAAGGATGAAGAGATAAGAGACCTGTCTGAGGTCTTTGGTGACATGTTCAAGGAGACTAAAGCACCAACAGACACGACAACGACAAAGACTGACTGTCGTCATATTGACGGGACAAATGAACGTTTAACTCCAGAGGAAGACGGCGCTTTTGTTCAAGGAGCAATGAGGAAAGTTTGGATTTTGTTTAAGGGAACCACTTTGGTACCCAAAGCGCTTATTCATGGATGTCACTATTAAATGCCAAATGTCTGACAGAACCTGATGTCTTCACCAAGTCACATTATTTTGGAGTAACTTTTAAGTTAAAACACAACTGTGATTTTAGTCTCAGGTGCTGTGATACAACCACAGCCACTGAGAAATGTCTGCTGATCTTCAAACACGCGGATTTAGTCTTGGAAACACTTTTGCCTCTTTAAGGAATATACGTTTTGAGGTTCAAGTTTCCGATTGATGGAATGACAACATTCTTTTAAGGAATTTCCTCCGATTGTGTCACAACTGCTCACTTCAACTCTTAGATAAATGGATTTGATGAACTGTTGATGTGAGTCAAGAAGTCATGCGGCTGGTGACAAAAACTGGGAAAACGGGAGAGCAACGAAAACACTTGACACATTTCTCAACTGTGTTCGTTCAGCTTTACGGGACAACTCGAGTACATTTCTTTGTGGCTACTGCGTTGTTTGTCCGTTCTGAGCTCCTGTAGACTTGTGGCATTTTAAAAAAGAGCCAACCTGCAGATTTGCTTCTTCAAGCCAACAATTGAAGTAAAAAAAAACAAAAAACGGTGCAGTTCCTCATTTGAGGGGCTCCATCGAAAAGCAAGTCAAGTGCCACTGACCTCCAGGTTAAAATGTCCAGTTCGACAGCAGAAATAAATTTGCTTTGCGCTCTAGAGTTCACACCCACGACAACTGTACTGGGGGCTGCGATTACGTTACCAGTTTAGCACTCAACTTGGTGCAAGATTTCACTCACCGTCTTGAAACCTGGATGAAGGAGTCTAACGCAGATATGATACAGATCGCTGATCAGATGTTGGAAATGACATCTGAGGTTGGCATGAGTAGGTTATGGTAGGATGATAGTTGCTGACCGTGACTGTGCTGCTTCGTCCAGAGTCGTTTTCGTGGTCAGGTCATTGTGCGATGACGCTCATTACTACTGCTACTATGGAGTTGGTCAGGTCCGTCATCGTCCTCGGCTCCACTGTCACCACCAGCGACGACCTGACCACGACAACGTTGCTCACGTTGGCAACGTTTGCAAATACGTCATTGGGTCACTATGGAACCGAACGACTGGCCCGAGATCGCCAGCGTTCTCGTGGTTCCTGGTGAAACGGCTCAGTTCTAGGCACAGCGCCCCCAGCAACGAGGATCGTTACTGCAACAGCAGTATGTTTGTTTGTTTTCACTTCAGTGGTTACATTTTTTATGTTCTCACACTTAAACTTCGAATGCATTATTTTGCCTTACTGTTGCAACTCTCTGGCCTGAAGTAGTCGAGCATAGATCTCACAGTACTGAGAATCCTTGAAGCACCTTGGTGATCTAAAAGCGTCAAGTCTGGATGATGTCACGCTGCAGCTGAGCGCTCTTAATGTGAAAAGAAAGCACAGTGGAAATCAACAAAAAACAAAGTGTTTTCTGTGTAGCTTTGAATGTGCTCCCTTTTTCAGTGTCACACGTTCAGTGAACTAAAAATGGGATTTTGCCTCAAGTGGCCACTGATGAACCTGAAATGAGTCACTCGTGAGTGTGTGTTGGCTTCGTACAGCGTTGTTTTCGTGGTCAGGTCGTTGTATAATGAGCAGTCCAACTTATGCTCAATAATAATTACTGCTCCAAATCAAACAGAATGTAGAGCAGATTGTTTATTTTACATAATGCACAAACACTCGTACACAAAACCAAACAGGCCGATTTGACACCGAGCAAACAATCCCGGTGTGGGTACGTACGCCAGAGTACTATGGGTCGAGTAGCGTGTTTGTGTTTTAATGGCATGTTTAATTAGTCTCATTAGGTGAGGCGGTGTGGCCGTGGTTATTGACCAGCCTGTCAGTCGTGCTGGCCTTCGCGCTGAAGACCTCTGAAGCGTCGCTCTGTTGTCCTGCCAGAAAACTGACTGCATCCCTTTATCTGTGACACTCGCTCCCTCGGGCTGCCGGTGGCGTCAAACCCATCATATCACAAACCCAGTCGATTAGGGCTGCTTTCCCCTCTGATGTTCATTTAAAAATATGACCAAAAATAACTTGGAAATCAAGAAATCAAAACTGAGGTTGTTTAAAAAGATTTGAGTCGCATTTTCAGCCGAAGGAAACCATGACAATATTTGACTGTAAATGATGCCTATCAGATTGATAGAAACCTTCATGTGGAGAATTTGTCCCTTTTGGTTTTTAAAAAGTTGGTGCCTTTAGTATTGTTTTTTTTGAGAAGTTTAATCAGTCTCTGGACGTATCACAGCAGGGTAGCAGCTAATTAGTCATTTTCTAACAGAGCGGCCAAACATTCACATGAAGATGGTCAACATTTGGCCTTTTACGATCAAAGAGCATCAAGCCTGGAAATCTGTGACCTGCTCTCATCGTTGATGTTCTTATTTTCTCACAAAAAACCCGTAAACCTAAACGTAATTAAACCAATTCCTGTCATGAAGTACTGAATTGACCTGAATATACAAGAGCACAAAATCTCATCTTGTCCTAGAAAAGACATGTTTTTCTCTTTTGTCTGGGTTTTTATTTTCACATAAGTTACTGAAATAGAGATAAAAAAAAAAGACTGGGGCTTCTGTCCAAAGTCTGAGTGCAAACACTATGCACAATAAATTTAAATGAAGATGTGGGCCTGCGACGGGCGGCGACCTGTTCAAGGTGCTTTTCACCGTAAGAGAGTTGGGACAGGCTCCAGCAGAACCCGCATTGGCGTAAGCGGGTTCAGAAAATAGATGGATGGATGCTTGAACAAGGTGTGACTGATGGGATGTGTTTACACCTTATCAAGTAATGGGATTGTGTGCAAGGATGTTGGGCAAATACTTGGCCTCTCTGTGAGAACTGCAGCCCGTTTATGGCCCGTTAATCCTAGATACACCTCTGGCGACACTCGGCCCCAAACGCAAACGGTTTTGCTGCCACATTCACCTGCTGAGGCCGGGTTTTAACTCCACTACCTTTCTGATGATTTCATAGTTTCTCAACTTAATAATGGCTCAAGTGAGTCTTTCATTTCTGAATATTACATTCTGTCACATTGGATTTTAGCCATTTATTTTGGTCAATCTGCAGCGTATACCACCATATGTGGACTGTTTAAAAATCTAGACCTGGATTGTGAGGCAACTTACATTTTTTCGATATCTTTAAATGAGAGACAAACAAATATTACAAACTACTCATAGAGCTGGAAACAAGAGAAACTAGCACTCTTTCAAAGTCGTCTATACGGTAGATCCGGGCGCAGGGTTGGACCGTTCAGAGTATATGGTACGCAAGTCAAGGCCATGATGACGCAGTTGCTAGGCGACTCAAATGCTTCCCCGGGAGGGTTCATCAGATACTAAAGATTTCAATTTATGCCATTTTGATCTCTGTTTGACTCATTTCACTTTGATCACACCTGAAAAACTCTCCTGTTTTGTTAGGCTGTGCAGTCTAAATCTTGATCCCTGATTGACGTCCTTCTTCCACTGCTCCAGATCAGAAATGAGGATGGGTTGAAAGATTTGATCAGAATTATTGTAAATTAACCATATTGTGGTCACAGCTTGTCATTCTAATTGCATCATTAGTCTAAGTGTTTAACTAATTGAGTGGCCGCTTTTCACATTGGCTGGTGGGTGCAACTGGACCACAAAAAACCCAGGGGTTAGAACTGGATCTCTGGGTCCCATCAGGCACAGTGGCCTGGTTGCACTGTGCCACAACACTTGTGGTGAGGTTACTCTCATTTGGAGCTAGCTGGTGAGTACATTTTATGGCCCTGTTGGCTTGCCATACCTGTTGATTAGCAGCTGGTGCCCGGTAGGACGACGCTGCACTTTCAAAATGCCCTCGTAACTTTTATTTCAACCATCGTGTCACAACACACTAGAGATCGTCAGGTGCATCGTGGAAAAGTTTTATTCGAGATAAAAGTGTCTTTAAAAGCGAGAGGTGGCAATGACGTGACGTGTTTTTGGGTTTTACAGGAATTTGTTTTCTCTAAAAAAGGTTGAAAAACACCCAGACAGAGTGGGAAGTGGGAAGTATGGCAATGAAGGGAAAATTTGGACAATAAAAACATAGATGTGCAGTGCACATGGAGGTTTGGATTGTAGTTATGATAAACGGCACTTGTAAAGAATAAACCAGATGCTAAGTGACACTGTTTAAAAGTTAAATATGCTTTATTTGTGTTTGCTTATTATGTATAATGGTGAATCATAATTCAGTAAACTGCTTGAGAAACATTTACTCCTGCTGTTTTTTGACTTAATTTGGTCAATTATGGCATCATTATGTTGCACAGTAACATTTAGTCTCGCTGCAGGCTACGTCGAGCATCTTTATTCCCTGTTTGCAGGAAACGGCTTAAATTACTGACATCTTGGTAGGAGATCCTGTAATGGTGCAGGTAATAAAATCAAGATGTATTTTGAGACATGAAGTTATAGTCCATGTGTGTCTCTGAAACGGCACAGAAGTCTGTGATGTGTATGGTTTTTTTGCGCTCTCGAGGGTCAGATGCCAGACCAGGGACGGTTCCAGGAAACACAGAGCCGGTTCCAGCGGTTGGTAGCAACAATCATAATGCCCCATTAGATCTTAATTCACAGCTCAGAAGTCAAGTTCACCGAAAACGCCACGCTCTAAGTAGCTAAAGTGATGACAGTGAGCCATAAACAGCATAATGTGCAATGTTGCCACCCCTCAAAAAGTCATGTTCCTAATTATACATCAATTTATGGCTTTATGTAGTTTCTCCTAATGAAAATGGATGAAAGTGCTAAGTAGTTAAAGTGATGATGGTTTACAGTTTGACATCACAGACTAAAATTCAAAAAAAATCCCCTTATTATAATACATTTTATGGATTGATATAATTATACCTGATGTGTAACGAAAGAATTCACTCTTAGTGCAGTTGTCACGGATGTGAAATCTTGTTTTGCAGACCAAAACAGATTGTAAACATTTTTATTTCTGCTGTAAAATTTGACATTTTAGCACTGAGGTCAGTTGAGATTGACTCGTTGTAGTGAGCCCCTACTGGTCTGTTCAGGAACTGCATTTCAGTACTTCTGCTTTGATGTTGGTTTTTAAATCTAGGTGTTGGCCTTTGCTCCACACTGATGCATTTACCAGGGACACCGGTGACCCAGGTCAGAGCCAGCTGGCAGAAAATCAGAATGATATCGTTGTTATCCACCTAAAAACATTGGTGGCATCATAGCAATGCATGTAAAAAAAAATTTAAATAAGATAAAAACGGCTTCATGCATACTTAGATTTATTCATTACAATTTGCATTTTAGTAACTAGTAATTTTTAAAAAATGAAGTGTCAGTTAAGAAAAATATTCATCCTGTGTCGTTGAGTCGGTTCGTAATGTTTATTGTTGTAGGGGAAAAGATGAGATTAAATCTGTTAATCTGAGTTTGTAGTGATCTTTATCTTTTCCCAGAGAACAAGAGATCAAACAGCTGATCATCAGTAGAAATGTCTTGTGTGCACATAAAAATGCTGGTTGGAGGCTTCACCACAACTCCCAAGATGTCATCAAGGTTTTGAAATGATCTACGCGGTGAATTTAGCACCAGGAAAACCTTACGATGCCCCTGGACACGTGGCAGTATTCCAGCCCCTGCATGCCGCCTCCTGCCTCGGGAAGAGGAGCAGGCTGCTCGCTGATCACGTTTGGCGGTTTGATCCTCGGCTCCTCCCGTCCGCATGGCGAAGTGTCCTTGAGTGGGACACTGACCTCCAAATTGCTCCCAGTTATCAGAAAAGCACCTTGAATGGTGACTGAGGGGGCTTGTGAACGGGTCATGGCGGGAAAATTGTGACACAACTCGAATTTAAATGAGACGGAAATGGAGCCGTTTGACATTTCAGGACACTGATCGAGTGTACTTGACTGCTGTTCAGTTGCAACTTAATGTTCAAATCATCTACATGTGGTCAGATATTTTCTAAGGTCTTGGTGCATTTTTTTATATGATTGGTGGGTTTTTACTCCAACAGAATCGTATGTTTTATAGACTGTGTGATTATGAATGTACAAACATATGACCAAATTAACCATCCTCAGAGCTGAGGAAAGTTCACTCGTGGGCTACAATCAAAGGGACACTGCAGAGCTTTCTTACTGACAAAAGCACTCACAACTAAAGCCTGGGTCAAACTGCATTTTAGGGGCTTTGGCAGAAGATTGCAATAAATATTTTAAGCTTTGTTTTCTAAAGCTGAACGAACGACTCAAAGTGAAAAGGGTGAGTGTCTTGAGGCTGAACCGAGTGTTGGCAGGGGTCAAAGGGAAAGTTGGGGCTGGATACGCTGATACCCAGTTTTACTTGTGGAAACAGCCATTTTTAACGCTCTTGCTCACTGACAGTCGAGACTTTGATCAGTTCAGCTGTTAAACATCTCAGCTGAGAAAAACTTTAAATCGAGTAATGACAAGAAAAGAAGATTATTTTATCAGGCATACAAGTTAGGTTCTATCTGGGTGACGTCTGGTTATCTAGGTTGTGTTCAACAAGGAAGTCAGAACAATTGCAGTTCCTTAAATGGATCGGATCCAAAAGGGAGTCAATCTCCATTGACCCCCGTATAAATACACAACTCTGCAGCAGAAACAAACATATTTGCTGCCTGGTACATAAATGGTTTTGGTCTCCGTAGCTGGATTTTACACCCAAAACAACTGTACGATGGTAGATTTGTGTGCACCACATCAGGTCAAATTAAATTAAGCCACAAATTTATGCCGGAGGACACGAGCCAGACCGCCTCGAGCTCGCCAGACCGCCTCGAGTTCGCCAGACCGCCTCGAGCTCGCCAGACCGCCTCGAGCTCGCCAGACCGCCTCGAGCTCGCCAGACCGCCTCGAGCTCGCCCGACCGCCTCGAGCGCGCCCGACCGCCTCGAGCTCGCCAGACCGCCTCGAGCTCGCCAGACCGCCTCAGAACAGAAACAAGCATCCCTGGAGCTGTGCTGGGCCCACTCTGCTTGTGTCAGCTCTGGCAGTGCTCATTTCTCAGTATCTGTTTTATTATTTCCGTAACAATGTTTAAAATTATTATTTTTATGACAGGCCTGACCAGAATTAATTAAAATGATCCAGCATCATAGGTCAGCGTAATCTAATCCAGCCAAGTTAATATAGCTGACCTGCAGTAATTGATCTAAAGTGGGCGTGTCCTAACAGGCCTGCTCGCTTCAACCATTTGCAACATGGGGCCATTCAGTATGAGGCAAAAGAGGCTTTAAAATATACAGTCTACAAGACTAGTTTTTGAGGTGATACACTTTTAAAATACCACTTTTGTTAAAGTTTGTTAAAAATCCCCTTGATGAAACCCTTTGGACCACGTGTTCTGCTTGTTTCATCCTGGTGTAAGACTAATTCCAGCCATACAAATGCAAATACCTGGGGTAGCTCTGCACTATTTTGGTAATATAAGAGGCTTTAAAACGCTAAACTTGAATGCATTTGCTTTACAATAACTGGGATGCCTAAAAGACTTTTGCTTCCCATGATCAACACCTCCATCTGTCACTCGGGCCCAGATGTGTTGCATTTGCTGCCTCATTAAACAGTATTTGCTAAGAAGATGCTCTGTCTTTCTTTCTGTCTTTTCTTTCTTTTTTCAAATTGGTATATTAAATTCAGCAGCGTTCCGCCAAAGTTGTTACATCCATCTGTCCTTGATTTGTTAACACCACCATCTGTCAACCAGTGGAATAGCAGTCAACAGACAAAATTATTCTTTATTTTTATGCAACATCATTTAGATTCAAGCACAACTGGTGACCAGGAACCTTCCTCCAAACCTTTAGTGCTTTACACTATCTTCCTCTCTTAAGGACATAGACTCTGGTTTTCTTCTGGTTTTGACTTTAATTCCCAGTCAGTCATCACATAAACTTCGCCCCCAACCCACTGTGATTGGTTTGGTTCGTTCTGTACTGGTGGAACTTGCTGGTAATTGAAAGTGTGCCAGATATTTCACATAGTGAATGGGAATGGCTGACCAGGCTACCATAACAGCACAAAGGGTTAAAAACAAGTCACCTGATATATGGAAAGTTGGTATTAATAAGCTACAGCTTGTCTGTGTGTCTATGAGCCTTTGTTCCGGTCCTCACACCTTTGTGTCTGTCTGACGGTTTGGTTCATGGTTATGGTCTCCTACGTAGGAGGGTCCCTACGTGATGCTAAAGAAGAACTGGGAGATGTACGAGGGGAACGACCAGTACGAGGGTTACTGCGTGGACCTGGCCTCGGAGATCGCCAAACACATCGGAATCAAGTACAAGATCTCCATCGTCCCCGATGGAAAGTACGGAGCCAGAGACCCAGAGACAAAGATCTGGAACGGCATGGTCGGGGAGCTGGTGTACGGGGTGAGAAGTCATTTAGAATATTGTTTTACCTCATTTACTATAACATTTGGAGAAATTAAACATTTACAGTAATGAAAGATGTTTCTAGGTTTACCAAATGATCCAGTCTTAATAATCTGAAGCATTGATTAGTTTTGGGAAAATAAACCAGTTTAGTTGGTGTTAATGCAGGAAAGAAAAAGTGATGTGGAGCTTTTAGAAGACGTACGGAGGAGAGACGGAGGTGTGCAGACTGTTCAAGACTGTTGAGATGGTGACGTTAGGTGTGGCCGAGGAGTTTTTCTGCTGCAGACCCTGCATACCCTGCAGACCCTGCAGACCCTGCAGACCCTGTAGACCCTGCAGACCCTGCAGACCCTGCAGACCCTGCAGACCCTGCAGACCCTGTAGACCCTGCAGACCCTGCAGACCCTGCAGACCCTGCCTCTGCCTTTGAATGAAAAAAGAGAGAGATGCAAATCTGTGGGAGGGACGCTTTTGGGAGTTTTTGCTTTCTTGTGAACTGAAATGGACTCCCACTCCTAGAAACAGTTACATTGTTTATTTATTGAAATAGTCACCTTTACAAACTTTCTAATCAATAAATGTTCAATACTCTGGTCAGTAATTACAGTATGTAAGTAGTTTAGCTTTTTCCCAGTTAGTGAAAGCTTCTGTTTTCCTAGAAGACATTTCTTTCAGGGTAAAAATGATCTCATGGTCACAAAAGCAGCAGCGCCATTTTCTTGGAAATAAACTAGAAAAAACCTCATTGTTTCCTGTCTTTTTAAAGACTTAATGCTTAAAGACGTTCTCACAAAGTAGTAATTTTCTTTTCTGCAGCTTTTTTGTACTGCAGTGAAGGGGGCGGGGCCACAGGGGCCTTTTAACTGAGATCTGATTGGTCTCCTGAAGTGGCTCTGTCCTGTCAGTCATCTGCGCTTTGTCCAATAATGAAAACCAGATGATAGATTATGAGATTTGGTTTGACTAGAGGAGACAATGAGCCTAAATGACTTTCACAGAAATCCATTAAAGGGAAAACTGAATTGTGGATATCTGGCTTCATCCACATACACCCGTCATCATGCAATTTTAGACTATTTGGACCACATTAGTCCAGGCTAGAACTGGTGCTTTTGGACCTGCACCACTTATCTGCCTCTCAAGGTGTCCTGTTAAACTGGATTACAGTGTTCATGCCAATATTCTTCTTAAAGAAGCCTGGAATAAAATGCTGAATTTTCCACATTTCCATATGACTTAAACGTTACAGCAGCAGTGTGGAGGAATTGTGTGTTTTGTTTTTTAATCTCATGAGCCTCCTACAGTTCATGTGTGATCTAGCAATGTCATGAATACAGGACGCCGATGGAGCCCTGCTCACGGAGAACAGTGCACGTGGATTTGTTTACTTGCTGAAGCCCGGGATAACCAGCAAAGCTCAAAGCCTGACGGAAACTCCCAGCCTTCGTTGGTAGCCGCAATGCTTTATTCAAATATGCATCCTTTGAACTTTTTTCTTTTTTTTATGTTTTCCATGCCACAGTTAAAGTATGCAAAAGCACATAACTCACACTGGCACCGGAAACAATGAAAACTGAACAAAAACTGGCGAGACACGGACACTTTTACCGCTGTAGTGGCGTTTCCATCACCCCTAGATGTGTGCAAAACCTAAATATCGCAATGAAAAACCTGTAATGATGATAAGTGGCCAAATGTTGCAAAAACCTTTTTACACTTTCACAAGGTGGTTTTTCAGACATGTTGATAATCCAGTTTATGGGAAAAGTGCCACTTGTCACATTTGTCACATTTGCACGTCTCAGGCAGTGCAGGATGCAACGTAGCGGTCAATCTAAAGTCATCAGAACCTCGTTTCCAGCTGTTTTTGGCCTTAATAATACAATGCAGTTGTGCTGTAACACTAAATTATTACTGCATTACATAAGGACTTTATCTCTGAATACTCATTTGAATGATCGTCCGCAGCAGAACGGCAATAATTTGTCAAAGCCTTTTACCGGTTGAACCAGAAGGGCTTTTATCTTGTTTCTTCTTATTTCACTTCTTATTTATTTTTAATGTATTTACTCTTAATGTAAGGGCAATGAAACATCAGAAGAATTTTAAAACCGTAATTTAAGGTGAAAAAGTTGTGCAGTGCTGCTGCAGGACAAAGCGTGAAAGAGAAAAGATTTGGAGTAAATATGTAAGCGAGGCAGAGAACAAACCGTCCAACTCAACAAACCGTATGAGATAATATATACAAAGCTCTGCAGAGTGTTTATGCAGCTTTGATGGGAATATTTGAGGACATGACAACACTCAGCAGTTTCCCATCTGAAACTTTCCCAGAGAAGACTATTCTTTCCTCGTTTCAGCTCTTTCTGAAAGGCACCTGTGCTCACACAAAAGCCCTGCCTCTTTTTAACCCACCAAGTATTTTAGGACACAGTAAATGCCCGAGGCTGTCATCTTATTGCATTTTGCTGAGGATGTAAGAACTTAAATCTCTTTAATTTTCTCTCCCGCACCCCTGTTTTCTTCATTTCTTACGTGTCAGATGGCCGTAATGAAACTTTAAATTCTCACTGATAGTAAACCCTTTGCTCCCAAGCCTGGCAGACAAGGACACAAGTGTGGCTAAAGCACTGAATATAATCGGGTTTGTGGATTTTCAGCAAGCTAATGTACACTTTTCCACGGCTGCAGGCCAAAGTGGTCTCCCCTTCTCTCTTTTCTTTTCTTTTTTGCCTTTCCATGCTCTACGGATATGACAAATTACTTAATCCTCCTCAGTGATTCTCCTGAAGTTTCATCTAAGCCTTTTATCTTTAGAGAGGGTGTTTGTCTTTTTGTGACCCAGCTGCCTTAACTCACTCTGAAATAAATTCAATTTCTGAGGTTATCTAAAAAAATAATACAATTGTAAAGCTTTATGTATCTTAATATAATAAAAAGTCATCTGGCCGTCACTTGATCACTTGATCACTTGATCACTTGACAGTTATGTACACACAACCGCAGATTTAAGAAAAACACAGGATATATTACATCAAGTAATTATTACCAGAGCAAAAAACTTCAATCTTAAAATTTAATACAAATCTTAAGATTCATGAGGTGTCAGGCCATGTTTTTTCAACTGCAGAAGTTATGAGTCTCTTTTCATTGTAGTGTAGGAGGTTTTGGCAACGTTGATTCGTTCGTTGACGATTTACGGTCTTCTTTTATGAAATTTGGTATTAGTTTTACATTTGTATCAGGTAGATGTCTGGACTTTGTTTGGATCCTCCATTTATCCATTCAGCTGCTTGTGAGGTTGGGATATATATATATATATATATATATATATATATATATATATATATATATATATATATATATATATATATATATATATATATATATATATATATATATATATATATATATATATATATATATATATATATATATAGGAACTTAGTCTTTTTCTAATTGTATGGTCAGAAGTTTTAACATTTAATATGCTAAATGAGGGCTGTAGAGTTTAGGATATCACCTCTTTCTTTTTATAGAATTTATCTGAGCTTTGTACTGCTGGTTGGTGTTAACATGCTGGGAGGTCCACTCCTGGCAAGATTGTTAGCGTTTATTGGATATTCTCCACTTGTGAACAATCTGACTGTGTGAAGCTGGAGACCAAATTGTGTGGAACTGTATTTACAGCCCTTCCTAGATTGATATGCAGCAACAATGGCTTTTTTGAGACTGTTACTGATGTCTTTCCTCTTTGGCATTTTGTTAACAAACACATCGGAGTTCACGTGGATGGAAGCTTAATTGCTTGAGGTTTTTGTTCTTCTTCCAGGATAAATTTATGACATCAGCAGCGTTTAAGGATGAAAAGGAAAAAGCTGCCAGTTTGGTTGTTTTCATGCATTTGGCATCTGTGATTAAATGTGTTTAATTTGGGTTTAGTAGTTCAATAATCTCCTCTTTATCTGAATCCCCACAGAAAGCGGAAATCGCTGTGGCCCCTTTGACAATCACGTTGGTCCGGGAGGAGGTGATCGACTTCTCCAAACCCTTCATGTCGTTGGGTATCTCCATCATGATCAAGAAGCCTCAGAAATCAAAACCGGGAGTGTTCTCCTTCCTGGACCCACTGGCCTACGAGATCTGGATGTGCATCGTGTTTGCCTATATTGGCGTGAGCGTGGTGCTTTTCCTGGTCAGCCGCTTCAGCCCGTACGAATGGCACACCGAGGAGCCCGAAGAGGGCACCGACGGTCCGCCAAGCGACCAGCCCCCAAACGAGTTTGGCATCTTCAACTCTCTCTGGTTCTCCCTGGGCGCCTTCATGCAGCAGGGTTGTGACATCTCCCCCAGGTAAGACACACTTTCATCAAGTGTTTCACCTCAAAAGTATGACGATCGCTGCAGAGTTTGCTGCAGAGTTGGCGTTAACTCCCCTCCTCGGGGTGTTGCATGACCTGTAGGCCAATTTACGTCCCGTTATGCCGGCGTGTCAGACTGGATTGTGCGGACATTCATACAGATGAGTCTGCTCGTTCTGTGTGAGCGTCGTGTACCCAAATCCCTCAACTGTCAGTCCAATTAAGGCCTTCATCGTTATTTCAGACATGTTCCAGTGATGCAAATGAAAACCGAGGGAGTGTTGACACCCTGCCGCAACAAGAAAAAAAAATAGTGTGATAAGTCCTGAAGGTTTTAATCACATTAAACATCGTTGACATTAAATGATCATTTTCAGTTTGTGCATGTATATGTGTATAAATAATGATTTTCACCAGATGGTTCACTGCTGTTTGATTTCTTTTCTTATAAAGGAATAATATTTTATTTTACAGTCTTCTGGCTTAACTTGCACATTAATCATGTAGATGGTTCAAACTGAAATTCAGTTATTTGCGTTTAAAGGAATAGTTCAACCATTTTGGGAAATAGTGAGGTGAGACGAGACATTTATTGCGCTATTAAATCGCATTTCTGTAGTTAGATCACTGTTGGCTCAAGATAAAGACAGTGAGAAATGGTTAGTTTGACAGTGGCTGTAAACTCCAGTGATGAAAATCATTTGTCTTTGGTATCTAGAATCCATTTAAGGAAAATTTCACGCAGTATTTACACCTCTATGTTGTCTGCCAACAAAAACATACAGCTTGTAACGCTTTCAGCACCTGAATCTATATTTACGACTCTGCTTTTTAAAGCTTTAAACAACGCTGAGGGCGTGACAGCCACGTGGTGAAGTTCTACACCCGGACTTAGAAGTACTGAGGCTGATGTTTCGCGGATATTAATGATAAGAAAACTGAAAACGTTACGTGTCATCAGACTATCGAGCATCCTGAGGGTGTGATCGGTGCAGCAGCTGACAGTCTTTTTGTTGACCGTTACAGGCAAAAGTAAAGAATAAGGCACCCAGCCAGAATCCTGCTAACCTCAGTAACAATAAACAAGCAAATTTAATCATTGACAATAAAAGCAGAGGACTGAGCCTCTGAAATTGTCTTTTATTTCATGGTTGTGGTTTCTTCAGAGGCTGACAGATCAAAAGTTAAATGGACAGCAATACGCAGCACCTGCAGGTTTTAGAGGGCTTTTTTACACCGAAGCTTCGGGTCTCCAGCAGTTAACAAACAAAAGCCTCGGCCGTTTGCAACTAAACTTTACAACTTTAGAAAAGAGGCCACGAACGAGTCGAGGGGATGTAATTAGCTCAGGGATGTGTGTAACGAGATCAACACAGAGAGGAGGGAAGATCGGGAGAAAAAGTACCACTTCTGAGATTAAAACTTGAAAGTGGAAATAAACAACACTAGAGGTTTGGGACGATGGCGGTCCTCAAATAGAAACCAGGCGTAGAGATGGATTTACTTATTATTCTGTTTTTATTTAATTTAAGCGGAAGTGTTCAACACATATGAGTTTTACGGCTGAAATCACACAGTTTTCAGTGTTTTTGGCAACTAAACCACTAAATAATAACAGATTTTTAAGAAAGGAAAGGTACAAAATGAATCGTTTTAAATATATTTATACACAGCAGCCATCCTTGAGTCCTGAGTATTATTTTACTAGCAGCGATTTGTTCACTTTGATAAATTGTATTTATCTTCTGTCAAGTAATTTATTCTATATATTTTTTTCATTGTTATTAAACTAGAGAATAATTGAACTCATTAAAACAATAAGATCGATTTGCGCTGATCTATTTATGGGACACGTTTCTGAGAAGGAAGAAACGGTTGAACTTTCTGTCCTCAGATTCACTTCAACTTCTTTGCTGATGATATGCAAATATCTGTTAGTTGGAATAAAGCAAAAGGAAGAGAAATTTGTTGATGGCAGATGCACCGACTGGGGTTTTATCATGTGGTGAACATAATTGTCTGTAAAATAGGATTTTAAACATTAATCTGGATCCAAAACATAGAAAGATAAAGAGAGAAAATATGTGTCAAGGCTAGAGTTTTAGTGGATAATTTTGTTAAAAATCCCTCTTTGTATCAATACCACTTCTGACCACATGGGGGCAGCACATCACAAGAACGTTCATAATCGGCTCCAGACTGTATAAAAAGAACTGGACAATCCCCCTGTTATGTAACTCATAGGGACTCTGAAGAGTCGGTTGGAACCCTTTTTTCTGACCATTAGAAGATACATAGATCATGGCTAGGGGCTGTTGGATAATAATCGACTGCTCAGAGTATACGTCCTTTAAGTGGTGAACACTAAGGAGCTAAACTAAGCTAAGTAGTTTTTGGTCAGCTGATGGCGAAACGCAACAACGTCCGCCTCTAGTGGGAGAAAGTGATATTGCAAGCCAAGCCAGAATGCCCCCACTTATTACCACAGTACTGTCAGGGGCTCTTTTGTCAACACAGCAGATCTTTACGCCCTCATGTGGTCAGCAGTGGTATTATCACGTTGAGTGGCTTTAAAGGGAACATCCAATCAAACCCAATGATGTTGTGAAATTTAAATGTTTCATTTATGTCATCAGATAACACATTTCCCAAAATGTGGAACTGTTTCTTGAAACCGGGAGTTACTTAATTTTCCCGACTGTAGCATTTTTTCTTATAAGTAAGTTGCTTCACGTAAGTTGTTGTCTGTCTGTGGCAGTTTGCATGTAGACTGTGGTCTACAACTACAATGTAGAAGTGTTAAGTAAGAATGAATATATGTTCTTAACCGTTTCATCAGTTGCACACCTGTACCTGCATACGCGGTGTATCCCGGTCTCCGGCCGTTCTGCTCTTATCCGTCTGACTTGTGTTGCTTGTACGGGATTTTGTTGTGTCCATGTCTGTCAGCTTCAGCTGTTGTGCTTCTGTTTGTGTTTTGGAGCTCGAGTTACATTAGCGATCATGTTTGTTCGACCACCTGTCTGAAACTTGAGTCTTTTTCCCTGCGACTTCTCCTCCCTTTTGCCAAATTGACAGCACTCAAACCCTGCATCCCTGAGGCTTCAGACCAGCAGACTGGTGCCCAGTGAACATAGCAGCATTTGAAGGGTGGAGAATTGGGCCTGTTGTTTATTGTGGAGGGAATCTTTGTTTTACAGCCAAAGATTAGACCTCACGTCCGTCCTCATGCTCATGTTGAGGCATGGTAATGCCTAAAGACTGGTACAGCCTGTCAATCTCAGTAGTTTCCTTATTTTCTGTAAAGGCTTTGTTAGAGGTTTCTATGAATTTGTAAAGGTTAAAGTTGCTGCTGCTTGTCTGCTTGGGTTATTTTAAAGTGGCCATATTATGTGTTTTCATGTTTGTTTTCTTTTCTACAGTCTTAATTTGATGAACTATTACCTTTTAAATGAGCAGACACTCAAAAAGCAAAGTAATCATATTTTGTGGTATTTTATTTCACAAAATAAATTGTTCAGGTTACTAAAAGAACACTTCTTTTTGGAGAGTTTCTTTCCAACATTAGCTCTGTATGACATCATAGAAGGCAGAATTTCCTTTTATGGTCATATCCTCCAGAAAATCCACATCCACAAGAACAAGATCTTCAACAGCCATTTTAAAAGAACATGTTTATGACCATGCAGCAAAGACAGAGCAGGTTTTCCATCCTGAGGCTTCTTCTGGTATTGTTTACAAAAAAATGTTGATTTTGTTTCCAAAATGTCACCAAAGAGATTTGTTTTGGTTGTGACGGAAGCGTAGCCGAGCATGGCTCAGTGGATGTGGTTAGATTTGCTTTGGTGGCCAACAGCTAATGTATTTCATGTATTTTATGAAACAGCGTATGAAGTACACCGCTAGAAATGCAGAGAAACGACCAACCAGAAAACACTTTTCAGGAAGAGTCAACCTTTGACTTTCATTGTTAGTTGTTTAGAAATAACTGCAGGGTTTGTCAGTTATTTTGTGTGCATATCTACAGCAGAGGTACCGGACGGTTAAATGAACTTTTGCCATTTTTAGCTTTGGGGGTCGCCGTCTTGGACGTTAAGTTGCTTCAACAACACTTGGTCCTTCTCTAGATCTTCTGTTTAACTTATGAGCCTCTTAGTCCGTCTGCAAGCTAGTCTCATTATTGTTGATGCCATACGCGCTGTGTCCCAGAGACGGCCGGGAGTTGCTTTGGGTGGTTTTTGCCAATTAGTATGAGATGTTTGTTCAAATGAAATTAGAGACAGTTTAAAATTAGATGGCTGAAAATGAGCATAATATGGCCACTTTAAGGTATCCTACTAGAATGGCTCTGATATTTGTTTAGGTCTTTCATACTGTAAGTCCTGTGTTTTTAAGCAGTTTTAAGCCCATATGGTCTAATAGAGCTTTTAAGATATTAGGACATGAAAGGACAAACAAACCAGCCTGTATCTTTCAGCCTCCACCACACCAGAGGAGAACAGAGAAACAAACAACATGGAGGATCCTGAGGTACATTAAAGCGCCTTCGCAATTATAGCCTGGCCCCACATAAGCAACCCATAGAAGAGACTGTAGCGTGCCTGTGACTGTGATTAAGCGCTCTTATTTAAGGAGTACACCTGCTTTGTTCGCACGTGTGCATACCACCACCGCCCCCTCCCACTGCCATAGCCACCGCTGCCCGCCACATCACCGCCTGCGTGCTGCAGATAAGAGCTGTAAAGCTGCACAACAATGTAGGCATCAGAATGGAAAGTCTGCATTTCAAGCCTCTCTGTCTCTGGCTGTGGTCCCCGTTGCTTTCCACCTGTCACTGCTAATCCCACTGGCTTCTCCCAATCCATCATCTCAGAGCCCACCTCTCGCTTCATGCAAGCCCGGGAGTGCTTCCACTCCAGGTTACCCTGACGGGGCAACATGCAAATCCCTCACACGGGGAGATTTAATGGCACAGGTGAAGTGACGAGGACAGAGACAGTGCACAGTCATATGTTACAGGAAGGAGCTGCAACTCAGTTTAACACCTCGGGGGATGCACATGTGGACCACGAGGGCTTCGAACAGACCACATGTGGACCACATGCATGGTAATTGTGGCGGTTTTCTGTAGAAGCATCCCAGTGCTGTTGTTAAAGCAAGATTAGTTGCACAGGAGACAGCTGGTGGGTCTCATGCAGTAGCATTTTCTATCGAGCATGAGCCCCTCATCAGTGAATATACTTTTTTGCATCAGGTTGTCTGTAATTTGCTGTGTGAGGAAACTTGTAAATATTTTATTTTGAGAAGATATCTAAACATAAGAGCTGAGAGAAAATGTGTACCGGTTCTGAAGTGTTGAACAGTCTGGCTCAGTGACGTCAACAGCAGTTTAGTTTGACATGTGGGCCAGAACAGTTGCTACCCTGTCTCTTCATCCCATATTTATTTCTCTTCTTATATATTTTGTGTCACAACATAGTAAACATCATCTATCATAGTGGGCCTTAGTATTTGTCAAATACAACCTGGGTCATGGTTGAAGCCAAAACGAAAAGACACTTGAGCAGGGCTAAGTATCCCCCTACTGCGTCCAAAGGTTTTAAGATCCACGTGCTGCTGATGATCAGTCATCGATCAGCTGATGGGCAGCAGGTGTGCAGACCTGGATGAATGTAGATGATAATGCATCTTGCCTGTGTGTGTTAACACGATGCCAAGAAGGTAAAACATAAGCAAAGAGGAGCAACCCTGGGTGCACATCCGTCTGGACGGGGTTATAAAACCACTTCCAATCAGAAACAGGAATAACAAGAGGAATTCACTAAAGGTAGTTGCTAATCTTCGCAGCTACTCTGTAGCTCCACCTGCTGCTTAAGGTGGATCTACAAGCTGTTTATTCATGGGGATACTTGGGATTGCCCACACGAGTTGTCTTTTTTCTATTTTTTTTTAAAGCTTGATTTTTGTCACACACATAGTGAAACCGTGAAAAAAGTTATGTTGTTTACCTGAAGTTATATTTGAATTCTTTTAATACCCACTATGATTTTTATGCAAACATAAGATTAAATGATGCTGTACTAACTTTCATATATTTCCTTCTCCCTTCTCATTCAAATATATTTCTTTTTTTTTTTTCAAGTCAGCTGCTTTTACTAATTTCACGACTCACCCCCGACAGGAAAGGCAGAGCTGGAAATAGCCCAGAATGTATTCGTCTCTTTCATTCTCTCCGTCTCTTAATAAGGGTTGATTCCTCCTTCTGCTCCCTCAAGGCGGCCCACGATAATTAATTCAATGATTAATATCCCGGTCTCCAATGGTAATGTCTCCGTGGAAACGAGAGAAGAAGGGAAGCTTAAAGAAACAGTGACACAAGGGTCCTTTTAATTGACTGCATATCGCAGAAGAACGGATCTGACGTTGTTCTGGTGGAGGATGTCGCTTCACAAATCACAAATGTCAATATGAACATGAAGGCTGCCACCTGCCTGTCCTCTCAGGTGTAACGGTTCATGGCTGTTCCAGGTGTTTCCAGTCACTTCTGCCACACGTGGATTATCTTTGTCTCTTCTGCTGAGTCATGCTGACATCAACTGTCATCTGCTTGATTAGAGCTGATTAGCTCAGATCGTTCACATGCTGAAGGCTAATTTCCTCGTGGCTGCAGAGAGGAGCAACTTTCACTCTGAGTTGCATATTTAGGCCAACGACACTACATTTGAAAAGGAAAATGACTTTGAAGTGGGCTGTTCTGTTAATGCAAGGCCAATTAGCTCTGTTGTGGTGCAGCCGTGCCTCCAGCGGCCCCCTCTTCGCTCTGGGTGGAGTCGTGGCTCTGTATGTAGGTGCTGGAGGTCTCGTTGCATCTTCACACACTAAAACGGCCCGCCGCCTCAAAGTCGCGCTGCAACGTAGAGTTTTCTGCTTTGTTTTTTGGCACCGAGTGCAAACGAGGTTGTGTTTACAATAAACAAACAATTCCAGTTCCCGTTTAAACATCGCCTTAAGAACATTGTAGAGCAGTTATTCAGACTTTTTGGCTCATGTCAGCTTTTGTTTGATTCTTCCAATTGAAAGCTTGATTGGAGTCGAAGCAGCAAAGCTCCTGGATCCCTGTTGTTTCTGTTCAGATCATCATTATTATCATCATCTATTATCGTCATCTGGACATTCCTTGAAAGCTATCGAGCCTGGAATATACTTAGTTTGTCCGAGCATTACACCCTGGTGGACACGCCCTCATAAGAAAACATCAGAGAAAACAACACCAGCGCCACTGGAGACGGTACATGAACCATTAAATCGTTTCTCTAGTTTTGCTGATGCAGGAAATTGATGAGGTCATTGTTTTTTCCTCCCCGAGGTTAGATGATTTGTGTCATCAGATTGTTGACTTTGGTAAGCCAGTAAGTGCAGCAGAGCTCCCTGGATGGTCTCCAGGAGTCAACGTCTGCACCAACTGACCAAGTGAATATTGCATGTCACATATTATTGTGTATTTTTCTGAGAATGTGCACAGCCGAGGTGCCAAATGATCGCAGCCATGGTTCGATTGTCTGACTCTTAGAAAAGCAAGTATTTCTCAGGCCTAAGGCTCATAGCCCCGCCCATTTTCAAAATGAAACTAATTCATCCTAGGTGTTTCACCCAATTATCACCACACTTGGTATACATTATCTACAAAGGTTGTAAAAACTAATTTTACAGATTTTTTTTTCTGTGTTTCATAATTGTGACCAATCAAATGTAATTCAGTCGTGATTCAAATCTTCTGGTAGAAGCGTCCAAACATGATCGAACTTATAGATGCCACGTGTCCACGACATTTCTTGGAAACTCATTAAATTTAACAGAAACTCATCGGTAGAGGTGCCAAGGTTGCTACATGTCATTATCTCATCAGTCATTTAAAATAAAAGTGTGAAACTCGGCCCCCTTTCAATATGACCACCAGAAGCCAATCGGTTTCAGCCATCAGCGGCCGTTCCTCAATTTGCACTTGATTGTTTGGGAAGTTCGTGCTCAGCACGTACGACTCACTATGAGGCGTTAGAAAGATGGTTTGGACTTGTTGATGAGGTACAACAAAAGTTATTTTGATAAAACACAGCTGTTGACGTCCAGTTCTGTATAAAAACAAACATTGTAGTGGTCCGAAGTTGATTTTTGAGCCCAATCTGCTGATGTAATCATCCAAACCTAACACAACCTGGTATTCCTGATGCAGGAATGCCAGGTCCTTTGGAAGAACACCAAGTCTCCTGAAGTTTTGTTTGTAGCGGTCGCTACAACTCAAGAACCCGTCAGCTGCAGGCAGCACAGAAGTGATTGCTGATAAATCTGAGATGGTTTCTTGTAACAAACTAAGTGATTGTTGCTGGATTACTATCAGTCAACAAATGAAAACATTTATAAAGAAAAATGCACCTTGTTTGGTGTATTGGAGCCTAATAGCCAAAGGGGAATGGTTTTCCATCTGACTCGGATCCCTGGGAGCAAAGCAATAAATCCACTCATGATATGACTAAAATATGCTTTTGTCAAGGTTGACAGGCATCAGAGGGACAAGATTTCTGATGTGAAGAGAAAATCCTTCGGAGTTGATCGCTTGCAGCAGTTATTAAAGAATGCAAGAGTCTGTTTTAGACTGTATATCACGTCCTTTAAGGCTTTCTAAAGGAATAAAACGACAAATCCCTGAGCAGGACAGACATTGGTACCAAGAGGGATTATGATGAGTTTAAGTTTTGTTATTCTGGAGTAGAGTTTTTAATTTCTCAGTATTTTACTTAGACACTTCCATGTTCTCTAATTCCGTCATGTGGAAAGTTTAGTAGGATTTCTGGAACAATCTCCGTATATTATGAAGATAATGATCAAACACAGCAGCAAATCTGCATCAGATGGAAAGAAACTCGGTTCGGATCTACAAACTATTCACTCCTAGAGGTCTTCAGTATTTGTACATTTCTTTTATTTTTGTTTTTGTTAAACAGATAATCGGACAGGGAAAGAAGCTGTGTAGCTGTTCACCTGGGTTGCAGTCACGTGATCTCTATGGTTTTAGGTGGCGGGTCTTTACTCTCTCCTGTGTTTTTGTACCACTTCAGTTGGACACTTCTCTCTCTTCGGCTCCACTTGCCGTTCATTTGTGGATCCTGGTCAAACAGAAAAGTGGACCTCTTAGCCAGATCATCATTATTTATTTTTTTTAAACGATGTGTTAAAGAGGAGGTCAGAGGGGAACCTGCTGAAGTCTGAAGGCCTCATTTATATTCCAAAGTTATTTACACTGCAACACTCTTACTCAGCAATATTATTCAGTTCAGTTCGACATAACTCTACGAGGACCAGGACTTTCATTTGAGAAGTAACTCCAGCGCTAGCCGAGGTCAAAGGTGGAGATCAGGAGTGAAGCTGGTTTGTCATAAATAAGTCAGAGCGCGTCGCTGGCTGCAGGTATCGCTCCGGGAGACAGAAATTAGCTGCTCGTTTATTCAAAGACGAAGCTGCACCCATCTGTCCGAGCCGCTCACCTCCATCACCTGCTCCATGTCATTCTGTCTCTAAAGCGCTTTCTCCTAACCTCAAATACTTCACAGGGGCATTAGAAAACCTGCAAACACACACACACACACACACACACACACACACACACACACACACACACACACACACACACACACACACACACACACCACACACACACACACACACACACACACACACACAGACACACACACACACACACACACACACAGACACACACACCACACACACACACACACACACACACACACAGACACACACAGACACACACACACACACACACACCACACACACCACACACACACACACACACACACACACACACAGACACACACACACACACACACACACACACACACACACACACGGTCATTGCACCAAGTCATTTCCAACTGCAGCTTCTCTTGTATTTTTTCCGCATCAGGGGAAATAGAAAGAGGAAGTTGGGATGGTGAGCAGCAAACCTCACGTCAGCATGTCTGATGATTTGCAGACTTATTTTATAATCCTTGAGCTTTTGTCTAAGTCTTTTAATCTCGTTTTCTTACAAGATGCCCAATTTCCGTGGCTTTGAATGGACATAACGCCTAAGCGTGATCCCAGATCAGGATATTGACAGACTCCACATGAGATACTTTCAACCCAAATGACCTGTTTGGAGGCTGCTTAGCGTCTTCAAACACATTCAACCTGTCTTGTGCTTTTTCTGTTTGACTTATTTGAAAACTGTTGGATTTATGTTGTTTTAAATGAAACTCAATGAAACCGAGGGACACAGGGGCACATTTACTTTGAATAAATTAAAAAATTTAGTCTTTTATGATAAAAAGTAACCTTGAAATTCTCAAAGTTAATTTAGATTCGAAGATAAATCCCCTAAAATTGCACCGTACCATCCATATTACAAGTGTCTTAGCCGTTTAAATATATATAAATGAATGAGATTTGTATTATTAGAAGGAAAAGCGGTGATTAATTGATTAGTTGTTCTTTTATTTTTGTTATAAACCAAGTCTCTGACCTGCAGCGAAGAAGCCTGCTGCAGCTCTGGAGCCACTTTCTGTTTTGTTTCCACTTTATTTCTTGTAATAATTTCCCGTCTGGGTTTTCTTGTTTCCTCCACTCGCAGGAGAACCGAGCTCGTATATCATGTCAGTCAACTTCACACAGACAGTTTTCCCACAACGTCTCAGAGCACTGGAACATTTGTCAGCGTTTTTTGCAGAGCCCGACTTTTATATTCCACAGAAATCACTCTTGGATGGACGTTTGTTTTTGCCAAATGTGGTCTGATTCAATGAGTCTTCTAAAACAGCAAGCTAACAGCATAAAACGGGGCATAAAACCGCTTTAACTTGTCACTTACGTTGTATTCAGTCAGTGTAACTGCAAAATGACGTGAATAAATGAGAGTGGCGGGGATAAACAAACTACAGAAACGTGGCCCTGAAGTGGCACACTTGGCAGAAGACTGTAGCACGACATGAATCTGGGACAATAGAACGATGCAAATATTTTATACCGTATAAAAAGACACTATTTCTATTATTCACCAAGGCACAAAAGACAAACAGATTATAAATAACCAGTGAGCATTAAGTGCTAAACTCTCATGTGTAACATATGTGTGTCATGAGATGTGAAAAGAAAGAAATCCCGTCTGCTGTTTACAACGGTGCTGGCAAATGTTATTGAATATCAATCAGTAAGTCAAAAAGGTGCATCTGGTTCCACGCAGAATCATCTGGGAGGTGGTTTGATTTGGAAATCTGCAACCACAAAGCGATAAAGCCGTGTAAAATGTCAATTAAAAACGAAACATTTGACATCTGATGTGGGTTTTCTCGTTTTATCAGAACGTTTTTGGTGTTTGCTTTGAGATCAGCAGCTGCACCAGAATGAACAAGATTAGTTTCTAAGATTCAAAAACGCTGTTTATCATCATGAGGAAGCATGTTATGAGTAATCCACAAAACTGCTCCAGGAAACAGAAAAAAGGAAACAGCGGAAGCACAGACGTGGCCTGAAAATTATCAAAACTCCCACCGCTGACCCCCCCCAAACCCCCCACCCACCAGAACCCCCGCAACCCCGCACCACACCCAGCCACCCACCATCCCCACCCGAACCCCCCTGTACCCACCGCTGCCCCCCCCCCCCCCTCCACCGCACCACCTGTGGTTACTGCAGACCCAGCAGGACCCAGCAGGACCCAGCAGGTCCCAGCAGGACCCAGCAGGACCCAGCAGTGTCCGTGTGGATCGAAGTGGGCGCTACCAGCCAGCGAACACGGCGCAGACAGTTGGAGGGTCAGTACGGAGACGCTCCTCCTCTCTTCTCCTTTATTCCACACCTAAAATGCGCCGCTGATTGTGTATAAACAAGGCTGAAGGGAACAGCATGGAAACGGCACTTGGCAGAGAATCTCCAGCTCGGTTTCGTTGCTATTTTACAGTTAAACTCGCAGATCAAAAGCCTCGTAAATACACTCTGAAGGAATGCGGTAAAATAGGCTTGAGGCAGAGACTCATTTGTATTCAAATCCAGAGCTAATACATCAATAAGTCTATTTCATGGGCAAAGTTCGCTCCCTGTGTGAGGAGCAGACACTTCCTCCACTGCAGCAGCTGCCTCATACGATCGCGCCTTCGCTGCTGCACACGTGGCGCTTTCTTCTGTCATTGTTTCTGTGGTTTTGAAGTCTGATTATCAGAGCTCTGGTCACCGTCCGACTCTAACGCACCCTGGTTGATCCAAAAACAGGCGGGTGGACGGGGCTTGTCGGGACACGCCCATCGGACACATTCACCACCAAGCGCCAACCATCTAGTTTATGGACTGGGGTCACAGGGTTGGACGTTCCTAGACTGGCTGCAGAAGCGAGTCAACCTCCGTTAACCTCCATGTCCAGCTTTGGAGCAGAAATAAACATATTTACAGCCATTTTGAGTTGACACCCATGACACCTCAGGAGAGTTTTTATAACGCCAAACTTTGATTGACAGTTGTCTCAGCCAATGACTAGCTGTTGTCACTTCCTCGTTGTGATCATCATGCTACCACACTTGGTGGCGAGCAGCCATACTTTAATATTCTGCTTTAAACGTCTGCTGGCAGCTCTGCAGATATTTGGTAGCCACAGCTGCCTTTGATCGACATAAAGTGGGCGTGTTCCTGTTGGCTTCACAGGCAACATGGCTGCGCGCCATATGAGGAAAAAGAGGCTTTAAAACCGCTTTTCAGAAGCCAGTGGGTCACGTGACTTAATGTTTTGCTGGACGGAGGTGAAGGTGGCTCCATCGAAGCAGCCGGAGAATCTCCGGCCAAACACCAGATTTGGAGCCAGCTCCTGGTGGTCAATGGAGGAACTGCACTCATTGCTGTCAGCTTTGCCAACCATATGAACCTCCTTGACTGGACCACAAAGGAGATGGAGATGAACAGAGAGGTGTTGTAAGGGGAGTCAGTATTAAGAAAACGTTTGTGTAACTTGTGTTGTGGGACCAATAGAATTTGAAAAGACTGCAATTAGACGGCGAAACGGCAGCCAAGAACAACACTGTTGCAGATGCCCATCTCATCCCCTCCTCATATCTCCACCTCCCTCCATCTGACATGGAGTCCTGAGGGTTTTGTATCCTCTGCTGTTTGATTTGCACCAAAGGGAGATCTTGTTTGTTCTCCTCAATGCAGCATTTATGGTTTAAGATTCTCCTCACGACCTTCCACTGGTCCTGAGCAGCGAGCTATCTGTCTCCCCCAAGCGAGGAAAAAAAAAAAACACACAAGAAAGGAATAGTGATGCTGATCTGCCAGCCGGGGGACCTGCAGCCCTTTTTATCCTACCAGTAAACAGAAAGAGAGGGTGGGGAAGAAGGACAGAAGCAGCTTCACCTCTTCTTTACCGAAGCGGGATTTTTTTCAGGCGGATTGTTCTAATGAGAGTTAAATCCACCTCAGTCTGGGAGTGTAACCACAGCTCCACCTGGTGGTCACACAGCAGAACATCAGCTACATGTTCTCACTGCATCTTCCAGCTCTCCACTAACTCACTGTTTCCTGTCTCTGTCTCACTCTCTTCTCGTCTTGGTGCCAATTTTTCCACTTAAAACACTCCAATTATCCTTTCCCCGCTCTACTTTCTTTCACATCCCCCTCTTGGTTTTATCTCGTTCATCCACTTCATTTGCCCTCCACTTTCTTTCCTGCACGGTTCCTCCTTTCTCTCTTCAAGATCGTTATCGGGACGAATTGTCGGAGGAGTGTGGTGGTTCTTCACCCTCATCATCATCTCGTCCTACACGGCTAACCTGGCTGCTTTCCTGACTGTGGAGCGGATGGTTTCACCCATCGAGAGCGCCGAGGATTTGGCCAAACAAACCGACATCGCTTATGGCACTTTGGACTCTGGCTCCACCAAGGAGTTCTTCAGGGTGAGTTGGTGATGCCGGGTTTAACTGCCTGACACGGAAACCCCCAAATTCATTGTGTAATTCCCAAAAGTTGATTATATGTTTATATTCAGTCATGAACAAAAGTTAACAGAAAGTCTCCCTTTTGTGATGCTTAATTCATGTAAAACCATCATAACAATGATCTGACTGTACTGAGTCTGTCTGGAATAGTCAGTCTCTCTGATGTAGATGCGAGACCCACGTTTTAATGACCGGGAGGTGCAGATCAACCCCAACCATTGCCAAACATGTTTCTCAGGATTAAAGCTAAACTACTAAACTACTATTGTTGAAGAAACTCTGTTGATTGTTCAAATGCGGTTTTGTGTGAACCTCGTTTCTGCTTCCATGGTCTTCTGAGACAGAAGAGACTTTCTCTTGGAAATCCATTCAGCAATCCCTGCTTGTTCAGACTTCTTCTAACTGTGCTGTTTTATACTTTAACACTTGCTCTGTGAGGTCCGCAGCATATAGGAGGTAAGTCTGACCTTGGGATGTGCTGGCTGGAAGATTTTCAGCTATCTTGAATGTTTTCCTCTTGTGATTAATCTTTTTCACTGTAGGGTGCCATACTCCAGACTGTTTGGAAATCGTTTTTAAAATCCTTCCCAGATTGATTTTCAGCAATAATTGCTTCTCTAAGAGCGTTGCTGATGTCTTTCCCATGTGGCATTGTGTTATCACATCTGCACACCAACACACGAGACTCACAATGATTAGATCATTTTTCTTTTGCTTTTAGAAAAAAAACAAACGCAGGATCACGAGAGAGGGGCTGTGTTTTTCTCATTATTGTACAATTAAAGTGTTTTGCAGTTTATCTTGTAAAAAATATGTTTTTTAACAAATACATTTCAGGTTTATGGCAAGTGATTTCTTAAAGCTGTGTAGTTCATCTTCTTTTTCTTTTTTTTTTTTCCTGTTTGATAATATAGAATCACGAACGGTTCAAGTTAGGGGTGTTTTATGCAGAAATGTTTAATGCAGTTACTTCTCCCGTTTGACAGAAACTTAACTGACATCAAGCCTATTTTCTGCTAGCTGATGATCTCCCAGTGACAACGTCAGGAATGTGTGCAGCAGATGAGGACGTTTTGTCTTCCTCCGTATTCTTTCCTCTTGCAGAGTTCCTCTCATGGCGCATCGTAGGACGCCTCAGGCTTCTTCCTTCTCTTTCTGACTGCGCCACTCGTCCCCGTCTGTGGACGAACACACACAAAAGCACATGTTGGCAGATATCTTCCCTCCAGCAAAGCGATGCTAAATTACATGCAGAGCTCATGATAAAAACATGCTGTAAATTAGAGTTTTATCTGGAATAGAAGTACAGGTTGTGCTAAAGAAGTGATTTAGCTATAAACATGAAATTGTGCTCTGCAGGAATATATTATGAAAGTCCTATAAAAACAGGAATCTGAAAGGGAAATTGAAATTGGATTTTCCTATGTGGGTTATCGCTTGAATCAAGTCTCAGGTTGAGGTCATGTTTTACTAGCGAATTCTCCATAAAAACCTTTTGATAGCTGCAAAACAATAAGAGTTCGCGGCTTCTGCGTCAAACAGTCGCCTATTTTGTCCTAAATATCTAAGTAATGCTTATGACAGCAGTTTGTGCAGCATTTGGAAGTTGGCTTTGGTCAACCTCTGCAGACATGTTCTCCCTCGAAACCTCTTCTTTTTGCAGCCATTGGGATAAAATAAACAAAGGTCCCAGATGCCTTCAGCATTTTAAAAAATTGCCACAAACAAAACCAAAACTATTAACTACAGCGGTTTAATAAGCTACAAAGAGGAAAAGCCTGCAAACATGCATCTTTTTGAACTGACGCTCCGTGTTTTTTCTCTTCTGCATTGCATCTCTCACACCACATCCACCCTTGACCCATCCAATACCCCCCCACAACCCCACAGCGGTCCAAGATCGCCGTCTACGAGAAGATGTGGGGATACATGAAGTCCGCCGAGCCCACAGTCTTCACCAAGACCACGGCTGAGGGGGTGGCGCGGGTCCGCAAGTCCAAAGGGAAATATGCCTTCCTGTTGGAGTCCACCATGAACGAGTACACAGAGCAGCGCAAACCCTGCGACACAATGAAAGTCGGAGGCAACTTGGACTCCAAAGGCTACGGTGTAGCCACACCCAAGGGTTCACAGTTAAGGTGGGTGGAATAGTGTAACAATATGTTCTACGTGTTGTTATGGTATTCCACCTTCCCTGGTGTGCCGCCTTTCTATCACTGTCTCCACTCACTGCTTGGCGTTGGTGGGTGGGGCAGTTTCTGTGCTTGTTTTAGGGCCGCTTTTAGACATCAGTATTTGATGCATGCTTGTGGAGCTCCGTTGTGATGATGCAGGGTGCATTTTATTTCATTATCTTCCTCCCTACAGGCCTCCACTCCAGGTAAGTGTCTGTGCTTGTGCTTGTTGTCTGGCCAAAGATGTTTGATGGCATGCCTGAGGCTTCAGTAGGCTCGTCTGAAAATGTCTCACCTAGAAGGTAGTCTGCATTTATATACAAATGGTAATCTAGCTAGGTTCTTCTTCTGATCTCTGTTGCAGTTGACTGGTTATTTATTTTCAGCTGAGTTTTGGGAGCCATGTGAACGGTCCAGCCTGGATGTATCCGCCAGACTCAGACCGGCCACCAAAGACTGCGAAGCTGCTGAAGGGCGGGCCTCCACAGGTCCAGTCCTTGAGGGATGCTGCCCAGCATGTTTTAGATGCTCCCAAGCTCTACCATAACTGTTAGTTAGTCTTGTGTAGACCTTGGTGGCAAGCTGATCTGTGATCGATTCATTGGACTCAGACGCATTAGAGCTGGGAAGCGTCTAAAACATGCAGGACAACGGCTCTCAAGGACCAGACTTGAAGAGCCCTGCTGCACAGTGCCAAACTAAAGACCCATGGGTCAAATCCCAGCTATCAGTAGTGTATTTGGTGTATTTGTATACAGCTTTTAAATTATAATTACACGTCCCTCCCCTATATCTCAGTGTAATATCGTAAATGAAACCTTTTCTTGCTACTGTTTGTGCTTGCTCAGGCGATGTTTGAATGTGGAGCTCATCCAAGATATAAACGTGCAGATCAAAGGGACCTCCATGTGAAACTGGCTGTGGGTTCCCTGTGAATGGTTATGCTCAGGCTCAAGGGTCTTAACTCGATCCCATGTGGGTGCCTTCGTTCCTGGCCTCCTCCTGTAGGTCCTCCGGGGGGACACCAAATTGTTCCCAAGACATAATCCCTTCAGCGTGTCCTGGGTTGTGTTGCTGCTTAACAAAGACAAGTTAGTACGTTGTTTTTACTTTTGGACAACAGCAGCCCCCAAAGTTGATGTTGGAGCTAAAAATCTAAAAACTAAGAACACAGCAGTTAGGGAACTGGTGGGAAATCTGGGAAACCAACTGGTTGAAGAAGTGTCATTACTCACTCAGCACATCAAGCCGTCTTTTTAGTGGCCTGAAGACAGATTTGTTTGTCATACTGCAGCAAAAATATGTCTGTTATTAATAGTTAAATGCAGAGGTTGAAGGGAGAATGAAACAAAGGAAACAAAAACAAAAACTAGGAACAATTTTATTTAGATGAAAATGTACCAACAAGGTGATTTGATCCAAACAACCCAATACTTTAAGGTGGTTATCAGTTGGTCTTTTCGTTCTATACGTCTACTTTACCTCTGCAAACTTTCTATAAATGAGATTAATGTTTTCTGATTGATCGAATTTCTGTGAGTTTTTCGTGAGGGCAGGAGTTCCTCGTGAATATGGGATTAAATACATAATTCAAAAATATAAAAAAAATGGAATCTCTGCAAAACCATTTTTTTTCTTCAGTAGTTAGAATATAATCAAGTTTCAAAACTTAAACTTAAAAGTAAAACAGTGCAGATTTGTGTCTTCAAATGCAGCTGAGAACAGGTGAGTCTTCAACCTGGATTTAAATAAACTGTTTCAGCTGATCTGAGGATTTCTGGGAGTTGGTTCCAGACATGAGGAGCAGAGAAGCTGAAGGAAGTTTCTCCATGTCTGGTTCTGACTCGTGGGGTCCAGAGGGGTCTGGAAGGTTCATAGGTTTGGTGGATGTATTTTTCCATTTGTATTTTGCCACCGTGACTTTAACAACGGTCACTATGGGGGAGGCGGGAGTTGGTGGGTCAACTACAAACGGATGTTTAAAAGAGGCGTCCGTCAGCTGGTGCCAGTTTTCGGGCGCTGCTTTGGCCAGGAGGAGTTCCTGACAGATTACGATAGTTCTCTTCTCTGGACCCCTCTTGTTGTTTTAGGAATTATCGTTTACTGTCAGCCACTCGTCTGGATATCAGCGAGGAAACGCTCCAGCAGCAGAAAGAGCTGGCAGCACTGACAACCGACGCAGATCTTTCACATGGCTCCACAAACAAACTCAACAGCCTGAACTGAAATATCGGCTGTGTGCTTTTCTGTTTCTAATGCACTCACATTGCTGAATGTTTTCTTTCTTTTTGTAATGATTTGAATAAATTAAAAGGATCAAATTGCACGCTGAGGCAAATCTCTCCCTCTCGCTGCACTGTCTCCAGACGCTACCTCAGCAGCCCGTAGAAAAACCCATGAAATTAAGATGCACAGTTATTCTAAAAAGCTTTTCAAAGACATTTTTGCAAGTCAGTAATGATTTTCCAGAACAGCTTAACACTCAGCAAGAGCTTTGAATTGGCTGACAGACTGTACATATGCGACATATGCATGTAAAACAGCTCCAACTTATCTTGGACTGATTGCTGTTTGCCAGAATATGATACTTAAATTAGATAATAAGCTTCCTGTAAGGTTGCCAGTTTATTTGGTTTCTAGTACTTTAAATGAAGAGTTTATTTGCTCTCTTTTCCAGGCCTTCACAAAGCCAAACATCACAGTTTAATATTTTACGTCCATGAACTTGTTCTGATATGAATGATAAACAACAGATGTTGGTGCTTGTCAATGTCATTAAATCTCTTCATAAAATTTCCAAGTAACCGTGTCAGTATGTCAAGTTCAATGTCGCTATAGAATATGAACTAATAGCAAGTGGTCGGTTTAAGAGCCTTTTCTTCTCTTAGTCTCTGCATCAGCATTTAATCGTCACTTTTCATCCCAACTGGCTCTTAGAAACCAGAACAAAATGAAAAACAGTCCCTGAAACTGGGAGTTCTTTCACAATCACGTTTCTCTAGTAAATAAAAATTACCACGTTGTCACTCGACTCTTATTTCTGACTCTCAGGCAGGAAATTGTTAAACAAAACATTCTTGTTCATAAAGTGGAAAAATTATGGATTAGTAAACAAAAAAAAAGCAGCTTAGTTTAAATTATTAAACTACATTTTGGGAATTTGATTATTTGCTGTAAAACCCTGAAATTTTGCATATTCACTATAAAAAGATTAATTGTAACCTAAGTGTAAAAAAAAACTACCTAAAAACCCCAAAATGTATGTATTTACAATATCAGGTAAACATTTGACTGTTACAATAGCACTGTAAAACAACAAAAACTGAACAAAAAACAAGCAAAGTAGCATCAAGAACATGAACGCTGACGCTTCCTGCACATTAGCATCTTTTAGCTTTTAGCCACAATGCTAAAAGACAAAGACGAGCTAAAACAACAAAACAACATCAAAACAAGAAACCACAGCACCATTAGCCGTGATGCTTTTGGACAAAGAGCGGCTTGTCAACTGAGTTTACTAAATTTAGAACCACATAACACGAGCATATCACGCTAGAACAGCTGGGCAAGAACCAACTCTGAAAACAGCATTGTCGCTAGAACG